>CM033401.1:26161243-26742739 GCA_019426215.1 Buddleja alternifolia
TTTTTTTTCCCGCTTATCATGTCTATCGTAAGATTCATTATAGAAATATCACTTGCACTCAACGCACATCATGTACCGACGCGATCTTTATTTGAGATGAACATGTCATTCCAATAGGAACCCATTCATAGAAACAAATTAGGTTGCATAACTTCGATCAATAAGAAAGACAAGTCTTGGCTCCTCGAGGAACCACGACTTGGAGATGCTACATGGGAATGAGGAAATTATCCGACTTCATGGGATACCGGTTAGCATCGTCTCCGACAGAGATCTCAAGTTTACATCTAGCCTGTGAAGAGGGTTTCAAGAAGACCCAGGTACAAAGTTGAACTTTAGTATCGCCTTTCACCCGCAGACCGATGGACAGTCAGAAAGGGTGATAAGGATAATTGAAGATATGCTAAGGACTTGTGTACTAGACTTTGGAGAGTCATGGGATACACACCTTCCGTTAGTGGAATTTGCCTATAACAATAGTTACCAGACCACCATCCAAATGGCACCCTATGAGGCACTTTATGGGCGGAAATGTCGATCCCCGCTCTATTGGGATTTAGATGATTGGAGAGCACCATCGCGGGATGGACGAAAAAGGGCCTTGCGGGTGGAAATGATACAAGAAGCCATTGACAAAGTTCAAATCATCAAACAACGAATGAGTGCAGCTCAGAGTCGTCAAAAGAGCTATGCCGATACACGACGCAAGGACTTAGAATTTCAAGTGGGAGACCAAGTTTTTATTAAAGTATCACCACGAAGAGGCGTTAAGAGAGGGGAACAGGGGCAAGCTTCAACCTCGATATAGAGGACCATTCCAGATCTGAAAGTGTTGGGGTAGTAGCGTATGAATTAAACTACCTAACAATATTTCCCATATTCATAATGTGTTCCCATGTATCAACAACTTAAGAAGTACCATCCTGATCCGTCGCATATAATATCTCCTGAGGAATTACAACTAGAACCCAATTTTTCGTATGAAGAGATGCCGATACATATACTGGACTTCAAATATCAAGAATTACATCTCGAAAAATACCCTTAGTCAAGGTATTGTGGAGAAACCATCAGGTTGAAGACAACTTGGGAGCGGAAGAATGACATGAGAAAAAGATATCCGGACTCTTTGGGACATCTCAGAATTTGGGACCAATTCTCTTAGGAGGGGGGAGTTGTAACACCCAATATATCCGCTCCTAATTTCGTAGAAGAAGGTAAACATTATAATCACCGCTAATTAGATTTTCATAATTATTTGATTGTAGTGATTCGCGTTCGACTAAAAATTTTTTCTACTTACTTTATAACTATTATTATATCTATATGTAAATGGTTAGTAGTTTATACCTCATGTGGAATAGTTGATGCATTATATCATTTAAGGTATATATATATACACATAATTGTTCATCTTCATCAAATGATTAGTAATAGTTAAGTGGGTCTATGCCTAACTATGCCTAACTACATATATATATATATAGGCGCATGCCACACACACACATAGATATATAATATACCATGCATGCTCTAATAGAGAAGGAAGACTAGGAGGTGGCAACTAGGAAGTACTCTCATCTACCAAAAACAAACGTGGCTAAGGGAGAATTAATCTCCATTTCTTTTTCAATAACCTTTTTTTTTGTTTGACCAAGACTCCTTATATAATACACCTCACACTCACGGCTGAACATCTCCCCAATTCAGCCTTCTATCCTCTTAAGATACAAACAATTGTAGAAAGAAACAATTTACATAGGAGAGAAAGGTTGGCCAAGGATACTCTAAAGACATCACCTTCACTTGATTCTCTTAAGGTATATGGTAGTTATCATTGCTTTTGCATGAATAGTAGACTAAATGTAGTTCAATCCGTATATGACCTTGACTTGAGAATATCATATCATATATATGTATTTTAGTTAACTTCTATGCATGATGTTTAACTGTGTTTGGAACTTTCAGTTTCTGAAGTTACGTTTAAGCTGTAATGAGGTACCTAAACTTGTGAGTTTGATTATGATAAATTTTCTAGAATAACTTGATTGTGTGTAAACATCTCTGAAAACTTGGTAAGGATTAGAGTTGTGTGGAATTTTCTAAAATCGTTGAACAATCGCCAGTCTGTTCGGCGGAAGTGGCAAATTGTTACTGTTTTGAAGCTATTTCGTGTACTTGGAATTTTTGTTTACTCTAAAACTTTTACAGTATAGCTTGATAATGTTTATAGAGATGTCATATAATTTTCGGAATTTTCAGTAAACAGGGAGTTTACAAAAAATATTTGAGTATAAGGTGTCTGTTCTGAAACAAATCTGCCGAGACGGTCCAGTTTCGTTGATCAAATCCCTAATTTGACAAGGAAATTAAATCTAGAAAATTTATGTAGACTTTTACAGCATCCTATATGTTATCCTGAAAATTTTGAGAAAGAAATTCCAATCCGAGAATATGTTAAAAAATTGTTGAAATATGTTGCGCATGTAAGGGAACTAGTTGGAACTTAATTGCCTATATGTTTGGATAGTATGATATAACTTGTTGCATGTGATTAGCTTAAAGTGTATTGTTTTGTGAAAATCACTACCACAAAAAAGTCCTATTACAGCGCATCTATGGCAGCGGTTTTGAAAACTGCTGTAATAGGGGGTACTCGGTTCGGACCTATGACAGCGGTTCGAGCCGAACCGCTGTCATAGGGGTGTCAAAAAAAAAAAAAAAAAAAAATTGGACTTTTGGCAGCGGTTCGGGCGGAATTGCTGCCACAAAGTTCACTTTGTGGCAGCGGTTCGGCGGAACCGCTGCCAAAAGTGAACTTTTTGGCAGCGGTTCTGCCCGAACCGCTGCCAAAAGTTGTCAAAAAAAAAAAAAAAATTTTTTGAACTTTGTGGCAGCGGTTCTCGCCCGAACGCTGCCAAAAGTTCAAAATTTGGGCGGGTTTATTTCAAACCGGCCCCCCCTCTCTCTCACTCTCACTCTCACTCTCTCACTCTCTCTCTCTCTCAACTCTCTCACCACCACCACCACCGCCGACGCCCACCTCCGCCTCTGCCGCCGACGCCGACGCCGCCCACCTCCGCCGCCGCCGCCTTCCATTTAGTTTTGGTATTTTTTTTTAGATAAATATATACACACACACACACACATAGAGTATATATAGATGTATGTATATGTGGGTGTATGCATATATGTGTGGGTGTATGTATATTTGTGTATGTGTGGGTGTATTTATATTTGTGTATATGTGGGTGTATGTGTATGTATATTTGTGTATGAATATTTGTGTGTATATATGTGGATGGGTGTATGTATATTTGTGTATATGTTCATGGGTGTATGCATATATGTGTATATGTTAATGGGTGTATTTTTGTATGTGTGGGTGTGTGTATATTTGTGTATGTGGATGGGTGTATGTATATTTGTGTATATGTTGATGGGTGTATGTATATTTGTGTATGTGTGGGTGTACGTATATTTGTGTATTTATGAAAATATTTCTCGGTTGAAATTTTGCGGTGTTGGAATGACACGAAATTCACAAGGTCATAGAGAAACGGCATCTGAAAAAAAAACGCAAGACTTTGTCTTGCGCTCTCGTGATTTTAGCTATCCAAGATCGTTTAAGTCCTCAAATACGTGTTTTATTACAAAAATACGTATTTATGTAATAAAACGCGTATTTGAGGCCTTAAACGATCTCGGATGGCTAAAATCACGAGAGCGCAAATTTGCGTTTTGTTCAGAATGCCGTTTTGCTATGACCGTGTGAATTTCGTGTTATTCCGACATGGTAACATTATAAACGATAAAATAAAATTAAAAAAAAATAAATATACCACCCTATGGCAGCGGTTCAGCCGGAACCGCTGCCATAGGGTCCAATTTTTTTTTTTTTTTTTAAATAAATGACCCTATGACAGCGGTTCTGCCGAAACCGCTGCCATAGGGTCACCCTACTGCAGCGGTTTCTATAGAACCGCTGTCATAGGGTGACCTATGACAGCGGTTCCGGAACCGCTGCAATAGGGTTTTGACCTATGGTAGCGGTACCTATGGCAGCGGTTCAAAACCGCTGTAATAGGCACAAAAAAACCGCTGCTATAGGTCATTTCTGTAGTAGTGAATGATAGTATTTTGTATCACAGGATACTTTCGTGATTCCGAGGCCGAGGCAACGACGCCGGTTTATTATAGTGAGGGTTTCTCTTATTCTTTCAACTTGATCTTGCTTACCATTTTTCGTTCCCTTTATCTAATAAATCATAGCCAAGTGTGACCTCATAAAGTTTCATTGATCAGACTTTTATTCTCATCTAAGGTAAGTGTCCAACCGTGTCCCAATTTGTAGCTATCGTTCTTATTTCCGCTCGCTCCGCCTCGAATACAAATCAGTGTACATATTCTAGTAGGAAACTCGTTGAAACGATTATTCTTCTTGGCTTATTCCGTGGCTAAGGGAGCTAAGTGCTATACGGGACAAGTGCCACGTGACGGCGGGGGCCACCGCTTGAACCCGTAGGAGCCACCTCTAGAATCCCGAAGTCTGGCATCCATCAGCGATGTTCTTTTCTTGATATACAGCTTGATTCGAAAAAGCAGAGTGAAGGGAGCTAAGTGCTAATACGGGACAAAGTGCCACGCGACGGCGGGGCCACCTCTTGAACCCGTAGGAGCCACCACTAGAATCCCGACACCGGAAAACTTCATAGAACATAAAGGTGTGAAGCCTCCTGCTGGTATGGGACAGTGGAAGGTGGATCACGATCACATGTATGATTACAAAAAGTACATGGGTTATGTCCTCGGATCATACGACATACTCGATTAATTTACCTTGTGATATGTTATTCTATTCTTTTGCTTACCATCGTATATGTCCATGTCGTTAATAATTTTCGCTGCAGATTCTATCTCTCATGATAAGGTAAAGCAAGCCATTAGCCTGCTCACTGGGTCATTCGGACTCCCCCTCTTCTTTCTTCCTTTTCAGATAAGCTTAGAATGTCGGATACAAATGGAGAAATGAGAAATAAAGGAAGCATTGGTTTGTTTCTATCAAAGGGAGTAATGTTTTGGGATGTACGATTGGGTATGTATATGTTTTGGCTTGGAGATTTGTAATTGATAGGGTTATTATTTAATTGTGTAAGACTGATGAATAAGGTATTGTTGGTTTAAGTGGAATGAAATTCTTTTAGTTTTAGTAGATGAAGAATTGGTATAGTTCTGACGCTTAGCGCTAGCTCGAGAAAGGACAGTCTCGTGGATCGAGCTAGTGTCGCGGTGTAGCGGGCCACCAGGTGGTCGGTGGGCGTTACAGGGTTGGTCTATAAATACCCCTTTTAGCCATTTTTTACCTGAACTCACCTTGGATATCAGCAACCACACGAAAATAGAGAGAGAGGGAGCTTAGAAGAGAAGATTGAAGGTCAAAACATGGAGAATTCAACAAGGAATCCACATCTCTACAAGAATTAGGGAGTTTTTATATATTTGTTTCTTGAATTTGTTCAAATCTCCTATGACTTGTATGATTTATATTTGCACTTTTGACATGAATATGAGCTAAACTTGTTTGATTGAGGCCATGGATAGGCCGTTTATGTTATTTTGATTGTTGATTTGTTGGTGTTTATTGGATTAATTTTGGTTTTAGCTATGTATTCAATATTTGATCTCAATGCTACATTTGCTTGATCACCAAGTGTTTGATAAAATGCCTAGGTTAGAGATCGAGAGATAATAACCTAGGGAAGATATAAACATTGAATACCCTATAGTTAAACCGACTAGAGATAGACTCGGTTTCTTTAGGCGGCTTTCCATTCACGTGGGGAATTCCTAGACCTTAAATGCATCCTCGTTAATCGGGTTTTCATATAGAGATATATAGAAATTCGTTACCAAGGGTAGGGTTGCTATGCCAAGAGATTGGGTAGTACGTACGTTAGGGAATTTCGCCTTAGCTAAATCAATCTAATAATCCAATAGAACCTAAATCACAATCTAAATGCATAATCGGTTGAACCATGTGCCTTGATCGCTTCTCTCTATTGTTTCCTCCCTTTATTTGGTGTGACGTTGCCTTAGTTTATTTTCTAGTATTTATTAATTAGTTAATCAACCTTTCTATCGACTGATTTAACTTAGAATTGAGTAATATAGTAGTCTTGGTACTTAGATTATAGTTGTCCCTGCGGATACGATAACCCCGGACTTATAAATCCACTTTACTACTTACGCGACCTAGTTCTCTTGCTAGGATTTTGTCGTGTCAAGTTTTTGGCGCCGTTGCCGGGGACAACTATGGTATCTAATATCGAGATTCTCTTATTCGTTCTGAGCTTAAGTCAATTTTTTATTTTGTATATTTCTAGTTCTTGAAGATATTAGTGCTTATAACTTTCAATGGCCATGTCAGGATATGGATTCATCAATCACCACATCAAGCTCAATGCAAATGGAATCCTATGAGCCCTCCTACCATCCCAGTTGGATAAATCACCCAAGCTCAACATGTCAAAATAACATGATACATCCCGGTTGGATAAATCATCCAAGCTCAACATGGAGTTACAACAATGATGCAATGATTCTCTCATCGGGGTTTGACCATGCCGGTAGCCTTCCTTACCAACAACATGATAATTTTCATCAACAAGAGCTAGATACGAGGTCTAAAATTGAGGCATTGGGGAATGAATTTAGTGCATGTATGGGTACAAGCTAGCATTAAGGAGGCAGAAGCAAGTTTCGAGGAGTCAGAAGCTCGAAGAAAGGAGTCAGAAGCTCATAGGAAGGAAGTGGCAAGATTAGTAAATCAAGCAGTCAACTTATGGAAGGAGAGAGCGCCTTGCACCATGGAGAGTAGCACCAAAGAGAATGAGGCATCCCTCAATATAGAAGTTGAACAAAGTTTTGATTTTGAACTACAATGTCTAGATCCTATCACTAAAGAAGAATCACCTCCCGAATCCATGTGTGTCAAAATAGAGGCAAAAACAACTGAGCATATACGAATGAAGAAAGAGATTTTTAAATCCATTTCACGACATGGCCAAGAAAGAACATTAGAAATCTTCAAGAACCTAATGCCACCTACCATCATATCCCTTGAATTCTTAAGGGAATCCATCAATCAGCGGAGGGATATAGTGGAAGATGTTCAAGTCAAACTATGCAACTTCAATGATTCATCCGAGACATACACCATGAAATCAAGTGATACTACGGATGAGAATGAGGAAATCATAGGGTATATAAATCACTTGGAGATTTCACCATTGAGATTGCCAACGACAAGATTAGGGGAGTTTGAGACAGTCACACACCAATTGTATCCATCAATTGATGATCCCTCTCCTCTAGAATTTACACTTTACTCTTTGCATTTCAATTACATATTTATAGAAGAGAATTTGTGCTCACTTTTGATTATTCCAGGTTTTATGATAAAGATTGGAGGGGATATGCCATTACGCAATTGGAAAAAGCATAAGAAAACTTGTCCCTACAAAGTTGGCATTGCTCCTTACAATCCACCGTGAGCAATGCAAGAAGTCGAGCTAATGACTATAAACAAGCGCTTCTTGGGAGGCAACCCAAGTTTCTTTTATTGCTTTCTTTCTTTTCTTTTGTGCCTTCGTTTTGTTTTCTTCCCCCTTAACTCGATTTGATATGGTTTCCTTTGAGTTTTCTCTCGTTCAGGTTTTGATCACAGTTTGACCCTGGGATATGAGCCCACCACCATGCTCCCCCCGTTTCTCTCCATTTCAGGGTTGTATCGCTTATCCCTCTTACCTTTCATTTATTTCATGAACATTGAGGACAATGTTTAATTTAAGTTTGGGGGTACAACCTTGTTGATATAGAATTCATGAATTGGTGCACCCTTGCATAAGAGCATAATGCGTTTAAATATCTCCACTCTCTCGAAGTCAAAGTTTCTTATATGTGGTCAACATGTCATATGTTGTGACTTGAAAGCCCTTTTTAGTCATGCTTATGCGATTTTTTTGAGGATTTAAAACTTTGGACTTTCAATTTTGTTGACTTTGAAGTGTGTTTTAGTGTTGTGAAGTCATAAAATGATTTAGGCCATCTTTCATTGTTGTTAGCCTTACATTTTGGCCTTCTCTATATTGCATAATCTCTAGACCTTGATTTGAGCCGTATTGATAAGAATGGAGTGTGCTAAGCACACTAGAAACCACCATTCGACTTTATTTCATAAGCCACGACAACCACCTTCTACCCTAAAAGAAAAACAATGTCTTGCACCCAATCAAGAGAGTTTAGAACTTCATATCATTTGACTTGAATATGGGTAGTCACCTTGTTTTGATTTGAATGTATATGAGTTAGATAGTGATGTTTTGGCCATGTTGGGATATTGGAGGTTTGAAGTATTATGTAAAAAGGGGATGAAATGAAAACTTGAGCAATGGGCTAAATAGTCGAGAGAGAGATAGATATATATATGAAAAAAAATTGTGCTCTCGACTAGGCTTGAATCTTGGCACTCATTTTGATCATTTGGCTTGGAATTCTGTGTACAACCCGATATGAAAAGAAACAAGTTTGGGGGTTGTAAGTTGAAAAGCAAAAGAGAATGAAAAAGGGATAAGTGATAAGTTGTGAAAGTTTTTGTAGTCTATTTGCAATTTTAGATTGATGATTTTGAGTTGTAGGCTCTCTTGACTTAGTCACTTTATCCATATCTTCCGGTCCTAGCCATCACCTTGCCTTACATTACAAGCCGGAAAGACCTTTTGATTGTGACTTTTGCACTTTATACACACCGATGAGTTAACGAATATTGAATTGTTTCAATGTCTTTACCTTCCAATTGATTTGCATAATCTTTTCTAAAGTGTGCTCTTGACATGAATAGGGATGTGGGAGTTCATGATATAGGGATGGAAACTAAGATTTTGTGAGGTTTTCAAATTGTTGAATGTTCAAAGCATCGTGTAGCTTTTCATAATCGTTTTTGAAGGTATAATGCTTGCTCTTATGTGTGTGAATTGGCAAATGAAATTTTCAATCATCATATGTGTGTTTGATTGTATTTGATCGAGGACGATCAATGCTAAGTTTGGGGGTAGTTGATATATGTTATTTTTACACTAGTTTTCCCCCGTTTATCGACTTAGTTTTGATTGTTTCCTTGATAATTTGATCACATATGATGCTTTGATCCTTGTCTTCTCATATTTTATAGAATAACATAACATTTGGAGGAAAAGAACAAGGATTGAAGGTAAATCATGCATAAAGATACAAACTGTCTGCGCAGTGATAGAGTTTATTGAATAGAGTTCTCTACCCATGTCCAAATTACACACTTGATTTACCAATGGAAAGATAAGAGGCAAAGGTACATTTCTTATGTTGAAGACAAAGATCAGATATGTAGGGAAGGAGGTGAAAACGTCATCGGAAGAGACGTCTTACGATGGAGTTTTCTCATTCAGTGACTTGTGAGACAATTTTGTCATCTTTAACGTTTGATTTAGGCCCTAGTGTCTTCTGGAGAGTTGTATATCTTTGTTTTAGGATTCTACAAAAACTTGAATCAGTGAATTCCGACATCGGTAGAGAAAGTTATGCTAAGTTTACCAAAAACTGGCTGGAGCAGCAGGGGATGAACGCCGCGGCGTTCATCCACGAACGCCGCGGCGTTCACATGCAGTAGCCAACGCCGCGGCGTTCAACAAGCGAACGCCGCGGCGTTCGAGGCAGCGGGTTGGTCTATAAATACCCCTTTTAGCCATTTTTTACCTGAACTCACCTTGGATATCAGCAACCACACGAAAATAGAGAGAGAGGGAGCTTAGAAGAGAAGATTGAAGGTCAAAACATGAAGAATTCAACAAGGAATCCACATCTCTACAAGAATTAGGGAGTTTTTACATATTTGTTTCTTGAATTTGTTCAAATCTCCTATGACTTGTATGATTTATATTTGCACTTTTGACATGAATATGAGCTAAACTTGTTTGATTGAGGCCATGGATAGGCCGTTTATGTTATTTTGATTGTTGATTTGTTGGTGTTTATTGGATTAATTTTGGTTTTAGCTATGTATTCAATATTTGATCTCAATGCTACATTTGCTTGATCACCAAGTGTTTGATAAAATGCCTAGGTTCGAGATCGAGAGATAATAACCTAGGGAAGATATAAACATTGAATACCCTATAGTTAAACCGACTAGAGATAGACTCGGTTTCTTTAGGTGGCTTTCCATTCACGTGGGGAATTCCTAGACCTTAAATGCATCCTCGTTAATCGGGTTTTCATATAGAGATATATAGGAAATCGTTACCAAGGGTAGGGTTGCTATGCCAAGAGATTGGGTAGTACGTACGTTAGGGAATTTCGCCTTAGCTAAATCAATCTAATAATCCAATAGAACCTAAATCACAATCTAAATGCATAATCGGTTGAACCATGTGCCTTGATCGCTTCTCTCTATTGTTTCCTCCCTTTATTTGGTGTGACGTTGCCTTAGTTTATTTTCTAGTATTTATTAATTAGTTAATCAACCTTTCTATCGACCGATTTAACTTAGAATTGAGTAATATAGTAGTCTTGGTACTTAGATAATAGTTGTCCCTGCGGATACGATAACCCCGGACTTAGAAATTCACTTTACTACTTACGCGACCTAGTTCTCTTGCTAGGATTTTGTCGTGTCAGTATGCCACATCTCAGGATCTTTGGTTCACCATTGAAGAAATTTTTTTGAATAATAAAGCCTCTCGTTCTTTAGAAATCAGTGAACATTTTCATAATCTTCAGAAAGACTCTCTTTCCATCTCGCAATATTGTCAAGAGATGAAATTCCTCGCCGACTCTCTTTCTGATTTAGATAGCCCTATTTCTGATCAAAGCTTTATTTTACAATTATTAAAAGGGTTATCTAAATCGTATCTCCCTCTCATCGCTATAATTACTACCACAAAACCCCCTCCGTCTTACTCTGAAATTTGCAACCTCCTTTTACTTCACGAAACTCACAAAAAACGGTTTCACTCCACCCCTCCTAATCCTGATTCCTCCACTGCCCTCCTATCCCAAAATAATAATTCCAACCAATATCGAAACATGAATCGAAATAATTTTTGAGGTCAAGGTCAAGGTAATGGCAGGTACTATAATCGGAATGCTTTAACAACAATTGTTATTCTTCTAATAGCCCAAATCAACACCCACCACGGCTCCACCGAGCTTCTCCTATCACTTGGTTCCTAATCAGCCTAATGGCCCACGTCCACATGGCCCAGCTTCCATACATTTTTTGCCCCAGCAATTCGGTCTACCTGCTCTTTCTTTTAATTCAGCGAACTGGGCCCAGTTTGCGCAACAGCCCAATTCAGTTCAATGGTCCTCTTCGCCTTCCACTCATGCTGCTCCTCCCAGCAGCCCACTCTACTTCAACATCTCGGCCCAACCTCTCCAAAACTACACGTCCAGCCCACTACCGATGTCACAGCCCAACAGCCCATCCCCCTTTACCCCTGGTTCAGCCCACACGAACCACTTGGCTCATGTTCCCACTGATCTCTCCTCTCTCTTCTCCACTATAACTCTTCAACAGCCTAATGAGAAATGGTATATGGATACTTGAGCAAGCTCACACATGACACCTCATCAAGGAAAGTTATATACTCTCGTACCTTTTCGTACTTCTTCTTCAATTATGGTTGGTAATGGTGTTGTTCTTCCAGTTCACACAATTGGTCACTCTACTTTCCACACTTCATCTTGTCCTCTTCATCTTAACATTGTTCTCGTTTCCCTTTCCTTAGTTAAAGATCTAGTGTCCGTTCGTCAATTCACTAAGTATAATAATTGTTCAATAGAATTTGACCCCTTTGGTTTTTCTGTCAAGGAAATCCGCATTGGAACTCTCATCCTCTGTAGTGACAGCAATGGCGACCTTTATCCTATTCATAATGTCCTTACCACACCCGTCTTTTCTCAGTCCTTCCTGGCTCAGTCCCCGTCTGTCTGACATCGTCGTCTTGGTCATCTTGGAAGCTTTGTTTTTTATTTTCTTCTTAGTAGAAATTTCATTTCTTGTAATAAATCTAGCTCTAAGTCGCTTTGTTCTGCTTGTTAATTAGGTAAAAATAAAAGTTTGTCTTTTTCTAGTTCATACTCTCGTAGTTTGCATTTATTTGATATTTCCATTTGGATCTTTGGACATCCCCAATTCCTAGTTTAAATGGTTTTCGTTTTTATATTATTTTATTGGATGATTTTTCTCATTTTTTATGGGTGTTTCCTTTATGTAATAAATCTGAGGTTTCCAAAAAATTTCTAGCTTTTTTCAATTATGTTAAAACTCAATTTCACACCACAATTAAAAACTTTCAATGTGATCATGGTGGTGAATTTGACAATAAATTTTTACACGATTTCTTTGCAAATAATGGCATCCATTTTTGATTTCCTGCCCTCACACTTCCCAGCAAAACGGAAAAGCAGAATGAACTATTCAAACTCTCAATAATATGAATTGTACTCTTCTTTTTAAAGATACTCTCCCTCCCCCTTCTGGCTTGAGGCCTTACACATGGCTTGCTATCTCTTCAACATTTTAATCACTACCACCCTCTCTTACCAAACTCCTTTCGAGCTCGTCTACCACACGGCCCCCACCTACACGCATCTTCGCACTTTTGGATATCTATGTTTTCAAATCTTTCTGCCACCACTCCTCACAAACTGTCTCCTCGCTCCACTGCGTGCTTATTTTTGGGCTATCCTTCTCATCATCGAGGTTATCGCTGTCTAGACTTAGCCACTAATAAAAGCATAATCTCCCGTCATGTTGTCTTTGACGAATCCACCTTTCCATTTTGGTCTCTCTCCATTCCATCCACTCCGCCCTCTTATAACTTTCTCGGTTTCGACGATGACTCATCTCCTCTTCTCTATAACTCGTCTCCACAGTCTTCCTCTGTTCCCTCATCTCTTCCGATCCCTACTCCCGCTGTCACTTTCTCTAATTCGGCTCCCCCATTCGGAGTTTCCACCCATTTTATGGTCACTCGTTTGATGTCTAACATTACCAAACCTTGCCAAATTTTCAACCTGTCTGCCTCTCTTCCTTCCGGTTGCTCCCTTATCCCTCGATCTTATTCTCAGGCTCTGCGTGATCCTAACTAGAAAGTTGCTATGGATGATGAACTCTCCGCTCTCTCTTCTAATCATACGTGGGATCTTGTTCCGTGTCCTTCTAATGTTAATCTTGTTGAGTCTATATGGATTTTTTGTCATAAATTCCATTCTGATGGCACCCTTGAGCGATATAAAGCCCATCTTGTTGCTCAAGGTTTCACCAAATAGCCTGGAATTGAGTACGAAGATACATTTAGCCCTGTTGTCAAGCCTGCCACTATATGCACAGTTCTTAGTATTGCTATCTCTCACTCTTGGCCTCTTCACCAGCTTGATGTTAAAAATGCATTTCTTCACAATACTCTTTCTAAAATAGTCTATATGAAACAGTCACCTGGCTACTTGAAACCTGTCTTTGCCACTCATGTATGTCATCTCAAGAAGGCCTTATATGGTCTCAAACAAGCTCCTCAAGCTTGGCATCATCGTTTTGCCACCTTCATCACATCTCTAGGTTCTACTAGGAGTCGGGCTGACTCTTCCCTCTTTATTTATTGCCACGGTACCTCTACTGCGTTATTGCTTCTCTACATCGATGATATCGTTCTCACCGCTTCTACACCTTCGTTTCTCACACTTATCACGTCTCTTCTTTCCCGAGAGTTTGCCATGACCGACTTAGGTCCTTTACATTATTTCTTTGGTATTTCTATTACTCGCTCTTCTTTTTCTCTTTTTCTCTCGCAAGAAAAATTTGCATGTGAAATTTTAGATCGTGCTAACATGTTTTCTTGCAATCCTGTTACCACTCCTGCTGACACTCACTCTAAACTCTCCTTTTCCTCTAGTGCTCCTTTTTCTGATCCCACTTTATATCATAGTCTTGCTGGTGCTCTCCAGTATCTCACTTTTACTCCTCCCGACATTGTTTTCCCGGTTCAGCTGTTATGTATGTTTATGCACGATCCTCGTGAACATCATATGTCTGCTCTTAAGTGTGTCCTTGCCATCTTCGAGGTAGTCTCTCCTCGGGTCTTTTTCTTCGTCCGTCGTCAATTTTTCAGCTCATTGCTTATTCTGATGCTAATTGAGCTGGTTGCCCCGATACACGCCGTTCTACCTCGGGTTATTGTGTGTTTTTCGGTGATAATCTTATCTCTTGGTCCTCTAAGCGTCGGCACGTTATTTCTCGATCTAGTGCCAAGGCAGAGTATCGTGGAATTGCTAAATGATGTTGCTGAAACTTCCTGGCTCTGTAACTTTCTTCTCGAGCTATATTGCCCTCTTTCCAGAGCCGCACTCATTTACTGTGATAATATAAGTTTCGTCTTTATGTCCTCGAATCCGGTTCAGCACCAAAGAACTAAACATATTGAATTGAATTAGATTTACATTTCGTGCATGAACGCGTTGCTCTTGGTGATGCAGTGTCCTGCATGTTTCATCATCTCGCCAATTTGTTGATATTTTTACAAAAGGCTTGCCTTCCTCTCTTTTCATGGAATTTTGCTCCAGTCTCAACGTCTGTTCACCGGACTTTTCGACTGCAGGGGAGTGTTAGATTATATTTTAGTATTATGTTTAGACTAGGTCTCTATTATTATTGATTTCCTTATTTATCTATATTCTTGTAACCTGTATAAACCTTGTTTTATCTCATTATTAATCTAAGGAGAATTATACTTTAACAGGATTCTCCAATGTCCCCGATGTCTATAGTAGTTATACCTGAATTACGCCACCAGAAAATCAAATTAGCAACTAAAAATGAGGAACTGAGGCGAAGGATATCCAGTTATTTGGATGAAAAGAGGAACTTGGAGAGAATAATAGCAAACATGGGATTTGACAATTCAAATATGGCAAGAAGGTTGTCCACTGTGGAGGCTGAAAACAGTAACAAAGGATCAAAAATATCTTGCATGGACTTGGAAACACTGAAACTAAGAAAAACAATAGGGTGTTTGGAAGATGAAAATGGGAAGTTGTAAGATGGAATTGCAAGATTGATTACAAAGAACAAACTGATGCAGTTTGTTGTTATGGTGTCTTAGGTATTTTTGTTAGTTACTTGGTTTGCTTAGAACTAGAAATAGGTATATGTTATGTAGGAGGTCTATCTGTTTAAGTGTTGCAAGGTTTGAAAGCTGTTCAAATGTTTCAAAAATTGTGCAAGTGTAAGTGTGTAAGTGTTGTAAATGCACTTTGTTTTGTTTTGTTTAAGTGTTTCAAGAATCTATTTTGTGCAAGTGTTTCAAGTTCTTGTATCTTTGTGTAGAGAATGTGAATGAAGTGAACACTTAATTAGGTGCCTATTTTGAACCAATGGATATGAATTTGGTGCTTCAATAAGTGCATGTGCAAGAAATTGTCAAATAAACCATAAACAACAAACTTCATTGTCAAATAAACCATCAATTCAGTGCACATGAAAATTTCACTCATCCCAAACCATCAACAACAAACCATCAAAAACTATCAACAGCAATTTCCTCTGCAAAACAGGGAACAAAAAACAATCCATTTAAAACATAACAAGAAGTCATCAAAACCACCTCAAATTCATAATCTATCAAGACCAACTAGAAATCATCCAATTTTTTTCTTTCCTTTGTCTTTTGCATTCACTGTCGCTTTGTTGGACAAGACAGACGCAAGATTTGACACTTTCACAAATTTCTTCCCCCCTTGTACAATGACTGATCTTCCATAAGCTTCAACATTAGATCTTGGATTGGGGAAATCTTGTCCATTAGTGAATGGAGGTGGTGCTCTTATGTTGACTCCTGCTCTCCTAGTAGGTTGTCCTTGCTGCATTTGGTTCCACATAGAAGGTCCTTAAACATTTGGCCTGGGCCTTTGTACACTTGAAGTAGTCCTTGCGGTAGGATTTGCAGCTTATTTCTGTACTGCTGCAGGATCCTTGGAGGAAATCTGGGTTTGGTAGGTTGAATTGGTAGATTAGTGTCACCAAAAATTTCATCCAAAGGGAATGTGTATGGTGGATTTACTAGCGAACTTCCACCGTTCTCATCTTCATCAACAAGTTGGAAAACTTTGGTGGGCTTTGGAGATTTTCTCTTCTTCTTCATTGTTGATGCATTCTTCATTGTTGATGGATTTTTCTTAATAATTTTCCCCTGGTACCATAATGAAATCTCATCAAAAATCACTAAAATTAACAACATTATACACTACACATTTCTCACAACAGACTTACAATGCTTGGTGCTGAAGATGAAACACTCATGGGGGCTTTTGAAGTTGTACTGTGCTCAAGAGGAAACTCTCCTTCAAATTCAAAATCGACTTCAGGAATTGATGTTGAACTAGAAACTTCTTTTGCCTTTTTTGATCCTTGGTTCTTAGTTTTCACCTGTATCACAAGGAAGGCATATTATTTAGTAAACAACAACTTTCATCTAAATTGAAAATCAATAAATACACTTACAGTTGGTTGGGTCACAGATTGCACTTGAGGGATTGGAGTTTTTGTGCTTTTTGGTGTTGTAGATGACACTTTCTGATTCTTTGGAGCTTTGTTGGTATCTTCACACTTACAGTAGTGGACCTCAAAAATGTAACCTTCTTCTTGGCTCGAGCCTCAGGCTGAGGCTTCAAACTTGTCACTTTTCTCTTCCTCACCTAAGTCAAATATCAATAAATCAAACAGTAGTCAATAAAAACTAGAAAGAATCACTGAAATTAATTGTGTGATCTTCATTAGTAGTCAATAAAAACTAGAAACAATTGGGATTTTTCTTGTTGTGACCCTCACCACCACAATTTCCACACTAAAGTGTGTTTTGTTGCCATTTCCGCTTATAAGGATTCCCATTGTTTGGCTTACCTCTGCTTTTTTTCTTTTTTTTTGTCTTTTGCTTAACTTCACCAGGCTCTACTCTTCTTGTTACATAAGTTCTGCCAACACCCCTTCCACCATTGGGTGGTAGTGCAGGGATAAAACCTGTCTTCTTCCACTCACTTCTTCTATTTATAGACATTATGGATGTCATGAACTGCATTGTATGTGTCAACACTGTAACACCTATCCACAAAGTTATCAATTTGAAAACCGTGGCAGTTTATTGCTCTACAAGCCCCTTCAGGTGACATCCATCCACCCCAATCAAAGGCCTACGCCCTCTAGAAAATCTCACCTTCAAAGCATGCAATCATACATAAAACCTATTTGATAGGTTTTCACCACTTGATTGATCAGTTCCAAAAATCACTATAGAACCAGGGTTAGTTCTTCTTATTTTATGTGCATAATCCCACAACCAAGAATATTGTTCATCTGGATTCCCTTCTAGTATTTTTATGGTTTCCCACTTTGACCTGTATGCCTAGTCCTCTGAAATATGGCAATCAATCTCTTGCATGGTATCTTTCCTGAAGCAATGAACATTTCTTTTTGGGTCAGACTTGAACTTCCTCAAAAACTTTTGGGCCACCCATGTTGATTTCATATTCTTCACATTAAAGTTGACTGGACATGTGTGATCAGGTACATAGGACCTTATTTGAAAGGTAGTAGCATCTTTGACCTTATTAACATTAACCCTCCACTTACAGCTACTGTCAGCACACTTGGCATAAACTCTGGTTTTGTCATTTGAAGTGATGTTGCTGGACCTTTTTGTCATTATGGCATGTGAGTGAATGACTTCTCTAAACAAAGTTTTGTTTTTAAACGTCAACCCTAATGTAAGTGGTGGGTCAAACCTTTGATAATCCTTGAAAACTGGGTATTGTTTCTCATCATTCTCTTCATTTGACCCTTTCCTCAAAAACTTTTGGGCCACCCATGTTGATTTTACATTCTTCACATTAAAGTTCACTAGACATGTGTGATCAGGTACATAGGACCTTATTTGAAAGGTAGTAGCATCTTTGACCTTATTAGCATGCACCCTCCACTTACAGCTACTGTCAGCACACTTGGCATAAACTCTGGTTTTGTCATTTGAAGTGATGTAGCTGGACCTTTTTGTCATTATGGCATGTGAGTGAATGACTTCTCTAAACAAAGGTTTGTTTTTAAACATCAACCCTAATGTAAGTGGTGGGTCAAACCTTTGATAATCCTTGAAAACTGTGTATTTTTTCTCATCATTCTCTTCAATTGACCCTTTTGTACTATTTAACTCATCTTCACTTTTATTGATGTCCTCATCTCTTGAATAATTGAGGAATTCAGTGTCTGCATTCTCATGTACTTGTTCACTTTTAACATTATCAATTGAAGTGAACAAGTACATGTACTTGTTCAATTTGTCTTTTTCAGTTGCAGCTTCTTTATCTTTTTCAGTTGACTCTTCTTTGCCATTTTCTATTTCAGACTCATTCATATCATAATCACTCTCTTGATAACCATCTCCACACCTATATAAAGTCATTCTCTGAATCATCATCATTCTTTGAAACATCACCATAATCACCTTTTTTTGCCCTTGTATCTTCAACACCATTTCCTACCCTTTCATTATCATCTGACCCTATATCCCCATTATCTTCTTTTGTCCCAATATCTTCTTCTTCTTCTACCCCAATATCATCTTCATAGTTTAAGTAAATATCTACTTCTCTGGTTTTATCTAAGTTATTTAAACAAAACTGATGTAGCTCATCATCATCCTTAAGTTCTTTAAACTTGTTGTCAACCATAATATGACAAGACTTAAACTTTGGTAAGCCGATTTTATCACAAAAATTTTTAAACCCTTCTATGTACACATTATCAACTTCAAAGTGGTCAAATTTTAAGACACTTCCTACTTCATATACAGCAGTCTCATCATCTTTATACTCAAAACACAGACCCCCATAGTGCAGAGCAATGATCACAATTTGCTTATGAGGATCTGCAAATACATTGGGGACAAAAAGTCTTAACAAAATAACCCTAAACTTTATAACCAAAAGAACAAAAAAAAAAAAAAAACAACAATCCTAACTTAATTAATAAAAGAACCCTAAACTTTATAACCAAAGGCACTTAAATATTTAAAAAATGAAGTTTTTATTTTTTTAATCAGAAAGCACTAGGGTTTTTTGGATTATTGCATGGGACGACCAATAAACAATATTAGCCCACATTAAACAATAGTGCATGATTGAAAACCCATAAAAAGAACAATAAACAACATCCTTCACTCTAAACCATAAACAATAAAAAACAAATTAAACATTAATAATTCCAGATAAATCCGAAACCCTAAATGTTTTGGAATTCTTAATGAAATAACATAAAATAAGCAATTTGGTACAAAATATGTCGAGATTATAACTTAAAACAACAAAATCATCATAAAAAATGTAATAGTTAATAAAATTCCTAAAAAGGATACGTACCATAATTTGGGGTTGCCTATAGTTTAAATCGGGATGTCTCATACTCACCATTTGCACAAAACAATTTTCAGGCACTAATCACGTTGGGGCATAACAAAATTCGTCTTCAATTTCTTGTTTGAATGCGGGGGCAATTTTGGGGTTTTGGACGATTAGGGTTTGAGAGTTAGAGAGTTTGAGAATGTTTTTAATTTCTAATCTTATTTGGTTAAAGTGTAGTGAATAAATGTTTTGGTTGTCATTCTTTGTTGAAGTCGCTTCTGCATTTTTTATTTTCGTCTTTTTTTGGGATAATTGCATAAGATCCCCCTGTGATAAGCGAAACCTGCGCCAAACTACCATATGTTCCATTTTTTGCGTAGCGCCCCCTTGTGTTCTATTTTATTCTGCAAACTCTCCTATTTTTGTTCTTTTTTTGGTATTTTTTTCATCATAAATGTTCTAGATCCTACCCAAATTAAATTATTTATCTATTAGAAACATGTAGGGGATAAAAATGCATTTGGACTGACAATTATGATGAAAAAAACACCAAAAAAAAAACCAAAAAAGGGAGAGTATGCAGAATAAAATAGAACACAAGGGGGCGCTCGCAAAAAACGTAACACAGGGTAGTTTGCCGCAGGTTTCGCTTATCACAAGGGGATCTTATGCAATTATCCCTCTCTTTTTTAATCCTATGACGTCAGCCGAGTTTCTCTCCTTTTAGACAAAATTGGTCAAAATCCCCAATTTAACAAGTCATGTGCCTGACACATGACTTTTTCAGACAAAATTCAAAATTTTCTGGCCAATTTGTACAAAAATTGCGAATTTTTCCAAGATAATGTACTCAAATTACTACCCAGCCAATTCATTATACCAAAAAACCGTGTAGGCCAACTTAGGGTAGCAATATTGCAATTTTCTCTGACCTTCAATATAGTCTAAAAACTTATTTTACAGATTGTCTAATGACTACTAGAGGTATAATCATATGGAAGCCATACTGGAAAAATAGGCCAGACATCGCAGAGAGTTCAGATTTGGTCATTATATGCATTCAAAATGAGTTCGGTTCATTCCTATTTTTGGACTAGAGGGAGAATTTCACTAACCTGGCAGGCAAGTTCATTTATCCATACTCTGTCCTTCTTTTTTGTTATACAACCTATAAAGCACGGACACTCCAAAAAATCACCACGGGCGGTGTCGTGCGCTTCCGGACACGGACACGGACACGGCTATCACGTGTACGCAATAAAAAAATTTAAAAAAATTGGACACGGCTAGGACACGGTCGGACACGGCCAGGTCACTTTTTATAAGATACTAAAACTTTGGGGGGTCAAATTGTAAATAAAAATTTATCAATTTTCTAAATCTAATAAAAACTTATCAACTTTTAATAAGACACAGATTTGAACAATGAAATATTTATTTTTGTTATATCATGTTTTGGATTGAAAACATATTTATTGTTATAATTAGTTTATGTTTATATTTTTATTCTGCATTTGTTATTGATAAGTAGTTGAATTATTTGCAATATACATAGCTTTACAAACAAACAAGTAAAATACAAATTTATATATAATATATATATATAAAAAAATTGGACAGCCGTGTCTTGTCCTATATTTTTTTAAAGATGTCGTTTCCCATATCCGTGCCGTGTCCGTGTCGGTGCATCGTAGTGTATAACCATTAGGGCTAGAAGATATGATTTAGTTTTTGACACGAGAAAGGGGTTTTACTTTCGTACAAAATTGTAATTACCACTACTACAACTATTATTATTATGATTATTATAACAGTTGGTTAGGTGGCCATATCTTTATCATATAGATATTTTGTTGGAGGTAAATTGTTGTGTTCATAAATTTGCTTGCTTTTTTTTTTCTTTTGGTGAAATCATCATATATTATTAAATTCTTTTATGTTGCTTTTATTGCTGATAATCGAAAGACTTGCTTGTGATTTCGGATCAAAAGTGACAAAAACCTTTAGCAATGTATTACCTTCTAATTGAAATAAATTCCAACTAAAAATCCAGTGCGTAAAGCTGCAAGAACATTAACGTTCAGAAGTAATTTTTGAAACAGAAAATGATGAGTTGCATTTAAATGTGTAAATGAAATTAAAAAAAAAAGAATATGTGGATGTTGAGATGATGAAACATTAGTAACATTATTTGTGAGGAGAAAAGAGACGAAAAAATACCAAGAAAAAGATTATAAAAAGGGAACAAAAAAGAAGTTCAAAATAGAGAACGAATGATGATATTTTCTCATTAGACTTCTTACATTTCTATTAGTAAGAAACATTGCATATACCTTAAATTTAAATTTGAACATTAAATTTTGGTATAAATTTTTTGCAGAAGCATCAAAAATACTTTCGCTTGTTGTCCGATTATTAAAATTATTAGGGGATTAATACAAAAAAAAACTCCTGTGCTAACGTGAAATTGTAAAAAAAAACCCTGTGTTAACGAAATAGGCTAAAAATCACCATGTGTTCTTAAAAAGCCTGCAAACAGTGGATTTTTGGGGAAAAAAAAGTGTGTGTTTTTCATGTTTTTCACCTTTAATGACATGCTTCTTTGTTTGGAGAGTGTATAAATGGCAAAAAAACATATCATTAAAGGTGAAAAATATGAAAAACACGCTATCTTTTTTCCAAAAATCTACTGTTTGCAGACTTTTTAAGAACATAGGGTGATTTTTAGCCTATTTCGTTAACACATAGTTTTTTTACAATTTCATATTAACACAGAGTTTTTTTGCGCATTAATCCCAAATTATTAGAGTATTGTGGTTCTTAAGAATTCAGTAAAAAACAAGTGATTACTACGCTATTTGATTTTTTTATTAATAAAAATTCAAATAAAAATTGTAATTACAAAAATCAGGATCCACGTGCAACATGTCCTTTATGCTAGTAGAATAAAAGGCCCCATAAAAAGAATTTCGAAGAGGCGGGAAAGAAGAGAACATATAAAAGAGAAAAAACAGCGTTTTAGAGAGAGGAAGCTAAAAAATTTGCAAAAAAGGAAAATAAAAAAAGAGTATGACGAACTCAGGCTCAGGCAGAGATTTGGAGACCTTACTTGAAGCCATCAAATCTTCTGAGGCAAGCTTCTTATTAGCTCTAAATTAAATCAAATTTCATTTTGTTTTCGATTTCATGCGTGATTTTCTTCGTCTGTTATTTAGTGATTATGTCGATTTATTTTTAGGTTTTTGAGGTCCACGTTTAGATTTTATTTTTTTTGAAATTTTATTTTTAACCTGGAAATTAGGTAGTTGTACTGTCCAATAATATGTGATACATTTTTCGAAGTTTTCGAGCTTTTTGGTTTATTTTAACTTATGAAATCGATTAATACATTTTCCTGAATTGGTAGAGGTGATAGTGTTGGAAGTGTTCCGCACTACAAAGTTGTGTTCATTTCGATTTTTGGATTTGTTTTGCTGATTTTGAGTTTATAGATGAGTTTTATGATTTTTGAATTTTGTGTAAGTTTCCAGGTTGTTGAGAATCGCGTACAACTGCTCAAGGAATTGGAGGAATTGAATTTGCATGAGAAGTCTGCAGTCAATTCTCTCATTGAATCATTAACAGTATCCCTATTAAGCTGATAATAGGCAAATCTCATTGTTCTGCTTTTTATTTAATCTACCTTTTATACAAAACAGATATCCTCCAGAATTTACTTGTTTAAGTGTTGTTCATGAAATGAACATGATATGTATCACAAATGCTTCTAGGATTTTGGATATTCCAAATTATTATGTGCTTTCCTTAAGTAAAAGTAACTTGGCATTGTTATTTCCCTGCTTAAGCGAAATTGTATCTTTCTCTGTATTATCTTGGATGCATAGTTGAGGAAAACTATGATGAATAACTGGTAATTTTGTGTAGTTGTTATCCATTAGTCTGTTTATCACATGAAATAAACTCTTTATATTGATCAGCTGAGGTTTATAAAAACTCTCTTCTATGATATCTCCAGATATTTTTGGGTTCATATTAGATAATAAAGAATGTGTGGCACGTCTCAGTCTAAGCCTTTGATATTTAAGTTATGTTGTAAATATGTGATGGCATCCAGTGCTTCCAGAAATTGTTTATTGAAGCTTATTGTCTTCCTTAACAGTTTAGTTATTATGGGAAGACTTTACTTGTTTGGATATATCCCAGTGCACATTGAATAAAACTATCTTGCACGTCGCCGCAAAATGCTTAGAGTCAGACATATCAGAATGCTTAGTACAATTTCTTGTACTGGGGACAAAAGTAAGGTCTCTATTGCCTTGCCTATGTAATATCTTGGACTATTCAATATTTTTGCACTGCAGGCAGTGTTAATCTGTTAGGTTGAACTCGTTAGTGATGTGGAATTATTATTGTCTTGACTACCATTTTTAGGCGAACATATGGTGCAGAAAGCATCTGAAAATGACTCTCATGTCAATTGAGGATTCTCCAGAAGAAGAACATAGCAGTTTCTTTTACCAGGTAAATTTGCTTTGTCGTATCGTTTTCCATTGGTATAAGTTTGAATTTACATCCTGTGGAAAGTTATCTTGTATTGAAGTATTACGTGTTAGGCAGACAAGCTAGAAATGAAAATTTGAGGGTAATATCTGATCCATCCTTATAGATAGATTAACCTGCTGATGGTGATTGTGAAATCTCTCTATTTCTTGGTCCCAAAAAAGTAGGAGTTGGAGGGATATTTTTCCACCTTTATGGTATCTTTCTTTGAGATGAGAAATTGTTGAAAAATCATAAATCCATGTGGAAAGGAACTTGGAGTTGACACAGTAAAAGTTTTGTTTGTTTTGTTCTGGATCTCTAGAACTAGCATACAGGGAAAACTCTTAGGTGCACCTGGTGTAGGACCCATTTGGGTGCACCAACACACATCAAAGAACAATAAAAAAATCTGTTACTTATTATTATATTGAATGCAGATTGTTTATTATTTTTTGGTGTGTTGGTGCACCCAAATGGGTCCCATACCGGGTGCACCTAAGAATTTTCCAGCATACAGTATGTTATGAGTTTTTTTTAATATAAATTGTGAACGTCAAGTTCTGAATTCTGATATTCCAGGCATGTACGTTATTTGAGCTTGATACATTGGCCATATCATTGTTACTCCTAAAGGTGTACTTGAAGAATGATTTTGTATGACTAAGGGCATGTGTGTTTATTAATGTCTTCTTTGTTTTGACATGTAACCGCTGATTGAGGTTTATGCAATTATACATCTGCAATCAAAGTTTGGCATGTTCTTGTAGTGTCTGTAATCAATGCATGTTTTGTGCCAAGGTTACTTTTTATAATGTCAAATGTTATGTATTCTGATGATTCTGTATGCTTGGTATTTCACCATGAAAGTTACAATTAAGCTTTGAGACTCTTCGTTTCTTGCTTCCTAAAATAAAGTATAAGTTTTCCCCATTCTCTTTGCGCCTATTATTGTTTTAACGTTTTTGTCCTGTGTAACATTAATTTTGAAGCTGATGCACCTTTTTATAATTTGCCAAGCTATTTGGATATTGTTTGAAAACTATCAAGTATTCTTTTAACTTTCTTTGAACTTCTTTTCAGTTGGTTTTGGATTTGCTCAACTACTCTGCTGCTAGTTATTCAGCTCTAGCAAGATACCCTGTCTCCACTAACAAGGATTTGGTGGCCATCCTAGAGAATTTCATTTCGGAACAGTTTGCCATGACTAAAGATTTGGTATCCGAAATAAAGGTAACTGCCACGTGCATCTGATCCTGATTTGTTGTCATTGTTAAAATTGAATGATGTATTGCATTGTTACTTTTGAAGTAATGTGCTAATTATCTTTAGGAAGTGGTACACCTTGTTACTCAAGAAGTGTACTGGAACCTGTGGTTTCTGGTTTTTTCAAGGATATTTTTGTTGATGGAGCAAATGACAAGGTCTGAGGTTTTTTGTTAATGATGGTAGCATTCCGTCTATTTTTTAATCTAGCCAGTAACTGAATGTTTTGACTTTCTGTGTCGATGTGAGACATTATGCTCTAGACATCTCATTTTCTTTTTCCTGCTTTACTTATTACATTGTTTAACCTACTATCAATTTAGGTACATTTGTACCCTACTTTCAGAGTAGTGAGACAACTTCATTTTAGGCTTAAAATGAAGAATCAAAATGTGATATCCCTGTGCAAGTATAAGGTGTGCAACATGTGTAATTGTGACTTGGTCGAGGTCCATGTGACATCAATGGAACTTCATTTCGCTTTTACCCTTCTTTTTTCATACTTTCGAGATAAAAAAATTTCAAGAAAGATTTCATTGTATTTCTTTCTTTTTGTGTTTTTAAATTGTTCATTTTGCGTACCAATGCAAGTTAAATTTTTTTTTTTCATTTTTTTTAAAAATTCATTCGACATTTATTCTTGAGTTATTATCTGCCAGCCAACCATGATTCGCAAATTGCTTCTTGTTGAATGCAGATATGGCCTTGTAGCCATGACATGTTCACATGATGATTTGTGTGAATCTTTTTGCTAATATGCTCTTATGTAATTGCTCTACAGAGAATTCACATATTAGGTTCGGAGTTCTTGAAGGCAGCACAGGTGGCTCTTGATGGTGTGACTAGATTATGCAAGGTCTATTGCAATGGTGTAAAGTGGGATATCTACCACGCAAAGACTGAGGACGAAAATATGAAAGATTGCAAAGAGGATGGAAATGTTGACAATGTCATCCATGTAACCAATTGCACAGTAGAAAAATTATGTGAATTGGGAACTATTGCAGCTAATGATGGGGGGAATCTTGTTAGTCTACTAAATATGTCGTGGAAAGGTGTAGTTTCATTGCTTCAGTTTGGAAAGGGTGCTTTAGCAACAAAGGTGAACATAACAGGCATTATTATGAACCTAATTTCACTGGCCACTGAATCCTTGGGATGTGCTGCTGAGACTTGGTCATCTTCGATGAAGGACGAAGTGTCTTTAGCAGAAGCCAAAAGGATTTTTCTTCCGGTCAAGTTTTATCTGATCAATGCTGTAAGAATTATTTCACAATACCAAAGCCAAGCCCTTTCAGTGTACAAAGAGATAGCACTCTGTGTTGTTATGATATTAACCTTCAGAGTCACACTCAGTATGGCAGAACATTTGAAGTCTGCACGAGAAGTGTTGGCAGAAATTCTTGAACCAACATCCTTGCACTTACTTAACTCTCTGTTAAATTCAGCTCAAGTGAAGCAAGAAAACAAGTTCCAGATTCTGGACTGGTTGTTTAGTAGGGAAAATGATATCAGCACTGCATTTGAGAGCAACAGCAGCAAGAACAATTCATTAGAGGCAATACTTTCAGTAAGTTCATATGCTATGAACAAGGAAAAGATGCTCTCCGTTGGTCGAGTTGCCTTATTTCTTAATCTTCTGAAATGTGCTCCTGATTTCGAAGATGACATCAGACTTGGTATTGCCAGAAAGGTGGGATGGCTTTTGGATATACTCATAGATGAAGATGTATATTGTTCTATTCTTATTTTGCGGACTCCTATAGTAAATGGTTCTAGCCAAAACCATGAATTGACTTGCCAAACCATGTTTTCTACCATACTTCATGCTCTGAAGACATTCATAATCACGGTCACTTCAAGTTTGGTTTGGAACGAAGTAGAATCATTCCTGATAGAAAACCTTTTCCACCCTCACTTTCTTTGTTGGGAAATTATCACTGAGCTTTGGTGTTTTATTCTCCGCCATGCTGAGTCTGATATGGCGAATGATATTGTTGATAAGCTTTGTGCATTATTGAAGCTAACATCTCGAGAATCTGTATTATTTCCCGAGAGTGCTCTGCGAAAAACTGCAAGACTACTCTGCATTCTTGCAACTTATGGGCCAGAATTGATAGTTGATCGAGTTTACAGTTCCATATTCAACAGTAGCAGATCTGAGTGTGCGTTAGCACTACTCATGGAGGGTTTTCCACTAAATTTCCTTTCAGAAAAAAAGAGAAGTATTGCTAAACAGAGAATTGTAACTCAATATATTGACTTCCTGGAGACTTTTGAAGATAAATCAGCAGGAGAAAGTGATTCTGGCGTTTATGGAGCTCCTGTCCTCGCTCTCTGTGCTGCTTTGCAGTCTCTGTAAGTTTGCAATACTATGAATATGAGTTACTTGATTTCTAAAGCTGTCCACAACGATTGACTGAATAAAATATTATTAAGTTGTGTTTGGAGAAGGATTTTGGAGCTAAGGATATTAAGCTGTCCATAATAACAAATGTTTCCCATTGACTTGTTTGGATAGTTTTCAACCACTATAGATTTCAAATCCTTTAGTAACTATTTTCAGTAATTTTGCAATCATTTGGATAAATTCAGAATCCACTTAAATGCTTGAACTGAATACTACTAGGTTGTGATCGAAAAAATAACTCAAAATGGTTACTGGAGAATTTGAATTCCATAGTGATTGAAAAATATCCAAAACAAATCCAATGGATTTGTTATTCTGCATTCTCCCAAATCCTCCAATTTTTTCGCAACCCTAGTAAACTCATCTTCCTCACCTCTACTACAGTTTCTAAAGTCTAGATCTAATCACTAACCCTTTTTCTTTATTATAAATATTTTTTAAAGCCGTTTCGATACATCTATTTAGCCAGGTCGGCCTATCTGATACTGATACGAAGACTTTGAAGTTCCTAGTTGCTATCATCCAAAAGTACAAAACCTCATCAGACAATACAACCAAAGATAATTACCGAAGGCTTCTTGGCGAATTGCTTGGGATCATTTCTAACATGAAGCATCTATACTCATCTGATGAAATGGAAGAAGTTATTTTGGAGCTCCAGAACCTCTTTATTTCAAGGCCAGCACTATCTGATAACCAATTCTTTCTTTGCAAACCTAATCTATCTTATTTCATGGCTGGTCTTGGTCACGTGCACTTGGCAGACAGCGATAACAGTGCCAAAAGTTCAGCTGCATGGGAGCTATACCACATGTTATTAAGAGAGCGGCATTGGGCATTTGTCCACCTGGCAATCACAGCATTCGGATATTTTGCTGCTCGAACTTCTTGTAATCAACTATGGAGATTTGTCCCACACGATGCTGCCCTATCGTTTGATTTAGATGCGGGAAAAGACTCGGATGAAGAAAGATTTATGTCAGAGTTAAAATTAGTTTTGGAGAAGGAAATGGCGTGCCCGACTATACAAGCAAGTCCTGATCAACTCGCTATGCTTGTTAAAGAAGGTCAAATGTTGAAAGAAAAAGTTGAAAATGATGTAAAATTTAATTCAGAGGCTACATGTTGTGATATGATGGATATTGATGATGAGAGACAACCCACTAAGAAAAGAAAATTTCCTGATGGGATCTGCAAAGGAGTGGAATTGCTGCAAAGTGGTTTAAAAATCATGGTTGATGGTCTTTCTCAGTGGCAACGGAATCCAAATGACTTGAGCGAAGTTCATGAAACATTTTTGACCCATTTTTCTCGGCTTGAAGATGTGATTGCACACTTGGTTAGCCTAGCTGACACTGGCTAAGTTGCGGGTCAGTGTATAATGAAGAAATGTTAATGGTGGCTTTGCAGTTGAAGAACTAAGATGAATGTTATGGTACCAACAAGCATTGAGCTTTTAAGCAGGTAAAGACTACTTTTATGCTTCAATAGCTGAAACTTCTAAGTGAGGCGATCAGTTAATAGTTATACATGTTTTCCTAAAGTTCATTTGTTATTATTTTGTCACTAGAAAGAATCAAGGATAAAAAAAGAAATGTTGAGATGAACCCGATGTATTACCTGACTCTATCTAAATAGCAAAAGCTCAAACACTTCTGTAGTATTATAAACAAACTTTATGCCCATAATGGCATAAACCAAACACGATTCCCATTTCTCGTATTTCTAATTTGTACCTTAGCTAACACTTTCTTGAAATAATATATATATATATATATATATATATATTATTTTCACGATAAGAACATTCGCATGCACCCAAGCACACGTACTTGACTTTTTAGAAAGATGAATAATGCTTCAATTATACGATGCATGTTGCAAAACTAATGTCTATGAACTTATGTAAATCAAGTTTTTAATATATCTAATTTATTGGTAAATGAATCTAATTTTTAGTTTACTTATAGTTGTTTAATAGAATAACTGACTATTTACATTGCTCATCTAATAACTTTTTATTTTATTTGTTTAGCGGTCCAATATCATATATTATGCATCCTTATTTTGATTTATTTGAATGTAGAATAATTTTTGAAAACAAAATCCGCATTATATTTTTGCATGTTCATGCATATGATCATCATTCTACATATCTTTCTAAATTTGCTACTAACATTGCTTTTTTAACCTTGTGATTAACCTTGTGATTCATACAAGTAGATTCATTTCTTTAGTTTAGTCACTCTTTCTAATAATGTACAAAATATAATATCAATTTTAATATTTCTATATGCAGTAACATAGAGTATATTTTCTACTATGAGGTTACAATAACAAAATATATGTAATTTGTTTGAGTGTAAAATAAATTTTTGACAACAATATTAATATTATTTTCTAGCATGTTCGTGTGTATATATGATCATTTGTCACTAGAATTGTCATTTCTTTCTTGTGATTCACACAAATAGATGTATTTATTTCGTTCCGTCACTCTTTAATATTGTTGAAAATCTATGATGTACGGATACGGGTACGAGATACGGCAAACTTTAAAATTATAGGATACGATACGTTGGGGATAAGAATATATATATATATATATATAATATTTAAAAATAAATTTGAGTTAGTATGTTCATTAACATAAATAAAAGTGTAATACTGACACATGTTCATTATTTATAAGTTCAAAATATTTCGAAGGTAACCATACTATTTCATCAGTTGCGGCGGTGTAAGAATGTCATTTCACTAATACCAACAATTACCTTTTTATCCAAAATCTTTGATAATAAAGTGTAAATGATAGATTTCACGTGTAGCAAAAGAAGAAAAAATATATTAAGAAGTGAAACCAAAATGGTTAACCTTTTAACGTACGGTCAAAGTCATTATTGTTTTCCTATTTTAACCTATAAAGTATTATATAATAATATTCAAAAACACTATATTTGATATTTAAGGAGTGTCACATACTTAAAATTTTGTATGGGATACAACATTCGGAAGTATCGGATACGGTATCGGAAATTTTCTTTTTACTTAATTTTTTGGATACGCAAAAAGGGTATTCAATACGTATTCGGATGGTATCCGCAGAGTATTGTATTCAATACGAGTACAATACTGCACGGGTCTAATTTTACGAGTATCCGTTCATCATAGTTGAAAACATGAAATTGTTTTTGATTTTTCTATATGTAGTAGCATACTTGGTATATTATGAGAACTTAATGACAAAATAATTGTAAACATCATATTACATAAGAATACTTGTGTCTATGAATCACTTTCAAATTAAATACTAAATAAATCAATGTCTCTACAAAATTTGTTATATGACTTCATTCTTTTTTAGATTACAACGTTGAGAGCTAGGGATGACCAACGAGTCGAGCCCAATGAGCCGAGCTCGATCCCAAATTTCGAAGGCTCGCGAGCCTGAATAAAAAATAATATTTTATTAATTTATTTATTAATATATATATATATATAGAGAGAATCACATCTATAGTCCCCCATCTTTTCTGTTTGTATCACTTAAGTCCCTCAGGTAATATTTGTTTCACTTAAGTCCCTTATGTTCTAAATTCTATGTCAGTTAAGTCCTCTAGTTGTTTTATTAAACAAATTTTATTTCAAATAAGTCCTTATAGTTTCATTACCTCTCACACCTAGCCTGGTAAAAGAGATAATAAGCACTTTACCCGAGTTTATGCAAAAGAAGGATCCTGCTTGAAAAATGGTATCAGAGCGTCAGGTTATTCATGAAATACTCAAATAAATTTACATAAGATTAAGTCTAAACCTTATGGAGGAGAATTAAAACAAAAATGGAACCGAATAACAGTTCGATCCATGACGAGAACAAGGAGTATTTCCAGATACTGGAAAGACAACGAGACGAAGGGATTGATAAATTAATCCAAAAGCACAAGAGACTCTCTAAAGAAATTAGAGAAACTATTACAAGAGTACAGAAGAAGACTCCTGTAAAGGATCTACCGGCTTCAATCCGGTATTATGAGAGAAAGTTTGCCATGGGTAGAAAATTCCAAGGCAATGTTGCGAGAGATCTACAACTCGCAGAAATCCAAGGCAAATGGCCAGGAAAAGCTAACAAAGGTAACTCTTTCAATTAAACAATTTATATGAATTGGAAAGAGATTGAAATGGACACATCTAAGATATCTAAAGATCTTAGAGAAATCCAAAAGACAGTTCAAGATTACGGACATAGGCTAGAACATCTACCTATGGCAATCGAAAACTTGAACCAAAAATTTGAGGAAATCCTCAAGCTTATTCCAGATCTACAACGATCTATGTCAGATCTAAAGACAGAGGTCAGAGATCTGAAAACTAGGCAAGGCATAACCAGTACATCCAAACCAAAAAAGGATAGAATCGGTGATGCACTTGGACGAGTAGACCTTCTACATCAGAAGGGAAAGGCTAAGGAAGTTCCTAAGCCGAAAACTCATGATGAACTACTCATTGATATCCTTCGAAGTATTAAATAATATGGATATAACAAGAGTAGATCCATCTGATCTCCAGGAATTAGCTGAGTCTTTTTCACAATTACATGTTGTGGAGCTAGCTAATGTAAAAACACATGAACTCGCACTAGGCTTTCCAAATCCTGGAGAGAGTTCAGCCTCTAATATTCCTCCATCGGATGAACCGATGAGAGAAGGTGAAGATTTTCATACAAACGCAGAACCCGCTCTTAGAGGGGTCACGTTTAGAGCAAATCACACAAGAAACCCAATAAGGGTACCGGAAAATACACCATGGGCAAGGACTATGTCACATACCTTGAATCCATACGGTACTATCTTAAATTTGGATATCATTGATTTCAGAAACATCGAAAAAATAATCGATGAATGAGTAGCCTCTATGCAAATAGCCGCTACTACACTGGAACTTGATAAAGAAAACTTCATAAGGATAATGGAGTTAAGCTTAGAAGGTTCTGTAAAGACAGGTTGGGAACGCACCCCGACAGAATCTAAGCAAGAAGTGTTAGCCGGAGAATCTAAAAGCGCTATTGCTGATAGATTTGGAAGGATAACCAAATTAAATTTCATCGGGGACGGATACTTCGGTGAAAATAATTATGAAAGAACTAGAGAGTACACACAAGCACTCTATGGTCTTGAGCTAAGAAATATTTGTGCCATTGATGAGTATATCTATTGGTTCCGAAAATATTTCTTTCATGCGGATGTGAGTGCAGAGATTGCTGCACCTATGTTCTTTGCTAAGATCTGTAGTCCTTGGAGAGAAATGTTAATACATTCTTACAAGGTTCCAGAAGGACAAGTTGATACAGTCGCAAGACGAATGTCTTTCTCAAAAGACAAACTAAAAGACTGGTGTCAACAAGCAGCTGTTCAAAAGAATATGAAAAAGCTGAAAGGAAAACTGAAGAGAGCCCCTCTTTGTTGTGATAATAATGATTTTCCAACAATAATTGGAGAATCAATAGAACAGCGAAAAAGGAGAAAGCATTTTGATCGCTCTGAGACCAAGAGCAACAAAAGGCGATCTGCTTTCAGGCGTAAGTCTTGGTGGTCTAAATCAAAAGCCCGATCTTATAAATCTGGCCAAAGATCCGGACCAACCAGGGTTTCTTCCCAAAAGCTAAGAAACTCAGAAGGAAAGAAGCCAATTAGACGAACTTTTAGAAAAGCTCATACAAGAGCAAATGAAAGTTTCAAAGATTGTAACTGCTGGACATGTGGAGCTCGAGGCCACATTTCCCCAGATTGTCCGCAAAAGAGTGGCGAAATAAAACAATTTGAAGCCAATGCAAATATACTGGATGCAGTTTTTTACGGCGATTTGGTACCAATATACCAATTCGAGAATATTCCCTCAGACGAAAGCGTCTATGAGGAAGAAATAGAGAGTAATTCCGATGAAGCATCAACCGAATCGGAGTAATGCCAGGAATTCCTATTTGTACAGTTCCACAACTTAGAACTGTAATCTCTGATTTCAGAGAAAAGATTGAAAAAAGTAGAACCATAATCCTGCATTATCGATCTACTATTCAATTATTAGGCGAAACACCACTCCGCCTAAGAAAAATAATTGAACATGAGACCAAAATTCAGGTTTGGTCACAGAATATTCATACTCTCGAAAAATGGATAGAAAGTATGAATAAAAGTAATCGTTCTATCTTCCAAGAAAGAAATAATCCTTTCTAATGGACTACTCCGCCGAAGGAGATAGGCTTCAGACAACTGATAGCCTAGCTGGTTTCTTTTCCAAGGCATCTATATCAGATAAAACCATGGAAAAGATCATGAGGCATAATTCAAGTATTGATAAATACGATGGATTTAGAGTTAACAGCGTTAGCCGAATCCTAAATCAAATAGGATTAAATCAAAGGCGGCATAACATCAGATACCAAGTGAGTTCTGGGGAATTTGCAATCCCTATGGAATTAACCGGTAATGTGATGGATATGCAACTTATTTCGAAAGAAGAAATTCTGGAAGAATTAACCTACACTAGATTGGCTGTAGTAATCTTTGCTGCATGCATTAAGAAAGAATTTTCCCCAAATTTATTCATATTTATCCCTCCAAATAAACTTGGTTAACAGGATCCGGAGTATGTAGCTATCCCTAGCATCAACTAACTTAGAAGGTGTTATGAATCCCCCTTGCACCCTAATTCATTTTCTCCAAAATAGATAAATTAAGCATTAGATCTTAAATATGTTGGCCAGACACACTAAGCAATGAGAACAAGATTATAACACAGAGCAATATAAATCATTTATACAAGAAAAAAATTTATAACTCAAAAACCATAATTCGGCCTAAGCATGACCTTAGTCTACAAATTTAGCTACTCATAATGATATGAAAAACAACTAAAATATTCATGAAAGTAATAAACAAATTACAAAAACTCCCTATGACTGTGTAGATCTTCTTTTTCCTTCAATCTTCCTCTACTTCTATGGAGAACTACAAAAGATAAAGCCCTAGTCTAACTGTCACGCACCCCGACTCGACCCGTACATGTAGCTCAGATAAGCCACACGGTCAGGCCGAGGGGCGATGACCCATTTTCTTCCTTTGAAATGTTATGGTTTTCTAAATAATAGAATATATCCCTTTAAAATTAAAAGCAAATCATTTTTTTATATATACATCAAAACCCGGTACCTTCATTCCTGTATTAACATACTTATGTTTACAAAACCATAACAGAGCGGTTATACAATTCAACATCAGAGTACAAAAGTGCTCGAAGCAAAGCATATGAACATAGCTCTGTCTGACCGCTCTGGAGACTTGGGCAACCTTCACATATAAACATGATCATCACCTGCATCATAAGAACCTAATGAGCTAATGGCTCAGTAAGAAAAAGCTCATATTTTTAAAAACAATGTTTCACATATCACATACAACAGTCAATAATGCATAGTTCAGTTAAAACTTTTATTTTTCCTTTTCATCCTTTCCTTTTTGGGTACCCTCGAAGTGTGGTATTCGACTGATAATGATAGGCGTCTGTTTTCGGAACCTGTTCATAATAATTGGCCAATGAAAGAGGCATCACGGGGTTCTCATAACCGACCTTTCGGCCCTATGATATTAACCACTGGCTCTCCCGTACATCGTGGCTTTATCTATCTTGGCTTTTACACCTCAAGGTATTCACCACCAATCTATTGTAGCTTTATCTATCTTGGCTTTTACGCCTCAAGGTATTCACCACCAGTCTTTTGGGTCTGCCGGTCCCACCCGCGTCCCGTGCCTACCCGACCATCAATCAAATACCATACCTCCCCTTTTTCAAATCATTTTCTTTATATGTGCATTAACATCATGCATCATCATCATATATACACAATAAACAAGAATAACATTGATTTCCAAGTAATCATCTTAAAACATCATAAGCATATATACGTCAACACTTCACACAATAGGCAAGTAATAACATTCATTTCCAAACAATTATCATAAACATGCATAATATGGTCCTTATGAAGCAGTGAAAGAACTTCAACTTACCTTAAGTCCTTTGCAATAAACTAGAAAAGATGACGCTACCGGAGCTAGCTAATGGTACTTTTTCCTAATTTTAGGTATACAATAACCTGTAAAAAGGGCATATGACATACCTAAATACAATCCTCTATAATTATTCCAAATTCACCGATTAAATTGAAGAAACAATCGGAAAAAGACTTACTCCTAACGGCCACATCGATATGCCTAGCTCCTTTCACCTATTACTCTTCATTTCCTATTTTTCCCCGAATTTTCTTTCTTTCTTTCTCCCTTTTCTTTCTTTTTCTTCTTCTCTCTTTTTCTTTCTTTTCCTTACCTTTTGCCGTCCAGAAACCTCTTTCTAACAAGGTTGAGGCGGCTTGCTTGCTAAACTTACTTGTCAAGGTTTATAGAAAATAATATTATTATATTCAATGAATTATTTGCAGCTGCTAGCTTAATACGTGTTATACGTTTATGCCTTATATTTTCTATGTGTCACATATTTACATTCCTCGTGACATATAAATGATACGTAAGAGCATGTAGGGCATGAAATGTATTGACCAGGTGACTAGTGGAAAGCTTTCGTGTACCAAATTCAATCAAAACTTTAAAGTTAAGCGTGCTCGGACGGGAGCAATTCCTGAGATGGGTGACCACCTGGGAAGCACGTCAATTATCATTTTTTTTTATTTAACTAGTGATAAATACTAGACGTCGTGTCTACTTAGACGTCATGCCTGCTTAACTAGTGATGAACATTAGCAAAAATGTACCTTAAATGCAGTTATCATATAATTGAAAGTAATCATGTTCGTGCAATCATGCCATTTATATTCAATAATAAATGCTAACTATATGAGATGCTTCTCGTTGGCTGCGTGAGAGATTATTGGGCATTACACTAACTCTCTATGAAAAAGACGGAATATTGTTGGAGAGAAACACTGAAAAACAATGCTCTCTAAACCCTACTGCATCACTTGTATTTATAGACGTGGTTTGAGAAGAGTCCGTGTAAGTGTAGAATTTGAAAATTTCCAAAATTATTCCGCTGACTTCAACATTTGAATGCTAGCATCCCTGGCGTCCATAAATAATATCTCTCCATGTTTGGGCGTAAACTCTCTCAATGTTCTGGCATTGGATTTCCTCACGTTCGAACGCTAGTTTCTTCGACTTTCTGCTCTGAAATACCATCTTTTTGCTGCTTTTATCTTTCTTTCTCCAATGTTATGATTTATACCTACATACTCAAAATAGAATTATTACACGCATATATGGTATTAAATCATACTTAATTCTATGAAAATGATACAACTAAAGGACTATAAAACACATAATTCTCGACTCTATCAGATAACCACGGTGATTAGCAGGATACCCGAGAAAATGCAAGCAGAAGAGCGAGGGGTGAGTTTGTGAGGAGATGTGGCAGATAGATTGGCGTAGCATAGACATCCAAAAATGGAAGGTGAGAGTAGGTAGGGATAGTGTGATAGAGGTGTTCGAAAGGGGTGTGATAGGCAAGGGTGGTAGTGGGGAGAAGATTGAGAAGATGAGAGACCATGTGAAGGGCTTCGACCCAAAATGTAGGCGGGAGTTCAGCTTGGAAGAGAAGAGTTTGAACAATGTTATTTACTGTGCGTAGAGTGCATTCCGCCTTCCATTTTTTTGAGAGGTGTGGGGACAAGAAAAACGAAATTGGATTCCATTATTGTTAAAAATGAAAAAAGTGGTAAAATCATTATTATCAAATTCAAGTCCATGCTCACATTGAAAAAACTTAATTTGCGAATTAAATTGAGTTTTTACGTCATTGTGAAAATTTTGAAAAACATTAAAAACATCAAATTTAGCGTGAACAGGGAAAACACATAAAAACTGAGAAAAATCATCTAAGAAAATAATGTAATAACGAAAACCATTTGCACTCCACAAATCAGAATGAATAAGCTCAAAAACTGAAGAAGTACGAGTAAGAGAACTACTAAATAAAAGACGACGGTGCTTGCCTAATAGACAAGCATGACATAAAGCATTAACATTGTATTAACATTGCATTAACATGAAATAAAACTCCTAGAAGCGAAAAATTTGAAAACGGAATTCCCAGGATGACCGAGACGACTGTGCCAGATGAGGGGTGAGATAGCAAGAAAAGTGACGGTGGTGGAAGGTAGAATGGGTTAAAGCTTACCACGACTCTCACTGCAAAAAATGTGATTACCTGTGTGGAGGTCCTTCACAGAAAAGCCAAAAAGATCAAATTCGACAGAGCAATTATTATCACGAGTAAACCAACGGACAGAGACAAGATTTTTTACAATATGAGAAGAAACTAAAATATTTTTAAGATGAAGAAACGAAGAAGAAGAAATAATAGGAGTGTGACCAATACGTGAAAGGGGATTATAGCACCATTACCAACCACTATATATTTAGAAAATTTACAAGGTGCGCAAACACAAAGATTACCTTGAGTAGGGTGTGCACTAGCCCCGGAGTCTATGTACCAGCTGTTGTCAGGAGGATGGATGTTCATAGTAGAAAATTGGGAAGAAAGATCCATGGACTGGGCTGCTGGAGCTAGATAATGAAGTGGGCTGGTTGTAGAAGCATTGGCATAGTAAGTGTGCGAAAATTGACCCTGGTGAATAGGGAGGAGGCTGACCAAGTGCTTGTTGAAAATGGAGCCCAGAATATATGGGTTGTTGGCCAGGTGGCGCTGAATAAGTATGGGCCGCATGGGCTAGATGCGTTGCATCCACTGGGTGTGGGCCTGGAGATGGGGCTGGAAAAATAATTATTTCCAGCATTGTATTGTGAAGTGCTAGATGGGTGGTAATGTTAGCAAAAATTACCGCCTGAATTACTGCCACCACGAGTAGTGCCGCGACCAAAATTCTAACCTCGACCTCTACGTCTACCTTTTCCATTATCATTACGAGGGTGGGATTGAGAATAAAGAAGAATGGGGGAATCAGAAGAATTGGAGGTGGAAGTAGATTGAGATTCACGAGATTCATGGAGAAGGAGAATATTACGAGCCTAAGAAAAATTTAGGAAGGGCATTTTATTGGTGACGACATTGATGATACTATTATATGAGTCGAGTGAATTATTAAGAATTTGTAAAATGAGTTCTTTGTCAGGAAATTTCATTATCGACATCTTTCAAATTATTAGCAATGCGTTACATGTCATGACAAAAATCAGAGATTTGAGAGATTTCCCTTTTTGAAGTTACGGAATTTATCTTGAAGTTGTAAGCAACGAGAGGGTTTGTTGTTTGTAAAAAACAAGGCAAGGTTATCCCATACCTGTTTGGCTGTAAGACCATTAGCACTAACACTGTCTAGAAGACTAGCATTAACTGAATTATAAATCTAAGTTTTTATTTTGGAATTAAGAGAATACTAGTCTTTATTAGTATCAAATTTGGGTAAAGAGGAACCATTAATATGACCAAGAATACGATAGCTACGACATATATCAAATAAAATAGTTTTCCAAAGTTTGTAACGCCGATCTTCTTCACATAACTTAAAATTAAAAAGATTGAAAACGGTATTGACAGCATATGCAGGATGAGACGCATATGTGGTGGGAGGGTTTGGATTTTCGGCCATAATGATAATAGAAGAGAGAGATTAGAGAGACAAGAAAGAAAACGGACCGTGAACTTACCGTGGGGAAGTAACCGGTGGCAGAGGTGGAAGACAAACGATCGGAGAAGGCCGTTTAGGTGAAAGAGGTTGAGCCACGGGGTTGACGACAACTTAGATGGGGCTGTAGAAGACGTTGGATATCGAGAGGGATGAGAGAATCCTAGAATTAGGCTGATACCATGTTAGAGTGTATAAACCCCACATGGAAACTTGTGTTACCCAGAGACATATATATAATTATAAGAGTTTTGGTAAACAAGAATACAGTAAGCTAGAAAAGGAAAAATATATACATAAAATAAAAATACAAATAATCCCAAAATATTCCATTTAACACTCACCACATAACCTGGACGTCTTTTTCACGGTCTTCTTCACCGATGTCAACCCAATCGATTCAAACCGACTTCGATCTCGAGCTTTGACCAGGCGAGGTGGAGAGGTGATGGGGTGGCCGGTGCGGTGGCGAGGATATGACTCGCGGCAGTTTAGATGTTCGGATTCACTTTAATTCGTGGTTCATTTTTCCTTTTCTTCTTTCAATTTTGAAAATTCAAAAGTTTTATTTTGAGAAAACTAAATGTAATATTCCTTACATTTTTCAGATATTTTTTTAGTTTGTTTATAATAAATATTTACTAATAATTTCAAATATTTATTAAATATTTTTATATTTTCAAGATACTTTCTAACATTTTCTAAATATTTTCAGTATTTTTAAGATATTTTCTAATACTTTCATAATAATTGTTGGTCCCAAGTGGCATACGAAAGGGTCTAGAAGGAGGGGGGTTTGAATAGACACTAAAGTCTTTTTTGACTTCAAAAATTCGTACTCAAAAGATTGTGGACGCTAAAAAATATGGGCGCTTAGCTGAGCATCTATTTGAAGACAGGTTTTTAATAAAGTTAACTTTGATTCAAGATTTGAATACTTTAACCAAATGAGGCTAAGCGTTCAGTTCTTTTATCAGAGTTAGCACAGCGGAATAATTATAAGTCTTCTTTTGAAAGGTTTTAGCATCACAACATTTTTCTTAGTCGCTTTTAACTTTAAATAATTTTGTCAATGTGTTTACTTAATCGATTATGCAATGATATGACAATAATGGAATCGATTGTAAAGTAAAGAACACAATATTTGTAAGGTTCATTAGGTGGTGTAATCCAAACTACTTCCTTCTTCGCCTTTATCACTCAGAGGCAATCCACTAAAATGATTCTCGAAGAATCACAAAGAAACTTCTACAAAATATGAGAGAGATGGATTTGAATGGCTTGAGCTCCTTGGTCTCATAGATTTCTGCTCTAAGACACTTCGATCCGCTTGCTTCTTTCACCCAGAAGTAATGCAAGCATCCAACTTCGACTTCACTCAGATCGCGAGGCTGGACAAGGGTTTTGTCTAACTGTTTGTTTGATTTTTGGAAGTTCAAAGAAGTTGAAATATCTCAGTAGTAGTGTAGGGTTCTTCTGAGAAAGATATTTGAGATATTGGTTGACTGTCTCAGGGATTGGAGAAAAGCAAAAGAAATGTTTGATTTGAATAATCGAGATTTTCTAAAATTTTAAGGAATGAGACTTCAATGCAACAGAGATTCAACTTGTACGCTTGTTGTTATTTTGGCTTGTTTTTTAAGTCCTATTTATATACTTTCTCGAGTAAAGTATCTGTTGGACATATGGTCAAGCGCTTGTCTATCACTTTCGCGCGTGAACGACTTTCGTCCTTTTTACCTGAAATTTTGTTGCAAAAAGTTGGTGTCGCAGACTCTGAAAAGTTGACAGTCCAATGAGAAGACTTCTCCTTACGTACCGGAATGCTTATCACACTTAATGCTCTTATCAGCATTTAGTGCATTTGAAATTAATGCCCGTTGGACATTAATGTTCTGAGTAAAATTGCATTTAACTCTTTCTGGACTTCGGAATAAATTCAGGTGAAATCTTGTCTTGATAGACAATCGTTCAACACTGAATGATCCTTAGCTGAATCCTTACACCAACGCTTGAATTAGCTTGACGCTTGTTAGAAATCTTCATCTTCAATCAGACTTTAGACACTTGAATCTTCAAACCTAACTATTTAAAACTCATTCAGAATAATATCAAACGCTCAGTCTAAGTATACTTAGCCTATCAGTCTAGACTAAAAACAAATAAAACCTTGTACAAATCTAACGCTCAAAGCCTATACATGCTTTCTAATAAAATCAAACTTACATATTTTGGGGTCTAACATAAATCCTAATTGTCATCATCAAAACATCTAACAAGATGTTTCTTAACAATTTCCCCTTTTTTGATGATGCCAATACCGTCTCCTTTATAGTTCAAGAGTTAGACAGCCAAAATACAAGGCTGGCTTTGAATAAGTTAATAAAAGTTAGTTAAGGTTAGTTTAAGCCTCAACAATGTTTTAGTTGAAAATGCACTTCTTTATATATATCGATGAGAGTACAAAGCATTTACAACTAAAGTACAAGATACATAAATATAAGGAATTTTCTAAGGAGGTCTCTTAACGCTTACGCTTCTTTAGTAAGCTATATCTTCTGGATATTTCAACTCTAATTGCTTCAATCAGTAGATCATCTAGAGCTATCATCGCAACATGGTTTGAATTGATGACGCTCTTCTTTCTTCCTCACATTTTTCTCTAAAGACAATCCAATGCTTATCCCATTTTGATGGATCAATGCCAATATGCCTTAGGCAGATTCTGAATGTTTGATCAAACTTTGCATCTGCTTCCTCTTAGCAATTTCTTTAGGATCTGTTGGCTCAAGGAGAGGTTCTCGTTCAATCAGAACATCAAATTGTTCAAGATAAGGCACTGGCAGATCAACACTTTGCCTTATTGAAGCAAACCCAAAGATGTGACTAGGCGCTCCAACGGAAGCAACCCAAGTTGGGTAATGGGACTCAACATTACGTGGAGAAGGAAGAAGTATCTTTCCTAGCATACTCTGAGTTAGCATAGGCTGAAGTTATTGACGCTTGGCAGATGAATTTCCAGCTCCTGAACTCGGCGCTTTTCTCTTTTCCCCCTTATTGCCATCATCAGTTTTCAGAATATGTTCTGCTAGAATACCGACCTGATGAGCAATCTGATAAATAGAACCTGCTAGATCATCACAACGCTTGTCGAAGTGCTCCGTCATTTCAAATTGAGCTGCACGGTTAGTGTTAGCAATTTCTTGGAACACTTTTAGATTGTCAGCAATAGCAGCTTGAGCAGCTCGGTGCATGTGGACAATATGGGTGTCCAAATTTTGTGATTCGATCTTTACAAGGTCTTCTTGAATCTAATGGAGAGCATCGGCGCTATTTGCAACATGATCGCGCACTTTCTCTAATGCATCTCTCAGAATAAGAGTAAACTCCTTACCAGCTTCACTCGAGATAACCGTTTGAGTAACCGGTTTAGGCTTAAACTTTGAAATGGTCTTGAGGGATTCAAGGGATGGGAGATTTTCTTCATCAAACACTCTGCCTTGCACTTGTCCCAACTTATCAACATAATCTGCAACTTCAGCAACGCTAGCGTCAAGCTTTGATTCTGGAATTGATGCTTCAGCAGTTGGAGTTGCACACTCAATTCCAGCGTCAAAAACAGGGGCAACCTCAGGAATATTTGAAGGTTGATCAATATTGGCCATAGAAGTCACTTGAGGTACTATTTCTATGGGTACGCTTTGAGTCTCCAAGTTCAATTGAGCACTTTCAGCTACTGGTTCAATTTCGGGAACTTCTTCTATTACAGGGGTTTCTGCAAGCGTTCGCGGCAAGTTAGGATAATCAAATTCAAAATTAATTTTGCCAAAGGCCAAACCTGAATAGGTTTCATCTGAAGCACTATCGATGAGCTCTTGAAGATAACGGTCTGACATGTAAGTGCTAGCGATGAAAGTGCGAAGATAACCCACATTGGACCCAAAATCCCCAATACGTGATTTGGAAACAGCCTGAACTTCATCGGAGGAATGAAGAATAGTTCATCTAGTAGATAACAGAGAGAGAAGGCTAAGTTTCTGTTGGTAGGAAGATGAGGCGAAATTGTTCCATTTACATTGAGTCTGAAGTACTCTTCAATGTAAGGATAAACGGCTTGAGCGATGCTTTCATTGTGTTTCAGCATGGATAGGACAAAGGTATAATGATCACTCACTTCTTTGCGGATGGAGGGGAGTAAAGGATATCCCCTGAAAGAATTCATAACTGAGTCGTTGATTTTTCGCAGATTGGCTGTGAAGATCTTATCAAAATGCTTGACGAGAGTCATGATCTTGATCATCTGCCTCAAATTCTCGTCATGATGATTGGAAGAGATAGTCAGATCAGACACTGAGTGAGTGCCGCTACTGGATGCTCTGCCAAAGAAAGAAAAAGGAGTGTCTACAAGTCTTTGTAACGCTTCTCGCAGAAAAGTCTCAGCTGGCTGCCTGATGCCTGACAATTGGTCGATTGGACCTACTCGCATTTGATGCTTTTGGAGTCAATACTTAGAAAATTGACGCTACTTGTCATGCATGCCTATGCCGAATAAATGTGAAGTGTTAACCAACTCTTGAAATGTATGTCTGCTGCCCACGTAAGCCTTTGCCCAATTCACCTCATTCATATACAAATCAGCCCCAACATTGCAGATGGCTTTGATTTCCTCATGATGAATATCTCTGATTGCTTGAAAGCGATATCTATCCACTTGGTAGTTAGCGTTCCAGACGCTATTGAAAAAGTAGTCGGCTTCCTCTTGAATGCAGTCCTTTATGGACGTTGCACGTTCATCAACGTGGACGCTCTTATTCTTCCATAAACGGAGGGGATTCTCAAAATTTTGATTCTCAGCACTATGCACTACTTGGGGAAAGTGCGAGTATCCCTCCTTGTTCAAGATTTCCTCAGAAGGGTTGAGGAATTCAACTGGTAGGCGCTCATATACCCTGACTTTGTAATTTCTTAGAGAAAAACCGAATAGATTGTTGTGCCCCATATGCATGAAGTATGCCAGCTCCACATCAAAAAGATGAGTCCTTTGGCCTTTACGCTTCTCATAAATGGCAGCTGAAGTAGGGACTTGATCGATTTCCTCACCATTGGCAATGGCCAAGTAGTATACAACTCGACATCGGTCAACTCCGAGTTGTATATCATCTGACAAAGTCAATTGTCATGCTCTACCATCATGGCTATTTCATTCTCCACTATCACATATTTGTCTTCATTGTAGCCTGCGGGAATGAAATCTTCTTCAGCAGCTGGTGGCATGTAGTTGATTGAATGACCAATCGTCTGATTGGATCCATCCTGAAGGAATGACAAGGTTGAAGTATATGAACTTCTTTCAAGGTAGGTTCTTTAGTGTCTTCAACAACACTCGCATCATCTAAGTGTGCCTCTGCTATAACCTCTGAGATGAGTGGTGGTTAGACCCTTTCTGTAGTAGGTCTCCAGCATCCACAGCGACACTCTAATCGTCAGAGAGCGACTCTACTGCAATTTTTTTGGCAATAGTCACCACTTTCTCTAAGTTAACATCCAGATGGACATCAACTGGTGCATCAACGACATCTATAGTAAGAGCTGTAGCACAAGATAAATCCTCTGTAAGAGCAGGGTCTTATACAGATGTAGGAAAAGAAACACTGTGAGAAGAAATAAAATTACCCTGAGAACTAGTCTCAACAGCAACTGTTTTTTGTTGAACGCTTGAACTGGTGGACGCTTATTTGAGCCATGGGGCCTTTTGAATATTTCTTGACAGTCACCCCCTCGATAGGTTTTGATGCTTTAGTAGGAGCGTCAGGGATAGTTGGCTCTTCTTCAAATTTAATCCTTTTAATAATAGAGATCAACTTCTACCTCGTGATTAGTGGAATTTTATCTTCCATGTCCTCATTAGTTTCCTCGTCACCAACATCCTTAGGATGGGATGGAACTTTTGGATACTTGGGTTTTTTGGGAGCCCTCTTCTTGGGTTCAGCTGGATGCTTCACAGCTACTTCTGGAGGAGGACGATCAGCCTCTTTATCTGATGCTTCACGAACAACTTAACGCTCAGATAAAGGCTTTGCTGCTCCACCAACTTTGGGAGGATTGAGGAGATTGTTCACTATCCTCCTCCCCAAAAACTTAGCTTTGGCCAAAGGTTGACCAGCTAAATTAACACAATCTGCCCTGAATAGCAGAACACTTAGAACATTACCATAGGGCTTGTTAACGGTTTCCAAACAATCCCTGAATCTTCTAAAAATATACTCACTCCAGTTGACTTTGTTCTCGATGATAATGGCTATCATCATTTGAAATTGCAATGGAGTGACTTTGTTGAATGTTCTGACTCTACATTCAATGAACTTGCTATAGAAATTTGCCAAAAATCTGTACTTAGGCAGAATATCTTTTTTCCCGAAGTTGGGCTTATATTCCATGGATACATAATAACGAATCTTTGTTCAAGCCGCTTTGATCTGACTTGCAGAGATATATGTTAGGAAAGTGCTCTCGATGCCAATGAGGAGATTGGAATATAAGGCACTAGTTTATATTGCACAACCCTTAACTAACAGAAAGGCATTTAATATATTGTTTGTATAAGACTTAAAGGCATCTATAAGACTTGAATGAATAATAATTCCATGTGAATCAAGGCAGACCTTCCACTCCTTATAGTAGTTAAGGGGGTAGGCACTGGAAGGGTTTGGTACTTGATCACTTAAATGGTTCGCAAGTCAGAGAATCTCAATTGGGCATTGAGATTCGTTTGGACTTGTATGACACATGCTCTGACAGAGAGTGCCAGTCGAACACCATGGGATAGTGAGAGTTTGTGTCATAGATACATTGATGAGATTTATGTCTTCGAACATGGCTCGCAGTAATCCAATCACATGGGTTTTTACTTATTGACTGTCAATGATTGGATTAGTGATATGATAGTATGCGTGAGCCTTAGACCTAAGTAATCACGTTGAAGATGTGCTTGTGACTTCAAGTCTGTCATTAGAGTAGTTAGATCAAATTCACCCGTTGGTGGGGTCAACCTCGAAGTGCGGCTTGAGGGGCAAGAAGCAATCTTAACTGATTAGCAAGAAGGAATTCACTGTCTCGAAAGTAAACGAGAAGTGTCCTATGCGATCATGCGTAAATGTGTTCGGTTTTGTTCGAAAAAGCATAAACGCAGCGGAAAGGATTTCAAAAATTAAATCGAAAACCCAATTAGTACTCTAATTCGCATAATTGAATCTAAAAGCGTATAACGAATAAAACTTACTCGTTAATATGAATATGATGATGGAGAAAAACTTCTTCTTCTCCAAATTCAAAATATTGAGGCTTCCAAATCTTCAATCCTTTAGTTTGATTCTTCAAACTTGAACTTGATCCGAACAACGAAAATACGTCGTCTCTAAATCGTCACGCACGGATCAACAACCGAAAAATCCCCTTTCTTCTTTCTCTATGGTCGACGGCTAGGTATAGAGGAGAGGAGGAATATTCTTCTTTCTATTGAGAGTTATGAGAGTTGTGTATTCTCTTCTTACTTGTTCTAAGTCAAAGAGTCCTTATATACCTCATGACTTATTGAACAAGTCAAAACAAAAGAGCCCTAAAATGTGGCCTCTCAAAGATGCCACATTGAGGCCTAGTAGGAGTCCAATTGGACTCCTTATTTAGCCCCGAGATTTGTTTTGTTTAATTAATTTCTTATTTCAATTAATAATGTATTGTATCCAATAAATAAATTAATCAATTAAATAACCAAATTAATTAGATAAATTAATTCATTAATATATTTCACAAGGAAATTAATTAATAATTAATCTTATCATTAAAATTAATTATTTCATCTAATGAATAATTAATTATTTAATTTATTCAATAAATTAAAACTCCCAGAAGAAATAATGGAAATTCCTTTTTCTTCATTTTTCTTTGTCAATCCTTTAGCTCGACTCTTTAGGTTCGTTTCGTTTGGCAATGAGAGGAAACCAAAGGAAGTGCGTAACACCTAGCCAGTCACGTGGCCCACTTCGTAACCCAAATGAAAACGAATGATAGGATCATTCTGTAACCTTCCAATCGTAAATACCGTATATGTATATGCCCTTTGTTCACGTTCCCTGGTCAAGTGAGAGTCATGGTTATGTCAAACTCACTGGACTTGACCATATGTATAAATCATAATAAATATGAGATCATTGAGATCGATTTAGTGCCAAGCACAATTGTCTCGTTTGCTTTGGCGAAAGACTTTGATCTCTGTTTATCTATAATTACATAGGGTACATACTCATTCACTTATGAGAGAACAAATCCCATATTAGATATCTGCTAAGATTACCACTTGCCCATCAAGTCCGCATTTCGAGGTTGACTCCACCAAAGGGTGAATTGGGTCTAACTACTCTAGTCAAAGACTAGACGTCACAAGTGCATCTTCAGCCTGATACTTCAGGTCAAAGATTCACATATACCTATTATGCATAATCAGTTCCGTCATTGACAGTCACAGAGTGAAAACCCATGTGACAGAACCGATGTGAGTCGTGTTCGAACATATCAGTTCCACTGACGTGTCTACAATCTTAATCTCTTATCATCCCATGATACCAGACAGGCACTCCCATGTCGGAGCTAAGATTGTACAAGTATTCAAAATCTTTATTTGTCCATTAAAGACTTCATATTACTTGCGAACTTATTTTAGTAATCAAGATCGATCTCTCTAGAGCCAATCTTCCTATCCCATAGGAAATAGAGGGATCGCACTGAAAACATAGACAAAACGTTTTACACAACTTATAGATGTAGATAAGAATTAAGTGAAAACTCAATAATGTCATTTATTTAAGAAGAGTTTAAGTTCAATACAAGATATATGCCCTATACATTCTATCCTCTATGGCATCTGAGGGCATAATCCAAACAATCTCTCACTTGCACTCAATGCCACTCATTGTGGTATCTAATACCCATCCTTTCCAGGTGTTGGTCCAAAACAGCCTGAGGTAGTGGTTTCGTGAACGGGTCAGCTATCTTGTCAGCTGAGGCTATTTTCTGCACTGCTATCTCTCATCTGCCAACGATCTCCCTGATGATGTGAAATCTTCCCTGATGGGAGGCCTATCATTCTATTCGTTCTATCCCTATAGAAACGAATTCCTAGAATGTATGTGGCTTCTCCCAAGTCTTTCATGGAAAACGTACTCGAAAGCCATTTCTTGACAATGGTGAGCATTCCTACATCATTTCCTATAAGTAGAATGTCATCCACATATAGTACTAAGAACGAGAGTATGCTCCCACTAGTCTTCTTGTAGACATATGGTTCATCTTCGTTCTTGATGAAGCCATATCCCTTAACTTCTTCATCAAAACGGGGATTCCAGCTTCTAGATGCTTGCTTGAGACCGTAAATGGACCTCTCAAGTTTACATACTTTATGGATATCGGACTCAGACACAAAACCTTTTGGCTGTTCCATATAGATATCCTCCTCGAGGAATCCATTTAGAAAGGCCGTTTTGACATCCATTTGCCATATCTCATAATCTAAGTATGCAGCTATGGATAACAGAATTTGTATGGACTTTATCAAAGCCACGGGCGAAAAGGTTTCTTGATAGTCAATTCCTTCTCTTTGACTATACCCTTTCGCTACGAGCCTGGCTTTAAAGGTGTCAACCTTACTATCGCTACCTATCTTTCTTTTGTAGATCCACTTACTTCCTATAGGTTTTATACCTTTAGAACGATCTACCAAAGTCCAGACATGGTTCGATTGCATAGAGTCCATTTCTATTTTCATGGCTTCTCGCCATCTTGAAGCGTCGACATCCACCATCGCTTGATCATAGGTACAAGGATCATCTTCATGACCTTCTTGTACTACAGTGTGAAGCTCTCGCTCCCCCTGCAGTAGATACCCATACCTCTCAGGTTCATGCGGTATTCTACCAGATCTACGTGGTGGTTGTGCTACTATGGGTTCAGGCCTCGGTTCTTGAACAGATGTATTTGAGGGAGTTTCATTTTGTTCTTCTAGAACAATTTGAGTGAGCTTGTAGGGCCACGATGATTCTGTGATCATCATGCAGGTAAAAGAAGAATCCCATGGAATCTTCAGGATAACCAATGAAACGTCCCATTAGGGATCTTGCCTCCAATTTCTCCACTTTAGTCTTCTTGATGTAAGTGGGGCATCCCCAAATCTGAATATGATTAAGACTTGGTTTCCTATTATTCCACATCTCATGTGAAGTTTTAGGAACGGATTTGGAGGAACAACTGTTTATAACATGAGCAGCGATAAGGAGCGCGTATCCCCACAATGAAATTGGTAAATCAGTGTAACTAAGCATGGAATGAACCATCTCCAACAGTGTTCGATTCCTTCGCTCGGCTACTCCATTCTGTTGAGGAGTTGCTGGTGGTGTTAGTTGTAACATTATTCCTTGTTGTCTTAGGAATTCATCAAACTCGGCACTCATATATTCATCTCCACGATCCGATCGTAGAGTTTTTATATTTTGCCCAGTTTGATTTTCAACTAAGGCCTGGAACTCTTTGAATCTTTCAAAGGATTCAGACTTTTGCTTCATCAGATACACTAGACCAAATCTTGAATGGTCGTCAGTGAAAGTGATGAAGTAGTAGAAACCTCCACGAGCCATTTCTCCAAATGGTCCGCAGACGTCGGTATGCACTAATCCTAAGACTTGCGTAGCCCTTTCAAAAGTCTCTGTGAAGGGGGATCTAGCCATCTTACCTAAGAGACATGATTCACATGTAGGAATAGGGTCCGATCCTAGTGGGCTTAAAAGCCCATCTTTTTCCATTTTGTGGATCTTGTGCTCTCCGGCATGGCCTAGTCCAAGATGCCACTTGAGTCTTAAGTTAGTTTCTTTCCTACCACGTTTACGTGTTACAACATTAATATCAGATGAATTACGAACATTTAAATAATGCAAACCATTAACTAAACATGCATTTCCAACTAATTTATTTCCATAATAAATGTCGCAATTTAATTTAGAAAAACGAAATGTATATCCAATCCTAACTAAGATAGGAATAGATACAATGTTCTTAAGCCCCTTGGGCAAAACCAAAACATTATCTAAAAATAGTAAATGTCCAGAATTCAAATAAAGAGAAGTAGATCTGATCCTAGTAGCTGGGACGCTTTCCACACTGCCTACTTTGATCATCACTTCTTCTCGGCCCAGCTTTCTACTTCTCTGTAGATGCTGATCCAAATAACAAACATGGGCACTAGCCCCTGAGTCCAGAATCCACGAAGTAGAAAATAAAGTCATAGAACAGTTAGTTTCAAAAACTAATAGTTCCATACCTTGTGCGCCTTTGCCTAATTTGAGACAGTTTCTCTTCCAGTGGCCAAGCTCACCACACTCGAGACATTTATCCATTTTCTCAGGTCTTTTGCTCTTGTGGCCATGTCCTAACTTCTTTGAAGTTCTTATGGATACTTTCTTTTGCCTTTTCCTCTTTCCATCACGCTGATCATCAAGTGTATCATTTGTTAAATAGATAGAAGAATCCCTCTTCTTGTTCGTCCTAATACGAGCTTGTTCGATTGCAAGCTTCTTAGTCAGCCCAGGTAATGAACAATCGATATCATTGATATCAAAGTTCATGACGAAGTAGTAGAAGGAGTTTGGGAGCGATTGTAAGATAAGATCAACTTGGAGATGAATATCCATATAGAAATGCATTGACCGAAGTCTTTCCATTAGGGTCATCATCGTGAGAACATGGTCTACCACATTCTCTTCCTCTCTCATCCTCGCTCTGAAGAGTTCTTTTGATATAAAATATTTTACGGTCCTACCGTGCTCTCCAAACATTTCTTCCAGGTGAAGAATTATGTCCCTTGCATTGCTCATTGTGTCTTGTGAACTTTGCAGCTCACTACACATTATTCAATTTGTATAGCGCTTTATTCTGTATTGATCATGTATAAAAATACTACTAATAATCATGCCTTTCGATATAAATAAACATAGAATTTAAATAAATGAATAAATAAATTCATCACTTGATCATGGACTTTTACTAGAGGGCCTGAGCCAATGGGCCATTACAAAAGGCATATATTAAACCTATTAAACATTCATGGGCCTTTTGACATTATCAACTTTGAACTATTTTATCTCGATACCTAAAACAACTCATGCATTATTTCTAAGAATGTAATAAATAGCTTCAAATTTGATAACCCATAAAATTAAAGGTAAAACATATAATCCTAAGTCCATGATTAGTGTTTTAATCACATAAGACATGCTCGTATCAATTAATACATGCTCGCAATATTAAATCACTTATGTTGATTATTAAAATTTTAGTCCAACCAAAAAGTCCTTTATAAAATTCCTTATGATTTCACATATTCACTATTTCAATTAAAAACATTCTAGATGACTTAGATGTACGAAATTAAGAATTAAGTGCATCTACCTTTAATTAAAATAATATGAACGCATAAAATATGGAATTCTATATTTTATTTTATTATGACTTAAAGCCATCAAAACTTGAAAATACTTTTATTTGATCAAAGAATTAATTATTAATCTCTAAGAAAAATAATTTATATTTCTTATTCAAAATGAAGTAATTTTCAAGTCGAGGAAAAAATAATAATATTTAATCCATAAATCAGTTATTAATCTCCAAGAAAAATAATTAATTAGTTCTAATTAAATATTATATTCCAATTATTCTCATTGGACTTGATTTCATCAAATCCAAGTCACCATCCTTTTAGTCCACATAGATTCCATTCAATTGGGCTCAAAAATTAGAACAACATTCACGTTTATTAATTTCTTATCGGGCTAAATTTAATTTTAAGTCCAAATTAATTAACAAATCGAAATTGGATAATTTTCAATGTGGGGCCACGGTGCTGGCTAAGTGTCACTTACATCCTTTGGTATCCTCCCATTGCCAATCGAGAGGAACTTAGAGTGTCCCACTATAAAGGAATAAACTGAAAGTTGTAGTTTTGTATTTGGAGGGTATTTCGGTAATTTGTCCTATGGTAGGACGAATTAATTAATTGGATGAACTAATTTAATTAGTGTTTAATTGGATTAAACAATGGTAAATTAAATTATTTAATTTGAATAGTTAATTAATTGGGTTAATTATATATTTTAATTGGGATATTAATTTAATGTATATTACTTTAATTAGATTAAATGAAATATAATTAAATTAAATGGACTAAATTGACTGGGTCAATTTAGCCCACATGGGGCATCCAACGGGCCCTTATGGGCTTGTATCTAGGCTTAAGTTGGTGGATTATTTAATCCTCCAACACAAGCACTAGAGAATAAATTAATTCATTCAGTAAAAATAACACAATTGAGTATACTAAAATCCTCCACTAAAATATAAGACAGAAAAAAGATTCATATTATCTCTTGCTAGCCGCCATGGGAGATGATGATGAAGATTTCCAAAGTCGGTTCCTACGTGATGATCTTGAGACGGAACAAGAGGACCGTTAAAGATTCGCGAGGATTAATAGAATTCGAAAAAGGTAAGTTTTTCACGTTCTTCGCTTTATGTCAAAATCAACGTAAATCCACAAATTGATCTTGGCTTTTGGGAATCCGGATATGTTTTATTTTCCGTTGCGCCTGATACCAGGATTACCAACAGTGGTATCAGAGCCAAATTTGTTATTTTTGTTGATCTATGTACGTGTTCTTCATGTTTATGTGATACATCGTGATTGAATATGTAATTGTTGATTTGGAATCAATATATATGGATCAAAAAATCTGATTTAGTTCAATTTGAAATCTGAAATTTATTTGATGATTTCGAATCTGTAATGGGGCTGAAAAATCGAGATGTTTGATATTTGGAATTTGTAATTCCAGCAATTTGGTTTTATAAATCTGAAAAGCAATGAATTCGATGCAAAAGGTTTTCGATGGACTGATTCGGGAAAATCAATTTTAAGTTTTGAGCTGAAGAATCTAAAATTTAGAAATTGATTTTCTAAATTTTCTGGCAAAAAGCGTCGGTGTTCTTCGGGGAAGAAACCATCGGTCGGAAACACCATCAGGATCTGCGCTGTTGGAGATGATAGTACGAGTTCGCGAAGGCTTAATTTATGTGTCGACTGAAATTGTTGCTGGTTCGCGTGACTGAAGACTGCGGCAGCATCAGGGATTAGATGCGCCGCTGGACCACCAAACTCCGCCGATTTTCGCGATTAATGGGGCTGCTTTGACGCTTTACAAGACAATACTTGGCAAACTGACGCTTCTTGTCATGCATGCCTATGCCAAATAGATGGGGAGCTTGAACTAATTCTGTGAACGTATATCTATGGCCCACATACGCTTCAACCCAATTTACCTCAGCCATACAGTAATCTGTCCCAGCATTGACCATAGCTCGAATGCCTTCATGATGGATATCTCTGATAGACTCAAAGCAATATCTATCAGTTTGATAGTTAGCATTCTAGACGCTATCAAAATATGCATCAGCTTCAGTCTGGATCAAGTCCGTTAGAGATTCGAGACGCTCACCGACATGAATTCCTTTATTCTTCCACAGTCGAAGAGGATTGACCGAATTCTTGTTCTTATTACTGTTTGCTATAAGAGGAAAATGTGTGTAGCCTTCTCTGTTTAAGACTTCCTCTGAAGGGTTGAGAAACTTTGGGCGAAAAGGATCATACACTCTGATGTTGTAGTCTCTCAGAGCAAAACCAGTAGACTTACTGTGCCCATAATCTAGGTAGTAGGTGAGATCCATATCACACCTAGGAGTTCTACCTCCTTGTCTGTCTTGTTGAAGAATAAGAGAAGATGGTATCTGACCAGGAGATTTACCAAGTCGAAGGGCCAAATAGTACTTCCTCTCAATTTCTGTCAGCTCGGTGTTGAACACTATATCCCTGATCAGATTGTCGATGTCAATTAGCGAGGCTACCTCATTCTCAGAAGCAATATATCTGTCTTCATTATAGCCTGCAGGAATGAAATCTTCTTCGAGCGCTGTGGGCATATAATTGATTGAGTGATCAATCGTCTTCAGTGGGTCCAGCTTGAAGAAATGCCTTGGCTTTGTAACGTCTTCAGCAACGCTCTGACTTTCTGAGCGTGCCTCTGTTATAGCTGGAACACTAGTTGACGCTTGAACCATTTGGGGAGCAGGTTCCGCTACTTCAAGTGTAGTAGCTTCCGTGGCAACATCTTTGGCAATAGCCACAACTTCTGTCATCTCAACATCTAGGTGGACCTCTGTTGATGCTTCAGCAGCAGCTGGAGCTAAAGCTGTAACACATGAACTATCCTCTATAAGAGAAGGATCTTCTACAGATGTTGGAATAGAAATGTTGTGGGAAAAAATAAACGTACCCTGAGAACTTGTCTCAACAGCAACATGAGCGCTTGGCTCAACAGCAACTTGAGTGCGTAGCTCAGCAGCAATTTGAGCGCTTGACTCAATAGCAACTTGAGCGCTTGACTCAACAGTCTCAGGCTCTTCAGGAATAGGAGCAGCTTGACGCTTGCTTGTCCTGGTACGCTTAAATATCTTCTTTACATTTACTCCTTCAATGAGCTTGAGCATTTGAGCAGGAGGAGATGTAGATGGTTCCTCAAAGTCTATTTGTTTAATAATCCCTTCCAGCTTCCTACGCCTGATGAGAGGAATCTTGTCCTCTGCATCCTCATCAGTGTCCTCATCATCCTTTTGAGGAGAAGGAATGACTTGAGCTTTGGGCTTTCTGGGAGCCCTCTTCTTTGTAGCAGCCGGATGCTTCACGGCTTCTTCTGGAACTGGACGCTTAGCTTCTTCATTTGACGTTTTGCGTACTTCCAGATGCTCAGATAGTGGTCTAGCAACACCACCAACTTTGGGAGCATTGAACAGATTGTTCAGAATTCTTCTTCCCAGCATCTTTGTCTTGTTCAGTGGTTGACCAGATGAGCAGACACAGTCTGATTTATACAATAGGTCGCTCAAAATAAGCCCATAAGGTTTATTTGAGGCACTTAAACCGTCTCTAAACCTTCCAAATACATAGTCACTCAAGTTTATCTTGAGATTGAGGAGTATGGTCGTCATCATCTGAAATGGCACTGGGTTCACCTTATCAAAGGTACCCACTCTGCATTCTATAATCTTGCTACAGAAGTCAGCTAACAATCGGTACTTGGATACCAGATCTTTCTTTTCAAAGTGTTGTTTGTAGGGTACACCTTCATAAGCACTCATGGTTGTCCATGCTTCTTTGATTTGATTTAAAGTAACGCAATCTAATGCCTCACCTTCATTTGGGAGATTGAAGTTCTTGGCAATGGAAGCAGCAGATAAAACAAATTCCTTTGGTGGCTCCTTCTTGGATAGAGGAATGAGATAAGAGATAGTCTTCTTGTCCTCAGAGAGTTTAGTAGTTTTCCAGAAGATGTTGATTTCCGTTGGAAACAGATAGGAATACTTAGTCAAGAATGTTTTGAGCCCAGCCTTGGTTACCATGTCCATCATATCAGTTAGATTGATCTGAGGTTGCTCATAAAGAAATTTCCAATCGACAACAAGGCCTTCAGTAATCTTGATGATAGGCTCGGCCAAAGTAGAAGCAGATTTCTTTGATGCCATTTTTGAGTGAAAGAGATGAACTCAGATTTTCTTTTGCTTTGAAAGAGCGAGAGAGAGAGAGATAGAGTAAAATTTGCAGAGAGTAAAGTGAATAATTTTCTGCAAAAATTGTGTTTTAAATGACACAGAAGGAAAATTTTGAAACTTGTGTTCTCTAGTCTCTGTAGGATTTAGACACGTGTAAAGAATTTCTTTTAATTTTGAATCTGAGCCATGAAAATATTAACTGCGGATGCGAGTTTTGTGTAAGAGATAGAAGTTACATTTGGTAACTCCCATATATAATGATTTGACATCCGAGAGTTAAAATTTGTAAAACGTTCGGGATTTTCAGAGTGTAGTACACGCGCCTAATGGTACACTGACAGGTACATAGACACATGCTATTTCTGAACCTCCACACGCCAGTTTGATGTGATGGAAGCGTGTAGATAGAGTACAACATAGACTGTTGAGTCTATCCACTACTTCAAGAAACTTGTAAAATTTATGCATGAGTTTTATAAACAATTTTATATTGAGTCTTGAATGGAATTAGCTCAATGCTTAACAAATACCATTCGTTGTTAAATTTATATTGACACTTGAAATTAAGATCCTTTTATATTTTAGCGTCAACATATTGTGCGTAAATAATTCTGAGTGTTGATGATTATGCATATGAAAGTTTTTGATCATTGACGCTTCGAATATGTTTCAAGTACAATTTTAAGGTTCCCCTTAAGTTTGATAACTTGTAACAACTTTTCAAAATCTTTTGGACATAAATAAAGTGGATTCCCCCTAAATTATATGTCTAATAAAATATGATGCATAATGATTAAGCGTTTAAATCAATCATACCTAATTCACTTCTCAAAGTGAGAAAACGTTGTTCGTTGAGCACTTTGGTGAAGATATCTGCAAATTGTTTGTCAGTTCCAATAAAATGCATGGAGATATCTTTCTTTTGAACGTGGTCACGAAGAAAATGGTATCTAATGTCAATATGTTTGGTTCTGGAATGGAGAACGGGGTTTTGAGTTATGGCTTGAGCGCTTTGGTTATCACAATAAATGGGGGTTGGACCTAGGATTATACCATAATCTCTAAGTTGTTGCCTCATCCATAACACTTGTGCACAACAACTTCCTACAGCTACATACTCAGCTTCGGCTGTAGAGGTAGCTCTAGATTGTTGTTTCTTACTATGCCATGAAACTAACCTATCACCTAGAAATTGACATGTACCACTAATACTCTTACGATTTTTTTGGCAACCTGCAAAATCTATATCTGAGTAACAATTTAATTCAAAAGGAGAGTCCCTAGGATACCATAAGCCCACATTTTGTGTGCCTTTTAGGTATTTAAGGATCTTCTTGGCAGCAATTAAGTGTGACTCTTTAGGATCGGCTTGAAACCGTTCACACATGCATACCGAAAACATAATATCAGGCCTACTAGCAGTAACATAAAGAAGTGATCCAATGATACCTCTATAATTAGTGATATCAATCTTCTTCCCACTTTCGTCTTTATCTAACTTAAGCGTTTGGCTCATTGGAATTTTTGAGTATGATGCATTTTCATACCAAATTTCTTAATCATATCTCTTGTATATTTAGCTTGGTTAATAAATATGCCATTAGGGAGTTGTTTAACTTGTAATCCTAAGAAGAAAGTTAATTCACCCATCATGCACATTTCAAATTGTTCTTGCATCATTTTCGAAAATTTCTCACACAGACGTTTGTTAGTAGAACCAAATATAATATCATCAATATAACTTTGGACTAAGAGAATATCTTCATCATTGGAAATCTTAAATAACGTTGTATCAACGCTGCCTTTTGAAAAACCTTTACCAATAAGAAACATAGAGAGAGTGTCATACCATGCTCGGGGTGCTTGCTTACGCCCATGAAGTGCTTTGTCTAGCTTGTAGACCATACCCTTACCATGGTTGTTGATGAATCCCGGTGGTTGCTCCACATATACTTCTTCTTGGAGTTTACCATTCAGGAAGGCACTCTTCACGTCCATTTGATACACTATAAACTTGTTGAACGCTGCATACGCTAGAAACATACGAATTGCTTCAAGACGGGAGATGGGAGCATATGTCTCATCAAAGTCAATACCCTCTTCTTGGCAATATCCTTGAGCTACGAGTCTGGCCTTGTTTCTTGTTACAAAGCCATTCTCATCCATCTTGTTTCTATAAACCCATCTAGTTCCAATAACTCCTTGGTGAATTGGTCTTGGTACTAGCGTCCAAACCGTACTTCGCTCGAATTGATTTAGCTCTTCTTGCATGGCTTCAATCTAACTTGGATCGCTTAGCGCTTCATCCACTTTATTAGGCTCCATTTGAGATAGAAAGCTTGCGAACATAGCCTCATTAAATGTAGCGGCTCTAGTCCTAACAGGCGCTTCAATATCTCCTATAATCTGCTCAGGTGGATGATCACGCAGCCATAGTCTATTTGGTTGGAATGGGTTAAAAGGTTGAACAGGCGCTTATCGATCAGACGCTTGACTTCCCTCTTGCGTAGGCGCTTCAAGTTCACTGATTCTTATTTGCTCTTGATGATAACTCTCTTTATGATCATCAGCATTTCTTATATTGTTATCTAGAGTAACCTTACGAGTAATCTTAGGAGGTGGCACTGAGATCTCATCATCGTCGTCACTATCATCATCAATTGTAATCTTAGACGCTTGATGACATAGATCTTCAACTCCTACATCATTCATATAAACCTTACTCGTTTCTTGGTTAGCATCATCAAAAATAACATGAATAGATTCTTCAACCTTCGATTTGATCTTGTTTAAGACGCAAAAATTATTTCCATTCTTGGCGTAGCCTAGAAAGATTCCCTCATCCGCTTTAGGATCAAATGTCTTTAGGTTTTGGGATCCATTATTATGGATAAAACATTTAGAACAAAAGACATGGATGCATTCCCATTCCACAGTTCATATGAAGTTTTCCCATTCTGTTTGTTGATCATGCAGCGGTTTTGAGTGTAACAGGCAGTATTGATCGCTTCTGCCCAAAACCTAGGAGCAAGCTTGGACTCTACTAACATTGTCCTAGCAGCTTCCTTGAGTGTTCTGTTCCGGTGCTCAGCAACACCATTCTGTTGGGGAGTTCTATGAGCTGAATACTCATGATGTATTTCATTTTCTGCACAAAACTTCTCAACAACCTTGTTAGTAAACTCAGTATTCCAGTGGCGGATGGGTGAGTAACACGTAAGAACCTGCCCTTGGGAGGGGAACAACAGCTGGAAACGGCTGCTAATACCCCGTAGGCTGAGGAACAAAGGGAGGAATCCGCCCAAGGAGGAGCTTGCGTTTGATTAGCTAGTGGGTGAGGCAATAGCTTACCAAGGCGATGATCAGTAGCTGGTCCGAGAGGCGTGATCGCTTCTTATTCTTGCAACTTTAAGATTTTTCAATGTTTGAAGTTGCCGAATAAGCGTTGTTAACTTGTCACATGTTTCATCTTTGGATGAAAGAAATTCCACCCAAGTGAATTGAGGGAAATCCCACTATCACCAAAGTATACTTTTTACCACTCACACTGATCGTTTAAACGGGTCCAAACAAATCCATGTGAAGTGGTTCAAGTATTCTAGAGGTAGATAGATGAGGTTTTCTCTTGAAGGATGATTTGACTTGTTTGCCCATTTGATAAGCATCACAAAGGCGATCCTTGTGAAATGGTCCTTTTGGTAATCCCTCTACAAGATTTAGATTTATAAGCTGAGAGATTGTCTTAAAGTTGAGGTGATTCATTTTTCTATGCCATAACCAACCGGTTTTAGATTCATTTTTAGCAACATAACAAGTTGTGTTGTTATCAAGTGGTGAACCCCAATCTACCAAATATACATTGTTTATTCTTTTACCTTTCAATTTAGTAGACTTAGTCTTAGCGTCATTTATATAACAACATTCACTTGAGAATATGATTTCAAAGCCTTTATCACAAAATTGACTTATGCTTAATAAATTGTGCTTTAGACCCTCAACATAATAAACATCACTTGTCATGATGTTCCCCCTATGCATAGTACCTATACCTTTGGTTTTACCTTTGGAGTTGTCACCAAATACAACCTGAGGACCATTGGCAGCTTGATAGTTGATCAGAAGATCTTTAGAACCAGTCATGTGCCTTGATGATCCACTATCGAAGTACCAAACAGATGTATTAGCTTTAGCTCTAGGTACCTGCAATCAAAAGGGAAGTTCTATTTCTGTTTAGGTACCCATTGTTGCTTGGGTCTTTTACCATTAGTAGCATTGTTAGTTTGAATTAGAACTTTAGGAACCCATATTTGCCTAGTCTTCATTATAGGAATACTGGCCTTCTTGGGTTTCACATTGTGTTGTGTATGTTGTTTGGGTGTATAGTAATATCCTTGATTATAATAGTAATCATAATCATAGTCATAGTCATAATCATAATCATCATAGTAGTAATAATATGATCTAGACCATGGTGGATATTGACGCTGATATTTCCTTGGCGCTGGCTTGGGTTGCATTTTTTATGCTGGACGCTTAGCGCTTGACTCACAGTGGTTAGGTTTATCCATAGCCTTTTGAGCGTTTAGATGAACCTTTCTTTGTGAATCATTTGCTTTTGCCTTTCCTTTGCCTGAGTCAGCTTTGACTTTCTCATTTGGCCTCTTACCATTGTCGCTTGGTTCATTTAGTGTTTGTCTTTGTGAACCTTCTTTAACAAAGAAAATACCTTTTCCTTTGTTGTTTGCCGTAACATTTGATTTGTGTGGTTGTTTACCGAATTTATTGCATCATAAACCGGTCTTTTCCCCAAATAACCTTGTTACCTTAGTCACATTGTCTAGCTTTCTTGATGCTTTAGACAATGATGAGACGAGCTGTTCTGATTTAGCAAGTCTAGCAATCAGCTCAGCTTCTCTCTTGACTATCATATCAAGATCACTTTTCAACTGGATTATTTCACTTGCAAGCGATTGGTTTTTCTCAATGCACTGTTGCTGAACTTGCAATTCTGCTTTGAGCGTCACTTTATCACTTTTGAGCGATGAAATAATCTCAAAGTGATTTTGGTACAATTTCGCGGCGACTTAACAATCATTACAATATTCATTGACTTTGTCAAATAATTCTTCATAATAAAGAGGAAGAGATAATTCAGTGTTTACCTCAGGAGACGCTTCATCATCTCTGGCCATGAGACAAATAAGCGCTGAGTCATCAACTGGCTCATCATCATCACTACTTTCTTCTGAAGACTCCAAATCTTCAGGTGTGGACACTGGTTCTGATTCCGCTAGCAAACCTTGTTGGCCAAGGTTGCTCCTGAATTGGTTTCTATCCACATAATCCTGCCTTGAAGGCTTAGATACGTTTCGATAAAGACAATTTACCTGGTAGTGACCTGGTTTGAAAGTTTTTGAGTAGACGCTTGGTATTGAACAGGCACTTGGGATGTAGGAACAGAATACTGTGGCGCTTGAAACTGTTGATGTATTGGAGCAGGCGCTTGATATGAACGGTGTCCTTGATGCTTAGGACTACATACTTTCTTTTCATATCTCAAGAACTTTTTGAATCTATTTAGCAGTGCTAGTTCGTCATCCTCACTGATATCTAAACCTTTTTCCCTTTTTACCCGATTTACCCTTGATTGATGCTACGAGCGCTCCAGATTCAATTACCGAACTACTCACAATGTCACTAGATGAGTTTAACTCAAACTCAAATGCCTTGAGTTCTGAAAAGGCATCTTCTGGACTTAAAAGATCCAACATATTAGATTCTCTCATTGCGGTTGTCTTCATCAAAAATCTACTAGGTAAACTTCTGAAAATCTTAACCACCATTTCTCTGTTTTGTAAATCCATACCCAAAGATGTAAGTTCCATAACAAGTGCTGTGAATCTTATGTCCAATTGCTCTAAAGTCTCGTTGGATAACATCTTAAAACTGTTAAACCTTTCCTTGGCAATGGAAAGCTTGTTCTCTTTAATCTGAGCTGAACCTTCACAGATTATAGCCAACTTATCCCAGATTTCTTTAGTGGTATTACATTATTTAACTTTGTTGAATAAATTGTCGTTGTCACCAATAGCTGTATACAAAGCATTTCGACCAACATTGTCCAGATTTGCACTTCGACGCTCATCAGGGAACCATTCTTGTTTAGGCTTCTCAACATAGCCATCTGGAGTTTCTTCTGTGGCTCTAAGCGCTCTGGTAATAACCTTCAAAATTTGTATTGGTCCATTTGAAATAATATCGCACATTTCGTCATCACATGAACAAAGATATGTAAAAGCTTTGACCTTCCATGAGTCATAGTTTGACTCTGTCTACTTAGGAACTTTAGAAAATGGCATGAAAGACAAACTAAAAGCAACTAAATTTTGAACAGGGATCTAAACAAGCTACTACGCTTGGAAATTTTAAAATTTCAACTTTAACCGCTCTGATACCACTTGTTGGTCCCAAGTGGCAAACGAAAGGGTCTAGAAAGGGGGCGTTGAATAGACCCTAAAGTCTTTTTCGACTTCAAAAAGATTCGTATTAAAATGTTTTGGACGCTTGAAATGTAGACGCTCAACTAAGCGTTTACTTTAAATATAGACGCTTTGGCTGAGCGTCTAATGAAGTCTGTTTTAGAAATTTAACTTAGACTTTAAGATTTGAATACTTTAACCAAATAGGTTTAAGCATTCCATTCTTTAATCAGTGTTAGCACAACGGAATAATTTTAGAGTATTCTCTTTTGAAAGCTTTAGCGTCACAAGAAAGTGTTTTTGTTGCTTAGCGTTCACTTGAGTTTTACTTAACAGATTTATACAAAGATATAATAATGTGAAGAATAACTGTAAAGTAAAGAGCACGATATTTGTAAGGTTCGTTGGGTGGTGTAATCCCAACTACGTTCTTATTCTCCTTGAACACTTTGAGGCAATCCACTAAAATGGTTCTCAAAGAATCACAGAGAAACTTCTACAAATTAGGGAGAGATGGATGTTGATGACTTGAGCTCCTTGATAACACAAATTTCTGCTCCAAATCACTTCTATCCCCTTGCTTCTTTCACCCAGAAATAATGCAAGTATCCAACTTCGACTTCACACAGATTGCGAGGCTTGGATGGCGTTTTTCTAAACGGTTTGTTTGATTTTGATGAAGTTCAAACAACTTGGGAATATCTCAATAGTAATGTGGGTTTCTTCAAAAAGAATCTTTGAGATATTGGTTGACTGTCTGAGGAATTGAAGAAAAGCAAGGAGAATGTTTGCTTGAATATTCTGGCTTTTCTGAGATTTTGAGGAATGAGACTTCAATGCAACTGCAATTTGGCTTGGAATTGATCGTTGTTTTTGGCTTGTTGTTGAAGTCCCATTTATAGTCATTCTGGGAAGAAAGTGTCCGTTTGACACATGCACAGGCGCGTGTCTCTCACTTCCGCGAGTGAACTACTTTTGTCCTTTTTCCTGAAAATTTGCTGCACAAAAGTTAGTGCTGCAGTCTATGAAAAGTTGACAGTCCAATAGGGTGACTTCTCCATACGTCTGAAAGTGTTTATCACATTTAATGCTCTTATCAGCATTTAATGCATTTGAATTAAATACCCGTTGGTATTTAATGCATTGAGAATAATTGCATTAAACTCCTTCTGGACTTGAAAATAAATTCAGGTGAAATCCATCATTGATAGACGCTTATCCATCCTTGAATTGCTTCTGCCCTATAAGGTAACGCTTGATATAGCTGGATATTTAGACGCTTGGAAACTTCATCTTCTTTCAGACTTCAGGCGCTGGAGTCTTCAAACTTAACTACTCATAAGCTCACTCAGAATTCATCAGACGCTCAGCCTAAGACTACTTAGCCTAACAATCTAGAACAACACAAAACGAAGCCTATAAAGCCTATTACAAATCTAACGCTTCAAGGCTTATACATGATTTCTACTAAAATTAAACTTACATATTTTGGGGTCTAACATAAATTCCTAATTGTCATCATCAAAACATCTAACATGAAATTCCTAACAATTTTTTTTTATATTGTTGGATGATTGATTAGTTTTTTCCAAATGGTATTAAGAATATTATCTTTTCCTAACTAGGTCAAGAAATGATTATTCTTTAAGTTTGGTATTAACTTACCTGACATTGATTTTGGAAATAAATGCAGGAACAATGCATCCTTACTAAAAATTGTTAACAACGATTTAAAAGTTTGGAATTAGTGTACTGTGAACATATATACTAAAGAGCGTAGTATGCTAGAGACAAACTAGAGAAATTGTTTCGCACCTAAGATTAGGTTATGCCTTAAGAGCATGAGATTCATGAGTTAGGAGAAACATGGTGTAAAAGCCCATTGGGATTAGATCACTATCCAAACTTAAGAATCTCATCTCATGGATAGGATGACCAAATCTCCCTTCACCGTGAAAATATTAAAGTGCCACTCAAGTTTTGAAGTTTGGTGCCTACTGACGTCTATGGTTGAAAATGTATATCACATAACGGCACCACGATTGGATCGCAGTGACAAGTATATGATTGTCTAATTCAACTTGTTCTTAAAAAGAACGTAGTATAGTTTCACATCTAACACTTCCAGCGACTCTACAATTGAATAGGGCAGTAGCACGCAAAAATGAGGCATTGTCGGACATGACTCATTCTATGGTAAACTACATAGAATTCCCCAATTCATAGTGAGTCATGCGCTGCTCATAGGTAATCTTGAATAGATGTCCCTCCAAATTCATTCCCAATCCAGCATATCAGATATAGCGCAAGTGGAAGCCTAGTCCTAAGTACGTGAGGCTACGGCGATACCCAACCTACGTATAAAAGACAAAGGTAAAGAATCTGGAGGCTAAGTTCTTAAAAGGATAATTTTGTTAGTTGTCTCAAATAATTCAGTGGGAGACCTCTTTTACCAACATGATGATCGGAGGATATGACCACAGTGAAAGCCAATGCATATATGAGGGTTGCCATTATGGTAATGGGTGAACTAAACAACCCCATGGAAGTTCCTGAAATGGATTCCCAGTCGAATGTGGAACTTCCAGTGGTCTTGTAGTATAAGAGTAATCCTTATGGACCTAAGATTCCATTGGATGTCTTATGCGTAACCGCGCATGTTCTTGATTTGTTACATGATCACTTTAGATGATCGAATATGGGCAAACTCAGACATACACGTCTTACGTAGTAAGGCACGTGAGAATCAAGAGGAATGTATCTCTGACATTAGCCAGTCGGTTAATCTCCTACGGTTACATAGTGAATCGACTTAAGGAATCTTCGGCCGAAGTATGATATCTAAAGAGGCGTAGGGTTTCCTCGGTTAGATAGTCGAAGTCAATTTCACATAACGTGGGAAACATAGTATTGAATTAATAGAGCGTCGACCTTAGCCACTACTCTAGATTCAATCGGGAGATTAGATAGAGAGATCTTACTTATGCAAGGATCAAGATCGCAAAAGCCGTATCTTTACTTTCGTATTATCTAGGTCTTCGGGACCCTATGCAAGGTGGGCAACCGCGATTTGTAAGTGCCGAGAATTAGCTTGGTGACTAATTCGAGGCTTGATTAAATCAAAGGATTGATTTAATCTAGTACTCTCCATTTTTGGAAGGTACACTAGCACTATGGGAAGGTGTACTTACTACTAGATAGAAACGACCCTAAAGGGTCACACACTAACTCGAGAGAGTAACTGCTTGAATAGATGTGATTAATCAATTTCGAGAAAATTGAGGGATTTAGGAAAGTGTAGCACTTTCCTAATATGGAATATAAATTAATGGAAGGATTCAATTAATTTTACTCTTTTAATTAATCTTGTAAAATTAATTAAATTAATGGACCTAGTAGAGTCCAAGTATTTTTATTTAATTGGGTGGAGCCCAAGTTAAATAAATAAATGTTGGAATTAATTGGTTGGATTTAATTTGACTTGTATTTAATTGATGGATTGTGCCTATAATTAAATTGAGAAGTCAAAATTGAACCCCAGAGTCCAATTGAATATGTTGACGGATTTCTTGAGTGAAAAATAAGGGAAGGGGGGCGATTTTTAACGTGTGGTGGAGGAGGAAAAGAGTTTTTCCCTTCTCCAAGTCTTCATAGGATAAGGATTACTAGAGAGTTTAGGAGAGAGGAAGTTTCCTTTTCCTAATTGGACTCTAAATAATCTTCACCTATAAATAAGAGATGAAGAAGACTAAAAATATTATAAGTTTTTGCTGGAAAATCGGCCACTTCTTCTCCTCTTTTCAACAAGACGTCGTTCTATTCATGTGTTGAATTAAACGACTTAGAAAATATTCCTACCCTTCACATAATCAAACCTAAGTTAAGCTTAGAATAGTTTTGTTGTCTAGCACGCAAGGCAAGACAATTGGTGACTTGAACGAGGTGTGGATACATCTTAGAGGTGCGACGCTTGGAGCACTCTAAACCGGGAGATACGAAAAGACGACGGGCAATTTCTCACCCAAGGGAAATTGTGTGGATTTGCACCACAGGGTTGCTGAGATCCAAAGTTCGAGGTGAAACAAAATTTTCGAAAAGTATAATTTCATTTACCTTCTTATCAAATTCGATCGAACCAATTCCATATTCCTGTTTTCGGGTGGTTGTACGTTTACTTTTGTAAAATTTTAATTTCCACTGCCACGAGCCACCCGAGGGAATGAGTCAACCCAACAGTGGTAGCAGAGCTAAGGTTTGGCTCGATCGAATTTTTATATGATTATGCATGTTTGTTTTTACGTTTTAATTGTAAAATCGAAAGCATGATAATCAATATGTTCATTGTTAGACTAGGATTGGTTTTGATTTGGGATGTTGTTTGATTTTTATGATTTTATTGTTTAAAAGTCATTGGTTTTAAAAATCATGAAATCTGAAATTTGGGTATATGATTGTTTTCGAAGGTTTTGATCTAGTTTTATGAAATCACCTTTGGTGGGGTGTTTCGAGATGGTTGAACTGAAGGTTTAATCATCAAGTAATAAAACTCAGACCTTAGGAGAATTCAGATTCGTTAATCGAAACTCGAAAGAATCACGAACGTGCGAAAAACTGATTTGAAAATCGCGAACAGCAACAGCCGCTGCACATGGTGCCCAGGCATGGGGTAACCCATGCCCAGTCGCGTGGATGACCATGCCCAGGCGTGGGTCAGACCACACCTAGAAAGTTAAATAAAAAATAATAATTTTTTCTCCCTTTGTTCGTACTTTCTGAAGGTGAATGACCCAAAGACCTTACCTATGATGTGTTAAACTTGTAAACTCTGAGAAAGGTTTTAGAAATCAACAAAGAACTTATCCCAATGATATTTACAATCTAGTTTGAATGATGAATGGGTAAAATTTACTTTATCACATGTATGTTTGTTGCTTGGCATGTTTATGTGATAAAAGGATGAACCACGAGCCTAATCGTAGTGTTGGTTTTCTATGTATGTAATTATTCTAGAGTTGTAAATAATAGCCGATTTGGCTCTTTCCTTTTCGTGTAGTAGATTAGTAGTTTTTGATATTCTATGTAATCGAAGACGGAGCAAGGAGACGGAGCCAAGACTTGAAGACTTGTATGCTGAGACGATACCATTGTAATAGTCTAGGCTGTGTTTTTATTTTCTAGAATGTCCAAACCCACTTTGGCTTGAGTGGGTTGCTAGGTTACGGCTCGAGGTGGTTCATCCTCAATTTTACCGCTTTGTGGATGTAATGCATGCATAGGATAGATAATTAGAACCAGATAATTAAATCTGATGAGACCCCCCAATAAGCATGTTATAATTCCCTCCTGTGAAAATATTAGGCTTATATGATATTAAGAATGGAATTCTATTATCATGCCTTCCATCATAAGTATACACCATGTGGAACGCCGCTAAAGATTCAATCATTTTGCTCAGAAAATGGGGTGGATTGGATCTGAGGTAGGCTGTGAGTGTTTACTAAGCACTACGGTGCCCCGAGGAAATCGGTTGGTTTCATTGCTTTGCTCAGAAAATGGGGGCAATGAAATTGATGGTTATACATGGGATACTTGATGGATCGAGCCTAACATCGTCCCTCATGTGTTAGCTCAGAAAATGGGGCACATGTGGGAGATGAGGAAAACCATCTTGAGAACTATCTAGAAAGATAGAAGGCCCGGTAAGGCTACTATTCAAAATCATGGTGTGTTAGCTCAGAAAATGGGGCATATTATGAAGTGAGAATAGATCTCAAGCCCACTAAAGAGACTAACGTTTCTTCGAATCATATCAAGAGGGTGGTGTGATTTGAGAAAAATAGTGGGAGACTTGTACAATTAAAGACCAAATTGTATAAGGACTTTATTTAAAAATCCGTTATTAATTGTTTGTTATGCATTTTTGTAGATAAACGAAAATGGCCAATAATCCTTTCAAAACCCTAATTGAAAGAAACAAACTGACTGGACCAAACTTTGAAGATTGGCTTCGTAACCTTAAGATTATCCTTTCGTCTGAAAGAAGACAATATGTGCTTGACATACCGGTGCAAGATGAGCCGGAAGAGGATTCATCTGATGATGAAAAGTTCCAGTACCAACAATGGAAGGAAGATGACATGCAAGTGCAATGTCTCATGTTGGCCTCTATGAGCAACGAGTTGCAAAGATAACATGAGACGATCGAGAATGCTGCGTCGATCCTCCTTTATTTGCAAGAGCTGTATGGCACTAGAACTAGGCGAGAAAGATATGCTATCTCCAAGGAGCTCTTCAATGCTCGAATGACTGAAAACTCTGATGTAAGTGCGCACGCACTTAAAATGATCGGGCTAATTGAAAAATTGGCTGGTCTGGGCGTGGCACTTGACAATGAGCTTTCGATGGATTAGGTCCTACAGTCATTGCCTAACTCTTATGATCAATTTGTGGTCAATTTCAACATGAACTAACTTGAAGCAAATCTTCCTGAGCTGTTGAACATGTTGAAGACTGCTGAAAGCACCATCAAGAAGGATAAACCGGTGCTTCTTATGAATTCTTCATCAAAAGCCAATAAGGGCAACAACAAGAAGAATAAGACTAAGAAGCTGAAAGGTAATGGTGGTGTGAAGAAAGGTAAGAAGTCCAAGTCTAAAAAGTCTGACGAGTGCTTCAAATGTGGGAAAGTTGGGCACTGGCAAAGGAACTGCAAAGAGCCTCCGGCTCAAGGTATGTTCTTTGTTGAAGTTAACTTCACTGTTAACAATACTTCTTGGGTTCTTGAAACTAGATGCGGTGTTCATATCTGCAATGATTTGCAGGTGATGAAAATAACTAAGGAGCTAAGTAGAGGAGACATGACCCTACGGATGGGGAATGGAGCATTGGTTGCTGCCAAAGCCGTAGGGACGATCTACTTAGAGTTAGGAGATAGGAAATTAGTTTTACATTCCGTTTATTTTGTTCCTGAAATAATAAGAAATATTATCTCGATTCCAGTTTTGGATAGAGAAGGATATTGTTTTGAGATTCGTAATAAAAGTTTGCTTTTGTTTTATGAATCGTCTCTTATTATGGAATCAAAAATGAAAGATGGAATGTATACTATATCCCCAATAATTTCCAATCTCAATATTCAACAAAGTAACAAACGTAAACAAGATAATCAAGTAAGCACACAAATGTGGCACGAAAGACTTGGTCATATTTCCAAAGAAAGAATTCGAACATTGGCAAAACATTTAGGTGTAAATGACTTAGATGAATTGTCAAGTTGCGAATCATGTCTTAAAGGAAAAAATGACCAGGTTACCGTTTTCAGGGAAAGCGGAACGAGCCACAAAACCATTGGACTTGGTCCATACGGACGTGTGTGGGCCAATGACTGTGAGCACTCATGGTAGCCAAAGCTACTTCATAACTTTTACCAATGATTATTCACGGTATGGTTACTTATATCTTATGAGATATAAATCTGAATCCTTTGAGAAGTTTAAGGAGTTCAGAAATGAAGTAGAGAAACAACTTGGTAGAAGTATTAAGGCTCTTCGATCGGATAGAGGAGGAGAATACTTGTCTACCAAGTTTCTTGATTATCTTAGAGAGAATGAAATTCTCTCACAGTGGACACCACCCGGCACACCTCAACATAATGGGTAGCCGAGCGCAGGAATCGAAGCTAGATATGGTTTGATCCATGATGTGTTTTACTAAAGTTCCTAAGTCCATGTGGGGCTATGCTCTTGAAACGGCTGTCTATCTGTTGAATAGATCGCCTAGCAAGACGATGCCCAATACCCCATATGAAAGTTGGTGTGGAAAGACGCCCTCATATAATCATTTGAGAATATGGGAGTGTCCAGCTTATGTAAAGCACTTAGTGGGAGACAAATTGGACCCCAAGTCCTCTTTGTTCTATTTTGTAGGATATCCAAAGGAAATTGTTGGATATTACTTCTATAGCCCAACAGAACAAAAGGTTATTGTTTCGAGAAACCCCAATTTCTTAGAGAGGGGTCACCTTCTAGATAGAAAAGGCGAGGCTGTAGAACTTGATGAGGTCCATGAGAATGGATTAAGTCAAGAAATACAAATTAACCCACCCGACACCAACGAGGCTACATCAGAGGCACCCACCGAAAACACACAACCTTTGAGGAGATCAACGAGGATCCAAAAGGAGCCTGAAACACTAGTACAGAAGAGGTCTGTTACAGCGTTTTTTTTTCACTATTACAGCGGTTTTAACCGCTGTAATACGTATCGCTGTAATTGTGTTTACTATTACAGCGGTTAAAAACCGCTGTAAAATGAGCCCTATTACAGCGGTTCAATAACGAACCGCTGTAATAGGTAAATAAAAAAAAATTAAGTGTAAAAGCCGTAGCCTGTTACAGCGGTTCGTCAACGAACCGCTGTAACATGATTTTTTTTATTTTTTATTTTTTTCTGTTATAATTTCAGCTAGAGCTATATCCTTCCCACAAGCTCAAAATTCAACTCATCAATAACACATAAAACAAACCAATTGCTCAACAGAAACAACAAATTCAAATCCAAAATTAATTTCATTCACCAAATAATAATCTCCAATAATTACAAATAATAACGAGTTTACAATAAACCAATATAAACTAATCACTGCTTTTAAATCAAATAAAAATTTACAATAATTTTCAACTTACACCGCCGGCATATCAAAAGCGCATTTAAAAATGTATTGTGCCAATTCAGAACGTGCTTCATCAAGTTGCGCTATAGTGTAAGAGGCGTACTGACAATCAGCAAAGTATTGCAAGACAAATATTAAAATCCAACAAAAATGTTTAATAACTTAAAAGGGACATTAGAATTTGATTAATATTAATTAGAATTATGCATACCGCGGGTGGGATTATAGATTCTCCGTGTCTAATAATATCTTTCATGAATTTCATGACGAAGAACCCACAATCTATGGCATTTATTTGAATGGGGCACTACAAATTAAATTCAAATCAAAATTGTATTAGAACAAATAACTTTTGTACGAATAATTTCTTGAAACTATAATTAAAATAATATAATTAAACTAACCTGTATACAACTCCATGTACAGGCCTTGTTTTTTGATTTGATCTTTTGGTTGTTTTTATTTGCTCGAAACATCAACACAGCGCTGTTAAAAACATCAAAAATCAAGGAAATATGTCAATATCAAGCAAATATATATATATGAAGTCTAGTTATAATATATATACTTTAAACTTAATATTAAATATAATATAATGGATACATTTAATTGAATGATAAAACTTACTGATTGATCATATCTTTCATATCATGTCGGTTATTTGGATTACCGTGCAAAGAATCCAAATAATAAACGATCTCTTTAATTGGATCAATCACGAGCAACAACCAATGGCCCCTAATCAGCATATTCAAAAGAAAAATTTTAAATTAGTTATGCCTACGTAACAAATTTTACAAAATAACAATGTGTCTTTAGTAGCTCACCCGGAGTTGTAAGGTGCAAGAAACAACTTCCCCTCCAGTGCATTAGCTATCATAGTATTTGCTATATATTGCGATTTGTCAACAAGATGCGTGGGAGTAATTCCTGCTCCCGCAGATATAGAATGTGGGCTAAGGAACCCGAATTTATTTTGTTTTTGTTCGGGGACCACGTGATTAACCCACAAACACCTACAATTGAGCATAAAATAAATTTGAGTAACAAAAATAAACATAGTTCAAATTAATGCAGTAAAATAATTTAATTAAAAGCTTACTTTTTATTAATTAATTTTTAAAAACTTACTTGATGTAAGCAGTAATGATAGAGGCTCCTATCTGTTCTTTATGCACAAAGTCACCGATCTCCTCCCGCCCAATATATTCTGGAAAGGGGATATTGAAGATTTCCTCGGGTATGTCTATCCGGATAGTGTTATCAGCAGCCATCATCCCAAAGAACCTTTCAAGAATTGCAAGTGAATTAGGGCGTGGAGCAGGAGGGTTGGCCACTAGAGAAGGAGGGTTGGCCACTAGAGGTGTATTTTTGACATGTAAGTGCTTCGTCATCTCTGATTTGCTTTTTCCGAGTGATGATTTGGATTTTCCGAGAGACTATAAGCAAAAGAAAACAAAACGTGGGCGTTATCAATGAAAGTATATTTATTAACATTAAACAATTGTTATAATTTAATAATGACTAGCTATTAATAATTACGTACCGATGCATCACCGACAATCACAAGACTCTTAGGCCAAGCAACCATGTATCCCACAGCCTCAGATACTGTGAACACTCCTTCATCATCGAGAGGGACTGGTAAGGGTGCAATATCTTCAATTGCAATGTCAATCGACACTTTCATGAGGTGGGAGGCTAATGGACATGTATGCAATGTTCTATCCTTTGGTTGATTGTACATTGTTCCTCTTGCCACCAAACGATAACACGGTGTAGAAAGTGCTAATTGACACTGCACCACATCCTACATATATATATATATATACCATTATATTAGAAAATGTTGTATATCATACAGAAATATAGGATTGTAAGTTACATTATCACTAAACAATATGCTTTTCATTAATTACCTGAGGAAGGTCTTTCACTTCTGGGCAGCTATCTTTCAAAGAAATCGCCTCTTCTGTATGTGGCTGCTGCGACCCAGACGCCCTATGCTGCTCAAACTCGCGTCGCAATTCGAATAGTGATTGAGTGAGCATTTGAACCGTGTCTTGCAAGCTATCAATCACCGTATTTTTTGAAGGCTTTGAATCCGAAAAGTAATCTTTTTGGGATATCCCAAAGCCTACACCCCTAACTCGACCCGGATGCTCCTTCTTTTTAAGAGCTATAGCCAGTATATCATTCCGGGTGTTCTCGGGTCCACTGTGGCTACCCTCCTGTGATAAGCTTTCCTGTAATAATACATTTAAAAAATACAAAAATTTGTTATTTTAAAATTATTTTTAAAAAACCATACAACACACTATATAACTAAAATTGCAAATAACTCGCCATTGATTCCACTACTCTTTTAACATTGACATTATCAATCTTGTTCTGGCTGTCAGAATGTGCAACCCTCCACACTAGTGCTCGTGTCACCTCTGTGGCATCTGACCAAGCATCCTTTCTTTTCTGCTTCTATATAAGAAAATTTGTAAGGAAATAAATTTGATTAGAAAATTTGTAATTAAAGAAATTTGATTAGAAAATTTGTAAGGAAATTTGATTAGAATTACAACTTGTAACGAACTACGTACCTCAATATACTCCACTTGAGCATATCCAAGACGTGATGCTCTGCAAGGATATTCAGGTGTCTTTGCTCTTTCCCGATTTTCCTTACGTAGTTGCTGTTCATTATATAATCAAGGCATTAGTCAATGTATATAGTTTCAAATAAATTAAAATGAAACCATAAATTAAAACAATTACCTGAAAAGCTTCACTTTGGCGTATTTCTACAAATTTTGTCCAATCTTCTTGAGATATACGATATTTTTCGGGTGGGCTTGAATTAATGTTCCCATCATCATCCTCTACCCAGATTCTGGTCAAGTAGCTCCTGTAGTTTCGAGCTAGCTTCCCAGCCTCGGCTAAGACGAACTTCTGTCACCTTTCGTCAATATCAAAGGCCAACTATAAAAAACAAAGAACAAAGTATATAAAAAATGTTAATTTAGAGAAAAAAAACTACATTTACCAATTAAAAACATAATATATAATAACTAACTTACAGCTATTTCATTCCAAATGGCATATTTTATTGCTGCAGGGACGCTGCGCCAATCACTGATAGTAATAGGGACCCTGTCACGAACTATCACGCCAATGTAACCAACAAAAGTTGATTTATTTGGGTCAACTGGTTGACCATACTCGTTCCAACCAACTTGTAGCTGTATGCCTTTACTTTTGGCCTTTATTACTTTCTTCATTGCTGTAATACCTCTCCGTATCTCACTTTCCACACTTGGGTTTGCAGCACCTCCAGAATCCATCTATAAGATTTCATAAGTGAAAATTCAAATATTTCAACAACAACAAACGAAAATAAATATATATGCATTAATCACATCATTAATCAGTTGGATCATATAAATCACATCAAAAAGTACAAAACTAAATATTGATAAGCTTACATTGGTAGTGGTCGTCGTGGTAGTGGCGGAGGAGAGGGTGACTGTGGTGGTATACGGTATCGACCTACAAAAGTAAAAAAATACAGAAGTTAGTATAACTCATTCACTAATATAATATTACAAGCTGGTTCAATATAATTTACACTTTAACTGCATACTTAACAAAAGAGTTCAAATAAGTTACTCATATAATTATCAAATAAGTTCAAATACCTTTCATCGTTTTCTTTTTGTCGCTGGTTTACTAATCTTTTGTGATCCCTCAGTACGACCATTTTGTTTAGTACGCCGACGAACAGAAGGATTAATCCATATCCCTTCTTGGTGATCTTCTCGCATATACAATTCATCATCACTGATATCCAAGTCACCGTCACTATTTGTGGATTGTGAACCACCTAAGATAGGATTTCCTCCATCATCTTCATTATATAGGCCATCATCCTCAATACAAGTATTTTTGTTTGCCGATAAAACAATGGACCACCTCTTATCGACAGGATCAGTGACAAAAAACACTTGTTTAGCTTGAGATGCCAAAATGAAAGGTTCATCTTTGTATCCCACCTTTTCAAGGTCTACTCGAGTAAAACCTATTTCACTATCATCCACACCATTTTTATGGTCAACCCACCTACACCCAAATACAGGCACCCGAAACCAACTGTAATCCAGCTCCCATATACGTTCAATCACCCCATAATATGGTAAAGTAGCATAGATAGGGCTATTATCTTTCGCACTTGAGATATGCATTGCTTCAGCTACAAGACTCACCCCACTATTCTGCATTGTACTCCGTTCATCTTGGTCTTTTGTATAAAATGTGACACCATTTATACGATAACCCGAATGACAAAATACGAATCTGCCCGGGCCCACCGACAACCGTGCCAATTTATCTGAAACTGAAAGTGAATTCCCATTTTGTTTCTCTTGAATACACTTTCGGAACCAATCGATAAAACTCTTGTTATGTTCTCTTGAAATCCAACTTTCATTTTTACTTGAATTTATTCTCCTAAGTTGGTCCTTGTGCTCTTCAACATATGGCTCAACCTCATCGGTGTTGTGGAGCACATATAGGTGTGCCTGATCCTTTTGTGTGCTAGGAACACTCACTAATTGCTTTCCAATTACGCTTTCTTCTTCTGTTCCCCCCCCCCCACAACAGGAGACTTTTGAAGCTCTGCAACGTTAGAATCATTCAGATATTCTGTGCAAAATGTAATAGCTTCATCAACTATGTACCGCTCAACAATGCAACCTTCCGGCCGGCTACGATTTTTCACATAGCCTTTCAATACCTTCATATAACGCTCAGCCGGATACATAGATCTCATAAAAGCTGGTCCACAAAGTTGTGTCTCTCTAACCAAGTGAATAGGTAGGTGAGTCATTATATCAAAAAACGCGGGTGGGAAATACATCTCAAGCTCACACAAAGTGAGGACAAGTTGTTTCTGAAGTGCAGGCAATTGTTCAGGATCAAACACCTTGCTCCACATTGCTTTGAAGAAGAAACACAATCTAGTTATCGTTTCTCTCACCTTTTTTGGCAGAATGGCCCGTAAAGCAATTGGTAGCAAATGATCCATGATTACATGACAATCATGAGTCTTCATATGCTTTAGCTTCAAGTCCTTCATTGATACAAGACTGCTAATGTTCGAAGAATACCCTTCGGGAACTTTCACTCCACAAAGAAACTCACATAATGCAATTTTTTCTTTTCTAGATAGCGTGTGAGCTGCTGGAGGTAAATAAGTACGTTTTCCCTTCATTGTTGGTGCCAATTTACCTCTTATCTTCATTTCAACTAAGTCCAACCTTGCCTTTACTCCATCTTTTGTCTTGCCGGGCACATTTAGAAGAGTACCAATGACACTATCAAATACATTTTTCTCAATATGCATTATATCAAGAAAATGTCTAACATGTAAAGATTTCCAATACGGCAAATCAAAAAAAATTGACCTTTTTTTCCACCCAGTTTTTGCAAGGCCGCCTGCAAAAGTCTTTCCGAACTTGATATCCAAGTCTTTTACATTCTCAAACACCTCTTCACCGGTCAAACACTTAGGAGCTCGACATTCTTCTATGCTCCCATTGAAAGCTTTCTTCCACCGACGATATCGATGTTCTCGATTCAACCATCTTCGATGCCCTTGGAATGCATATTTCTGAGAGTGTGGGAGTCTATATTGATCTGTACTCGTGACACATATGGGGCATGCACATTGCCCATGTACACCATATCCCTCGAGATTAGCTCTTGCTGGAAAATCATTGATTGTACCAAACAACATAACTCTGAGATTGAAGCTCTCTTTTCTAAACCCATCATACACTTTAATACCGGTCTCCCACAACTCTTTCAAATCCTCAATTAAAGGGGCCAAGTAAACATCTATATCATTTCCAGGTTGTTTCGGCCCGGAAATTAGTATAGGCATCATAATATGCTCTCGCTTCATGCATCGCGAAGGGGGTAGGTTGTAGATCATCAAAATCACCGGCCATGTACTATGTGAGCTACTTTGCAAGCCATGTGGGTTCATTCCATCTGTAGCCAATACAAGGCGTAAATTTCTTGGTTATTCCCTAAATTCAAGGAAATCATTATCGATCTTTTTCCATTGAGGAGAATCTGAAGGATGTCTAATCTTGTTATCTTCAATCCCTTGTTCAAGCCTTCTATCAGCATACCATGTCAAGTCCTTGCAAACGCTTCACTACTGTACATGCGTCTAAATCTAGGTATTATGGGCAAATACCATGCTGTTTTGACAGGAGCAGATCCATTCTTCTTGTACCGTGAGGTGCCACATTTGGGACACACCGTCAATGATGCATAGTCCTTTCTAAACAAGATGCAATCATTGAAACAAGCATGTATCCTCTCATATCCCATGCCAATTGCAGTTAACATCTTCTTAGCCTCATAAGTACGATTAGGTAACACATTATCATCGGGTAACATATGTTTTAATAGACCAAGTAAGTCTGTGAAACTCTTATCACTCCACCCATTGTTAGCTTTTAACTTGTAGAGGTTTAGGACTGCTTTCAATCTTGTGAAATTACTACCACTATACAGGGGTGTCTTTGAATCACTTGTCAAATTGTCGAACATCTTGGGACAATTTCGCAAATCCTCCTCGATCACATTGGTCATCTCCTCCAAACGATCAGGCTCATAATCACCCATGTCAAAATCTACTGATCGATATGATGTATCACCCAAATCAGCTGAGGTGGCACTGCTTTCACCGTGTCTTGTCCATCGTGTGTAGCTTTTATCAATTCCATTACACACCAAATGATCTTCCAAGTCACGTGGACTAATTCTCTTTCCAAAACAACAACGTAAACATGGACAACTAATCCTAGTCGGATCCGATGCATGCTCAACCGCAAAGTCGATGAATTCTTTCACCCCTTTCCCATATTGCTCCGACATACGATCCGCTACAATCCAACTTCGATCCATCTAAATTCTCAATTAATTAAATTAAATAATTTTAACATCAGTTGATAGTTAAATTAATTAAATAAATTTATTTTTAATTTATTTCGCATTATTCTATAAAAAATTCGGCAGAGTAACGACGCAAATATTTCTACCAAGTTCTCGACTTAATCTTCTCAGTGGGTTGTAACCAACAGAAGTCGAATCTTACGATCCGCTAAAATCTCAACAGGGAAACGACGCAAAAAATACTACCAATTTCAACCACAACAAACCCAACACTCTAATCTTTCACCCACAACGAACACAAAACGATACAAAAATATTGATCACCAGTTGGATCACATAAAACATCATATTTCCAGGGGAACAACTACAAATATTGATCACCAGTGGGATCACATAGATCACATAAAAAACTACAAATAAAGCATCATATTATAAATATTGATCACCAATTGGATCCAAAAGCACATAAAACTACAAATAAATTAAAGCACACGATATAAAGTTTTTGGAGCTTCTCGGTTGTGCAGAAAGCTGTGCGCGTCTTCACGAGAAAATTCATAAATAATTGTAGAAAGCTCGGATTCATGAACCGTTTTGTTCCTATGAAACTAGACACATAGGGCTATCCACACATATATCTCACATACTCAGTAGATGTCTAGAAAAAAGCAGATTTGTATTCAAAGTTAGAGAAAAATCTGTCAATTTTCAAAACAGCTGTGCGCGTCTTCACGAGAAAATTCATAACTCATTGTGGAAAGCTCCGATTCATGAACCGTTTTATTCATATGAAACTAGACACATAGGGATATACATACATATATCGAACATACTCATGAGATGCCTAGAACAAATCAGATTTGCATTCAAAGTTAGTAAAAAATCAACTACAACATAATAACAAAAATCCACTATATAATTTATAAAACCCCAATTAACATAACATGATATATATAACAATAATTAACAAATTAACATATAACCTACATTATATACATCACAAAATCCGAATTAACATAACATTAATATATAACAAACAAGAAATTAACACATAACCTAAATTTAATATATACATAATATATATATATATAACATAACATATATAAACATATATATATATATATACCTATAAAGAGAGAGAGGAGGAGAGTGGCGGCGGCGGCGGCGGCGGCGGCGGTTTCGGGTGGTGGTGGAGGTGGTGGCGACGGGACGGGGGCGGTTTAGGTTAGCTTGAGAGTGAGAGAGAGAGTATAGAGAGAGAGAGTAGAGTATAGGGAGAGAGATCGAGTAGAGAGATAGAGAAAAATCAAATGGGCCTGCGGCGGCGGCGGCGACGGCGACGGATTGTGGTGGTGGTGGAGACGATGGCGGGGGCGGTGGTGGAGAGTGAGAGAGATAGTAGAGTAGAGAGAGAGAGAGTAGAGTAGAGAGTGAGAGAGATAGTAGAGTAGAGAGAGAGAGTAGAGTAGAGAGTGAGAGATAGTAGAGAGAAATGAGGGGGAGAGCTCGGTTTTTGGGGGGAAAAAAGGGAGGGAAATTTTTATTTATTTTTAATTACGTTTTATAGCGGTTCGGGAACGAACCGCTATAACCGGTTTACCAATTATAGCGGTTCAGTACCGAACCGCTATAACTGGGAATCAGTTATAGCGGTTCGGTACTGAACCGCTATAATTGGCATAAACCGGTTATAGCGGTTCATTCTCGAACCGCTATAAATTTTTTTTTTTTTTTTTCTGTTCGCGCTATAATAGCGGTTTTTTATCGAACCGCTATAATAGGTTCGAACTATTACAGCGGTTCGATAAAAAACCGCTGTAATAGGTACCCGGTTAATATCCATTATAACGGTTCACTTATAAACCGCTGTAATAAGTCTCTCCGTTCAGCGGTTTTCCAAAAACCGCTGTAAAATGTGCGCTGTAACAGGTCTTTTCTGTACTAGTGAAAGATGGCTAGGCCTATTGCAAGAGGAGGGTACTCAAGATCCTCCTCTAGACTCTGATCCGAAAAGTTTTAAGAGTGCAATGTCTGACATTGATTCGAGAAAATAGCTAGAGGCCATGACATCCGAAATGGACTCCATGTACTCCAACAAGGTTTGGACCTTGGTTGACCCACCTGAGGGCATCAAGCCCATTGGCTGTAAGTGGGTCTACAAGCGAAAGCTTGGAGTCGATGGAGAGGTAGTTACCTATAAGGCTCGCCTCGTGGCAAAAGGATTTACTCAAAGACAATGGATTGACTATGAGGAAACCTTCTCGCCAGTGGCTATGTTGAAATCCATTAGGATTATGCTTGCAATATCTGCATATTTTGATTATGAAATATGGCAGATGGATGTAAAGACTGCATTCCTCAATGGAGTAATTGAGGAAGAGATTTATGTGCAACAGCTAGACGGCTTTACATCCGAAGGGAGCGAACACAAAGTGTGTAAACTCCAAAGGTCCATCTATGGACTTAAGCACGCTTCTCGAAGTTGGAACAAATGTTTTGACACTGTCATACAAGAGTATGGATACGTTCAAAACGTTGAAGAGGCATGTGTGTATAAGAAAGTCAGTGGGAGCGCAGTCACGTTCATCATACTTTATGTCGATGACATCCTACTAATTGGAAATGATGTAGGGATGATGTAGTCAACTAAAGTATGGCTCTCTAATAAATTCTCCATGAAAGATATGGGAGAGGCATCCTACATACTCGGTATGAAGATCTATAGAGATAGATCGAGTAGGATGCTAAGTCTTTCCCAATCTGCATATATCGATCGCGTACTCAAAAGATGGAAGAGTCTAAGAAGGGATTCTTGCCAATAGGACATGGTATCACACTTTCCAAGTCTATGTACCCAAAGACTGAGGAAGAAAGAGTGAAAATGTCCAAAACTCCCTATGCTTCTGCGATAGGTAGTATAATGTACGCGATGATATGCACGACCCGATGTAGTTTATGCATTGAGTGCATGCAGTCGATATCAAGCGAATCCAGGCATGGCGCACTGGAGTTCGGTGAAAACAATCCTTAAGTTTCTAAGGAGAACTAAGGAGTTGTTCTTGATATACAGACGAGGAGAATTAGAATTAGAGGGGCTCACTGATTCGAGTTTCCAATCCGACAAGGATGACTCGAAGTCGGTCTCTGGGTTTGTATTTCTGCTTAATGGCAGAGCGGTTAGCTGGAAGAGTTCCAAGCAAACAACCATAACCGACTCCACCACTGAAGCATAATTTATTACAGCAAATGAGGCTGCAAAAGAAGTTGTTTGGATGAGGAACTTCATCCAAGAATTGGGTGTCGTTCAATCCGTTGGGGATCCAGTAACAGTATAATGTGATAACAACGGGGCTATTGCGCAACCAAAAAGAGTCGAGGTCTCATCAGAAATCCAAACATGTTCTGAGGAAATTCCGATTGATACGAGAAATCATTGGAAGAGGCGACGTGCGAATGGAGCGCGTGGACGCAGCGGACAACATAGCGGACCCACTCACCAAACCCCTTAGCCAAAAAGTATTTGAAGGACATCTAGGAAGAATGGGCCTCAAGTACATGGGCAATTGGCGCTAGGGCAAGTGGGAGATTGTTAGAGTTAGTGCCCGGCGCACCAATTATTGGGCGCCATTCTTTGGAATAGTAACTCTAAAGTTGAACAATCGTTTTCTTATAAATAAAGTCAATCTCTTTTTTTATGTGTGGCATGTCTTTATTCTTAAATTATTTTTTACTTTGGCTTAGAATGAAGTCCCGAATGATCACACATAGCTATGGGACATCATTGCACATTGGGTGTGGCAATGATGGAATATGTCTCGAAGGTTGTGATCTTTAAACATTGTTCCAAGTCGTGAAAGGGTTCATATAGATAAAGGGATATCGATGCAACCCAAAAGACTTGCTCATATGATACATACTCTGGTAGAAGTGTATCTCGTTCCATGGATACGGGCACGGTGAAAGCCAATGCATATATGAGGGTTGCCATTGTGGTAATGGGCGAACTGAACAACCCCATGGAAGTTCCTGAAATGGATTCCCAATCGAATGTGGAACTTCCAGTGGTCTTGTAGTATAAGAGTAATTCTTATGGACCTAAGATTCCATTGGATGTCTTATGCGTAACCGCGCATGTTCTTGATTTGTTACATGATCACTTTAGATGATCGAATATGGGCAAACTCAGACATACACGTCTTACGTAGTAAGCCACGTGAGAATCAAGAGGAATCTATCTCTGACATTAGCCAGTCGGTTAATCTCCTATGGTTACGTAGTGAATCGACTTAAGGAATCTTCGGCCGAAGTATGATATCTAAAGAGGCGTAGGGTTTCCTCGTTTAGATAGTCGAAGTCTATTTCACATAACGTGGGAAACATAGTATTGAAATAATAGAGCGTCGACCTTAGCCACTGCTCTAGATTCAATCGGGAGATTAGATAGAGAGATCTTACTTAGGGGAGGATCAAGATCGCAAAAGGCGTATCTTTACTTTCGTTTTTTCTAGGTCTTCGGGACCCTATGCTAGGTGGGCAACCGCGATTTGTAAGTGCCGAGAATTAGCTTGGTGACTAATTCGAGGCTTGATTAAATAAAAGGATTGATTTAATCTAGTACACTCCATTTTTGGAAGGTACACTAGCATTGTGGGAAGGTGTACTTACTACTAGATAGAAACGAGCCTAAGGGGTCACACACTAACTCGAGAGAGTCACTGCTTGAATAGATGTGATTAATCAATTTCGACAAAATTGAGGGAATTAGGAAAGTGTAGTATTTTCCTAATATGGAATATAAATTAATTGAAGGACTCAATTAATTTTACTCTTTTAATTAATCTTGTAGAATTAATTAAATTAATGGACCTAGTAGAGTCCAAGTATTTTTATTTAATTGGGTGGAGCCCAAGTTAAATAAATAAATGTTGGAATTAATTGGTTGGATTTAATTTGACTTGTATTTAATTGATGGGTTGTGCCTATAATTAAATTGAGAAGTCAAAATTGAACCCTAGAGTCCAATTGAATATGTTGACCGATTTCTTGAGTGAAAAATAAGGGAAGGGGGGCGATTTTTAACATGTGGTGGAGGAGGAAAAGAGTTTTCCCTTTCTCCAAGTCTTCATAGGATAAGGATTACTAGAGAGTTTAGGAGAAAGGAAGTTTCCTTTTCCTAATTGGACTCTAGGTAATCTTCACCTATAAATAAGAGATGAAGAAGACTAAAAATATGATAAATTTTTGCTGGAAAATCTGCCCCCCTCACTAGACTAAAAATCGGCCACTTCTTCTCCTCTTTCCAACAAAACGTCGTTCTATTCATGTGCTGAATTAAACGACTTAGAAAATATTCCTACCCTTCACATAATCAAGCCTAAGTTAAGCTTAGAATCGTTTTGTTGTCTAGGATGCAAGGCAAGACGATTGGTGACTTGAACCAGGTGTCGATACATCTTAGAGGTGCGACACTTGGAGCACTCTAAACTGGGAGATACGAAAAGACGACGGGCAATTTCTCACTCAAGGGAAATTGTGTGGATTTGCACCAGAGGGTTGCTGAGATCCAAAGTTTGAGGTGAAACGAAATTTTTGAAAGGTATAATTTCGTTTACCTTCTTATCAAATTCAATCGAACCAATTCCATATTCCTGTTTTCGGGTGGTTGTACGTTTACTTTTCTAAAATTTTAATTTCTGCTGCCACGAGCCACCCGAGGGAATGAGTCAACCCAACATCATTGTGGCCTTAAAAGCCACCATTCTCAAAGATAAGATCATTTGAGAAAGTCAAGTTGTAGAAAGATTATTCTACAAGAACAAAACAAAACTCCTTAGGAGACTATTATTCAAGAAACCCAAACCCAGCCCATTATAACATAACCACCAACGAATTGGTCTGATAGAGTATCTCAGCCGCCTGAGAGATATGGTCATCTGCTACAAGGAAAACATAAGTTGTATGATGTAGCAGAGAGGATCCATGGATGCAATCCCTCTATGTATGACAAATCGATAGTGGATATGGACTCTACGAGAAGGTGTAAGGCTATGAAAGTGAAGATGGATTAGATGTTCTTTGAATCAATCCAAGACTCTAGTAGATCTCCCCGAGAGTATTGTGCTCGTTGGAAGTGAATACATCTACAAGAGAAAGATTGACTCGAATGGTAAGGCCAGGCTGATGGCGAAAAGGTGTAGTCAAAAGATGGGCATTGACTATGAGGAAGTTCCTTTGCCACAACTATAATCAAATCCACTAGAATCTTACTTTCGATAATAACACACCAAGATTTTGAAAATCTGGCACATGGATATGAAGACTCGTTCATGATTGGATTCCTTGAAGAGGGCATCCACAAAGAACAGCCCAAGAGTCTCACACCTGAGGCCGATTCTCATAAGGTCGACAAGCTGTATGAATCCACTTGTTGATTTGAGCGGACCTCTCGTAGTTGGAATCTTCACTTTGATGACATAATTGGGAATTATGATATCATCAGAAACGAAGAAGAATCGTCTGTGTGCAATAAGGTTAGTGGGAGCTAGATTTCATTTCTAATAGTATATGTAGAGGTTACTCTACAAATGGGAAATGATGTGAGCTCATTAAGTTGAATCAATACATAAATCTCAAGCTTACACTCCATAAAAGACTTGGGAGTAACAACTTTTTTGCTTAGAATTTGCATCTATGGAGATAGGGCAAATAGAATGATGGGGCCCTCCCAAGCCCTTTGCTTAGAATAAATCCTAAAGAAGTTAAGATAGAAGATCTGAGAAAGGGCTCTTGACTGGTGAGGAAGAGCAAAGGGTAGACATAAAATATATCATGAAGTATTTGAGAAAAACTTAAGATATATTCTTCGTCTATGCCTGTGGAGAACTGATAGTTGAAATTTATACTTATTCGGACTTTAAGTCTGATAAAGAAATTAAAATTTCACTTTGGGTTTGTATTCTCTCTCAACTGTGAAGTAGTAACCTGGAAGATTTCCAAGTAAATTACTCCACTACTGAGAATGAATATAAAACTGACTTGGAACCTTAGAGGTGGTCAAGGAATTTTGTTTGGATCTGAAGTTCGTGGTAGACTTCAATTGGTCCCTAGCGTGAAGTTTACATTTATCACTTTAATATGATGAAATGGAGCTAAAGCGCAAGCTGGGGAACTAAGGTCTCACAAATCCAGACACGATGAGAGATACAACATCTTTTGAGAGATCGTTGGAAAAGGCAATGTAGCTTTGTAGAAAAATAAACCTCAGCGATAACAAGGCTGGCCCACTCACTAAGCCACTATCACAGGTGGTGCTAAAGTGACATCTTTAGAAGATGGGTATTATATATACCAATTGGCATAGAGTGCAAGTTGGAGATTGTTGGGAAAGTGCCCTTGATGCCAACGAGGAGATTGGAATATAAGGCACTAGTTTATATTGCACAACTCTTAACTAATAGAAAGGCATTTAATATATTGTTCGTATAAGTCTTAATAGCATCTATAAGACTTGAATGAATAATAAGTCCATGTGAATCAAGGCAGACCTTCCACTCCTTATTGTAATTAAGAGGATAGGACTGGAAGGGTTTGGTACTTGATCACTTAAATGGTTCGCAAGTCGGAGAATCTCAATTGGGCATTGAGATTTGTTTGGACTTGTATGACACATGCTCTGACAGGGAGTGCCAGTCTAACACTATGGGATAATGGGAGTTTGTGTCATAGATACATTGATGAGATTAATGTATTCGAATACGGCTAGTAGTAATCCAATCACATGGATTTTTATTCATTGACTGTCAATGATTGGATTATAAATTATGATAGTATGCGTGAGCATTAGACCTGAGTAATCACGTTGAAGATGTGCTTGTGATGCCAAGTCTGTAATTAGAGTAGCTAGATCCAATTCACCCGTTGGTGGGGTCAACCTCGAAGTGCGGCTTGATGGGCAAGTAGCATTCTTAACTGATTATCAAGAAGGAATTCACTGTCTCGTAAGTAAATGAGAAGTATCCTATGCGATCATGGGTAAATGAGATTAAAGTCTCTAGACAGAGCTCCTGAACTAACTCGTGTTTGACACGGAGGGTAGTTCTATAATCTCATATTACCATGATTCTTAGCATAGGATCAAGTCCCGTGAGTTTGACATTCCATGACTCTCACTTGATCGGGACACGTCAGTGAAGGGCTTATACTCGTATAATATTCATAATCTAAAGGTTCGTAATGGCATAGTCATTCTGTACTCGGTTGGGCTACGATGTGGGGCCACGGTGCTGGCTAGGTATCACCCACATCCTTTTGTTTCCTTCCATTGCTAATCGAGATGAACCTAGATAGACGCTCTATAAAGGAATAGATCGGAAATTGTAATTTTATATTTAAAGGGTATTTTGGTAATTTGTCATATGCTAGGACGAATTAATTAATTGGACGAACTAATTTAATTAGTTGTTTAATTGGATTAAATAATTGTAAATTAAATTATTTAATTCGAATATTTAATTAATTGGGTTAACTAAATATTTAAATCGGAATATGAATTTAATGTATATTTAAGTGGATTAAATTGACCGGGTCAATTTAGCCCACATGGGGCGTCCAACGGGCCCTTATGGCCTCCAACACAAGCACTAGAGAATAAATTAATTCATTCAGTAAAAATAACACAATTGAGAATACTGAAGTCCTCCACTAACTCATGAAAGCCAATTGTAAGGTTAGAGACAATGAAAGATGGCCTAAATCATTTCATGACTTCGAAAAATCAATACACACTTCAAAGTCAACAAATTTGAAAGTTCAACGCTTTATGTCCTCAAAAATTCACATAAGCATGGCTAAAAAGGGCTTTCAAGGCACAAACTACGATATGTTGATCACAGACGAAGGATTTCATCTTAGATTAAAGTAGAGACACTCAAACAAATCATGCTCCAAGCAAAGATATAACAAAACATGAATTTAAAACTCAACACAGTTTTACTTGCCAATGCCAAAACATTTAATCCCAAATCAAGTAGAAATCTAAACAAATGAACACATACTACGCCAAATCACCGTAAGATAATATTAAATAGGGAAGAATGACCCACCCTCGAACTTATCTAGCACATTATATTGTCCCCAATGGGCGAGGAAATAAACATAAAATAACAGGGTAGAAAGATTTCCCTGAGAATTGAAGGCGCATGAATCATCTAAATGGTGATCGGTGCAAAGGCGTAGAAGATATAAGACGATAAAAAGCATCTGCAAAGAAGAAACCAAGAAGGAGACAATTAGATCATCAACAAGTTAAGAGCACACAAGACTAAGTGAAAAAAAATTAAAGAAATAAAAGCAACGAAACAAACAACAAGCATAAAATGAAAAGCAAAACTAAAACAAGAAAGCGAGAAAAGGTGTGGGTTGCCTCCCACGAAGCGCTAGTTTAAAGTTGGTAGCTCGACTCCTTTTATGTGCTTAACCAATACCAGTAGGTACAGTTTCATGATTCCCCTTCATGGGTATTGTTGACCATGCCATCTTTCCACCACTCATCTTGAACGATCTTTGAACTCCTCTTATAGAATTAGCTTGAGAAACAACATTAGTTGAAGGAGATGGTTTAAAGTCATTGAAAACATTAAAGGTGACCGTTTCTTCCCCAATTGCAAATGTGAGCCGACCACGCTTGACATCAATAACGGCTTCGGCTGTATCTAGGAAAGGTCGACGTAGTATGATAGGCATCTCGACGTCTTCCTCCATGTCTAAGACTATGAAACCCACCGGGAAGATGAACTTATCAACTTTTACTAGGACATCCTCTATAATCCCTCTTGGATACTTGATGGATCGGTCAGCTAATTCCAGGGAAATGGTGGTGGGCTTTGGCTCTCCAAATCCGAATTTCCTGAAAAGTGAGAATGGAAGTAAGTTAATGCTTGCTCCCAAATCACATAGAACTTTAGGAAAATTGATAGAACCAATTTGACAAGGAATTGTGAAACTCCCTGGATCCGTAAGCTTAGGTGGGAGCTTGTTTTGGATTATTGCGGAACATTCTTCTGTAAGCACCACAGTTTCAAACTCCTCTAGCTTTCTTTTATTGGAAAGGATTTCCTTGAGAAATTTCACATACTTCGGCATTTGGAGCATAGCCTCTGCAAATGGGATGTTAATGCGCAATTGTTTAAACATCTCAATGAATTTAAGAAATTGAGCATCAAATTTCCCTCTTTTTAGTTCAACAGGAAAGGGAGGAAGTGGTTGCACCGGTACACGAGGTTCGCGGGAAGCCGAGTCAGAACTTTCTAAAGCAGGCAATTGGATCGTGGTCTGATCAACTTTGGACCGCGGTCCAGCAGTGGACCGCGGTCTTCCTCTAAAAATTTTGACTCTGAATTTTTGGACCGCGGTCCAATTCCAGATTCTGTGAAGTTTCAGCGCCTATTTCCTTCCCACTTTGCAAAGAAATGGCATGGGCTTGTGCCTTTGGGTTCTTTTCAGTGTCATTAGGCAATGAACCCGGTGCTCTACCCTAAAGTTGACTAGTCAACTGTCCCAACTGAGTCTGTATATTTCCCATATTAATCTCGAGGTTATGACTCCGCTCATCATTTTGCTTCATGTATTGGAGCATCAACTCCTCGAAACTCGACTTCTTTTTTTGTTGGTGGTACCCCTCTTGTTTTTTATAAGCATTTGGTTGAAAGGCTGGTTTATCATGGTGTGATAGAAATCCAGAGGGTGGCTTAACCACGTTGTTGTTGCTCCAAAAAAAATTTGGGTGGTTGCGCCCTCCCGAGTTGTACCGTTCAGAAAAGGGGTCATTTTGGCTCATGCTCGGGTTGTGCTCACAATTGGCATTCTCAATAGAATCATATTGGAAAGGTGAGCTACTTTGAACTTGATTGACCAGGAAATTCATCGCATCAAACCTCCTATTTGATAATTCCACTTGTGTAGCTAGTGTAGTCGAAGCATCCATTTGATAAACTCCACTTGCCCTCTTAGGAAGCATCATTCTCGCAGTAGGCCATTGGTAGTTATTTTCAGCCATGTTGTCTATCATATCCCAAACCACCCACAGCTGCATCAAGATGACTGCGAAGTCCGAGTCCAAGGCCTTGATAAAAGATGGTCACTTGAGTCCATAATGCAAAACCATGGTGAGGGGATTTTCGGAGAAGTTCCTTAAATCTTTCAAGTGCTTCATAAAGTGACTCCCCATCAATCTGTCAAAAACCTTGTATCTCAACTTTGATAGCGGCAGTTTTTCCCGGTGGAAAGTACTTACTTAAAAACTTCTCCACCAACTGATCCCAAGTATGAATGGATGCGGTTGGCAACAAGTCAAGCCATGCTCTTGCTCTATTCTTCAATGAGAAAGGAAATAATCTCATTCTAATAGCATCATCAGTCACTCCATTTTGTCGAAATGTGCTCAAATAGCCGAGGAACCAGGCAATATGAGCATGTGGCATCTCATCCACCGCACCCCGATATTGATCATTGGAAATTAACTGAAGTATCGTCGGTGAAATCTGAAAAGTATTCGCTTCAATGGTGGGTAGCACAATAGCACCGACAGCTCCATGGATGGTAGGTTGCATATAGTCACGCAATGGCCGAGGAGCATGTTCTTGCCTCTAGGCTAAAGTAGCAGCAACCGCAACTTGAATGATAACTTGAATTCCCGGGTCCACCAAATTGATGCCCAATGGGACATGTAAGGGATTATTCTGAATGTTCCCTTCCATTGCCTCAAAGTGATTCTTTTTGTATTTTTGTGCTCTTTTTCTTCTATTGAAAGTCTATTAAAAGAGGTCAACCTATCAATAGGATCAAAAGAACTATATTAATAAAAAGAAAAACAACTTAGTCTTAGTGAAGATAAGTGAATTACAATATCAAATAACGCAATTGTCCCCGGCAATGGCGCCAAAAACTTGACACGTGTGATTCCTAGAAAGTGTACTAGGTCGTGCAATGTAATAAAGTGGACTATTAGCCGAGGGTGTATCGTCTCCACAGGGACAATTGGATTTGATGCTCGTAATTGCTATGTTACCCAACTCTAAGCTAAATCAAAATATAAGATGAGAGATGTTTGAACTATGAAAATAAACTAAGGATAACTAAATGAAAAACAAGGTAATATATCAAATGGAAAAAGATGATTGGGTTATGATCCTACTATGCTCTATTTTGTGCTCATAAACTCTCAATTACCCTGATTATTAGAACGTTGTTGTTATGGCGAAACCCCCTAAGGTATTCATTACTCAATCTCTTGAAATAACAAGCCTATACTAGTCAACAACTCCCTATATCTCTATAGCGAAGATTGAATTAACTAACATGCATTAAGGTTCAAAGGGATTCCTTGCTTACGAAGATCCTATATTCACTCGGGTCATCTTATCACAAAAAGCCACACAACGCAATTGATTCTATCTCTAGTCAATTGTTACGTTATGATGTTTGATTTTACGGTCTATTACCTTCTATCTCCTCTCGGTCTCAAGACAAAGCATTATATCAAACACATGGTGATCAAGCATATGCAAGCATTAAGCATAAAAATCAAATATGTAATAAGAATGTAATAATCCGGAAACTAAGAATTATTAAACACAAAACATCACAAAGTATTCACATAACCCAATCAAATAAGTACTTAGTTCATAATTGAACAAAGAGAAATTCAAAAATCCCTAAAAGACATAGCTAAGAACTATTCTAAAAGGGCGAATTGAAGAACTCCCTATCACAAGAAGTGAATCCAAGCTTTGATGATGATAATTGACTCTTCAAGCTTCCTTGGGACTTTAGATGTCTTCCTTGGGTCTTGGAGAGCAAGAAAAGCTCCTTTGATAGGTGAAAAGTGTGTCCAAAAAGGGCAAAAACGGCGGACTAAAACTAGGGCACGGGAAAACGGACCGCGGTCAGGAAACGTGGCAGACCGCGGTCCACTGACGTGCACGACCATGGTCCTGAACCGCGGTCCAGAAAGACAGAATCCAGCTTTTCACTTGCTTCGCGCCTTTTCTTAGGCCTTCTCACTCGATTATCGATCTATTCAACTTGAATCCCTGCACACATGAAATGACAACAAATCAAAGCAACATGCGGAAATATCATTACTAAACTGCGACGAAAATACCTATATTAAGTGGGTAAATAATCGTAAAATGTGAACTTATCAAAGGTGTACTTACTACTAGATAGAAATGAGCTTAAGGGGTCACACACTAACTCGAGAGACTCACTGCTTGAATAGATGTGACTAATCAATTTCGAGGAAATTGAGGGAATTAGGAAAGTGTAGTACTTTCCTAAAATGGAATATAATTAATTGAAGGATTCAATTAATTTTACTCTTTTAATTAATCTTGTAGAATTAATTAAATTAATGGACCTAGTAGAGTCCAAGTATTTTATTTAATTGGGTAGAGCCCAAGTTAAATAAATAAATGTTGGAATTAGTTGGTTAGATTTAATTTGACTTGTATTTAATTGATGGGTTGGGCCTATAATTAAATTAAGAAGTCAAAATTAAATCCTAAAATCCAATTGACTTGAGTTGACCGGTTTTTATGAGTAAAAATAAGGGAGGGGGCGTTTTTTATGTGTTGGAGGAGGAAAAGAGCTTTCCCCTCCTCCAAGTCCTCATCATTGATTAGTTGTTTGACTTATCACCTCATAGGATGAGGATTACTAGAGAGTTTAGGAGAAACGAAGTTTCCTTTTCCTAATTGGACTCTAGGTAATCTTTACCTATAAATAAGAGATGAAAGAGACTAAAATGGATGACCAAAAATTGCTGGAAAAATCCGCCCCTCCCTAACCTACTAAAATCGGCCACCTTCTTCTCCTATTTCCAACACGACATCTTCTATTCATGTGGTGAATTAAACGACTTAGAAATATTCCTACCTTCATAATCAAGCGCTAAGTTAAGCTTAGAATCATTTTGTCTAGTCTAGCACGCAAGGTAGAAGATGATGTGGTTGACTATGCGAGTGTGGTTAAGACGAGGTGACTTGAACGAGGTGTGGATACATCTTAGAGGGCGACGCTTGGAGCACTTAACCGGGAGATACGAAAAGACGACGGGCAATTTCTCACCCAAGGGGAAATTGTGGGATTTGCACCAGAGGGTTGCTGAGATCCAAAGTACGAGGTGAAACGAAATTTTCGAAAGGTATAATTTCGCTTACCTCACTTATAATTCGATCTAACCAACTCCATATTCCTGTTTTAGGGTGGTTGTACGTTTATTTTTGTAAAATTTTAATTTCTGCTGCCACGAGCCACCCGAGGGAATGAGTCAACCCAACAGTGGTATCAGAGCCATGGTTTGGCTCGATCAAATTTTTGTGTGATTATGCATGTTTGTTTTTACGTTTTAATTGTAAAATCAAAATCATGATAATCAATATGTTCATCAAAAGATTAGGATTGATTTTTATTTGGGATGTTGTTTGATTTTTACGATTTTAATGTTTAAAAGTCGTTGGTTTTAAAAATCATGAAATTTGAAATTTGGGTATATGATTGTTTTCGAAAGTTTTGATTTAGTTTTATGAAATCACTTTTGGTGGGGTGTTGTGAGATGGTTGAACCGAAGGTTTAATCATCAAGTAATAAAACTCAAACCTTAGGAGAATTTAGATTCGTTAATTGAAACTCAAAAAATTCACGAACATGCGAAAAACGGATTTGAATGCGGTCAAATAGTTGCACTGCGTCTCTGAGTCTCATTCTATTAAAGAGAAACTCCTAGCGCTGCTCAGTATCCATTTCCACATTAGCGCTTGAAGATTCTCCACTCTGGGAGGCTGCTCCCTTCTTTCTGTTCGGAACCAAGGTTTTGGACTGACTGATCTCAGCGGCGCTTGCCGAAGGGAGCTTCAATGGTTGTCGAATATCTGCAGGATGAATAGGTCTGAGGCGCTGAATGCGTGTCATTAGCCGTTAGCGCTTCAGAGACAATGGCTTGCCTTTGCCTTACCTTTGCCTGAGTCATTTGCCTTTGCCTTACCCTTGCCTGAGTCAACTTTGGCCTTTTCATTTGGCCTCGTACCATTGTCGCTCGGTTCATTTTGTGTTTGACTCTGTGAACCTTTCTCAACAAAGAAAACACCATTTCCTTTGTTGTTTGCCGTAACATTATATTTGTTTGGTTGTTTACCGAATTTATTGCATCATAAACCGGTCGTTTCACCAAACATTCTTGTTACCTGAGTCACATTGTCTAGCTTCTTGACGCTTTAAAAAATGATGAGACGAGCTATTCTGATTTAGCAAGTCTAGCAATCAGCTTAGCTGCTCTCTTGACTATTATATCAAGATTACTTTTCAACTGGGTTATCTTACTCTCAAGCAATTGGTTCTTCTCAATGCATTGATGCTGAACTTGCAACTCTGCTTTAAGCGTTATTTTATCACTTGTGAGCGATGAAATGATATCAAAGTGATTTTGATATAATTTGGCGGCATCTTGACAATCATTATAATATTCTTTGACTTTGTCAAGTAATTCTTCATAAGAGAGAGGGTAAGATATCTCATTGTTTACCTCAGGAGATGCTTGATCATCCCTGGCCATTAGACAGATAAGCACTGAGTCATCCACTGCCTCATCATCATCACTACTCTCCTCTGAAGACTCCAAATCTTCAGATGCGGACGCTTGCTCCTGAATTGGTATCTATCCACGTAATCCTGCCTTGAGGGCTTGGATACATTTGGATAAGGGCAATTTACCTGGTAGTGTCCTGGTTTCCTGCAATTATAACAAAGATTATTTTTCATCTTTTGTTCATTTGTCAACCTTGCAGTGTGTGGTTTTGAGACCACCGGAGATGAAAGATTATGTTGAGTAGTCACTTGATACTGAATTGGCGCTGGAGGAGAAGGTGCAGAATATTGAGGCGCTTGATACTGTTGTTGTGCTGGAGCAGGCACTTGATATGAACTTTGTCCTTGATGCTTAGGACTATTCCCTTTGTTTTCATATCTTAAGAACTTTCTGAATATATTTAGAAGCGCTAGTTCCTCGTCCTCACTTATATCCAAAACTTTTCCCTTGTTACCCGATTTACCCTTGATTGATGCTATAAGCGCTCCAGACTCAATTATCGGACTACTCACAACATCACTAGCTGAATTTAACTCAAACTTAAATGCTTTGAGCTCTAAAATGATGTCTTCTGGACTTAAAAGATCCAACATATTAGATTCTCTCATCGCTGTTGTCTTCATCAAAAATCTACTAGGTAGACTTCTGAAAATCTTAACCACCATTTCTCTGTTTTAAATGTCCATTCACAACTATGTAAGTTCCGTAACAAGAGCTGTGAAATAAGTCCATTCCCAACGATGTTAAGTGCGTGGAATGTCTTAGTCAAAACATATTTCACCCCAAAAACCGGTTAGGTTGCAAGGTGAAATTCAAATGTAAGATTAAAGGAGTTTGTGGGAATGAACTCGGGTAGTTCACGGGCTTAGAAATCAGTTAGGTTGCGGCTTTGTGAATTATGGGGAAATGTATTGAATCATTTATTGGATAAATTGGTATAAGACAACACTTTGATTAATCAGTTGGCCAAAAATCGATTAGGTTGCAACCCACTAAATTATTTGAAGAACTCAATACTCAATATGAAATCTATCCAACAAGATTTCTGAAAATTGCAGTGGGAGTGCGATGTTTCGGAAAATGTAGTGGGAGCCAAGTAAAATTAAAGTCCTAGTTTTACTTGTGTACAATATAAACATCCTAATTGAATCTTGTTTATTTTTTGCATTTAATTTATATCTCTCTTGGAATTTAACCCATTTAATACTATGCTCAAGACTTTTGTCCGTATTGGCCTAACTAAATCAACTGACAAGGAACTTGAGGAAGGTCCTCAGTTTAGAGTCATTGAATTGTATGCTTGAAGCAAGCATTACTCAAGTCTAAGTATGAGACGATGAGTAGGGCTTAAATATGAGGCGCACTAGGTATAGAACTATTAGTGTTTTAATAAAACTAAGCGTTTTATGACCGGTTTTCTCAACTTCTTGTATTTTACATTCTAGATCTGGTGCTCATGTTTGAAGAATTAAAAAGAAGTACAAATGCTGGAAAAATAAAAGGTGATCAATATTGGAGCCAGACATGGTGTTGGGTGTATCCACATATGATCCACCTCTATTCTTTTTAATTCTGAACACGTTTGGATGATTGATTAGTTTTATCAAATGACATTAAGAAAGTTATCCTTTTCTGACTTGTTCAACAAATGATGCTTCTTTAAGTCTGGTAGTAATTTATATGGGATCTACTTTGGAAATAAGTGTAGGAATAATACATCCTTACTAAAATTGTTAACACAATTTGAAAGTTCATAATTAGTATATTTCGAACACGTAAACTAGAGAACATAGTACGCTAAAAACAAATTGGAAGAATTGTTTGGCACCTAAGATGAGGTTATGCCTTACGAGCATAAGACTCAAAAGTCAGGAGAAACAATGGGGTACAAGCCCATTGGTATTAGACTCCTATCCAAACTTAAGAATCTTATCTCATAGGCCAGACGATGGAATCTTCCTTCATAGGGAAAATATTAAAGGACCACTCGAGTTTTGAAGTTTGGTGCGTACTTACGTCTATGGTTGAAAATATGGTATCATATTAAGACAGTATAATTGGATTGTAATGTCAAGTATATGATTTCCTAATTCGACCCCGTTCTTGAGAGAACGTAGCATAGTTTCACAACTAATGCTTCTAGCATCTCTACAGTTGAATAGGGTAGTAGTATGCAAGAACAAAACATTGTTGGACATGACTCATTCTGCTAAGCTACATAGAATTACCCAATTCATAGTGAGTCTTGTGTTATTCATAGGTTCATCTTGAATAGATGTCCCTCCAAATTCATTCCTAAGGCACCATATCAGATGTAGCACCAGTGGAAGCCTGATCTTACACACGTGACGGTATCGGAATTTCTAACCTGCATAGAAACGATAAAGGTAAAGAATTTAGAGTTTTGGTCCTTAAAAGGACGTTTTGTTAGGTATCCCAAAGATTCAGTGGGAGAACTCTTTTTTGCCTACATGATGATCAGGGGATCATTATGGCCTTAGAGGTCTATTGATCGTTTGAGAAATTGGAGAAGGTAGAAAGAATAATCTAAGAGAATAAAGAAAAAGATCTTAGGACATTACTATTCAAGGAACCAAACTAAGCCCATTAAAACACAACCACCAAGGATTGATATGGTAAAGTATCTCAGTCGCCTGAGAGAAGAGGTTGTCTGCTACAAGGAAAGCATAAGATGTATGATGTAGTAGAGGAGAACCAAGGATACAATCCCTCTATGCATGACAAAGTGATGGTGGATATGGACTCTACGAGAAGATGTAAGACTATGAAAGTGAAGATAGATTAGATGTCTTTGAACCAATCCTAGACTCCAGTAGATCGCCCGAAGAGTTTTGTACTCATCAGAGGCGAATACATTTACAAGAGAAAGATTTGTTCATAAATGGATTCCTCTAGAAGGACACCCATTTCGAACCGCCCAAGGGTTTCACATTTTAAGTCGCTTCTCATAAGGTCTACATGTTGTATAAATCAGAACTCTCGTAGTTAGAATCTTCTCTTTGATGATGTTGGTCCCAAGTGGCATACAAAAGGGTCTAGAAAGGGAGGGGGGTTGAATAGACCCTGAAGTCTTTTTCTACTCCAAAAAGATTCATATTAAAAGGTTTTTGACACTTGAAATATAGACGCTTGACTAAGCGTTTACTTGAAATATAGACGCTTTGGTTGAGCATCTAATGAAGACTGTTTTTAGAAAGTTAACTTAGACTTTAAGATTTGAATACTTTAACCAAATAGGTTTAAGTGTTCTGTTTTTTTATCAGTGTTAGCACAGCGGAATTGATTTTATAGTCTTCTCTTTGAAAGCTTTAGCGTCACAGAAAATATCTTAGTTGCTTAGCGTTTGATTGTGTTTTACTTAATCAATTTATGTAATGATATGATGATAAGAAAATTGACTGTAAAGTAAATAACACAATAATTGTAAGGTTCGTTGGGTGTTGTAATCCCAACTACGTCCTTCTTCTCCTTGAACACTCGGAGGCAATCCACTAAGATGATTCTCAAAGAATCACAAAAATACTTCTACAAATTAGGGAGAGATGGATATCGATGACTTAAGCTCCTTGGTCACACAGATTTCTGCTACAAGACACTTCTATCCTCTGAAGATGATCTCGAGCTCCTTGGTCACACAGATTTTAGCTCCAATCAAGACCTTCTTCAACAAGCTTCTTTTACACAAAAAAACTGCTTGTGAATCAACAACTTTCTCACTCAGATGAAAGGTGTTGAGAGTTTTTTGTCACGGGTTTGCTTGATGTTGTGAAGTTCAAACAACTTAGGATATCTCAATAGGAATTTAGGGTTCTTCTTTGAAGATGTTTGAGATGTCTGTGACTGTCATTGGAATGTATTTGAGAAGCTTGAAGGATTTTAGCTGTGTGGTTTCTAAGCTTTTCTCTCAAATAGTCTCAGCAAAGTTTCGACCTTTTCTAGTGTATATACGTGTATAATCTTGGTCTCTTCACCTTATAAGGTTTTTGCTGAAGGGTACTATTTATAGAGATTCTTGAGATTTGTCCGTTAGACACAATCAGTCGCGTGTCTCTCACGCAGCGCGTCAAATAGTCCCTTTCTGACATTCTTGAAATTCTGCTGGTTTCGATTGGACAGGAGTAGGTTTGAACTCCGAAAAGCTGACAGTGTAGTCAAAAGGTGGCTTGTCCACAAGTCATACTGTCTTGTTTACATTTAATGCACTTATCAAGCATTTAATGCATTTTGAATTTATTTCCCGTTAGAAATAAATGTCCGTTGGTGATTGCATTTAAGTCCTTGATAACTTGAGTTTTATCCTTCAGGCGAATCTGAAAGCTGGACGCTTGAGTCATTCGGACGCTTGAGTCAGACTCTTGAGTCGGACGCTTGAAATCACTGAGCGCTAGATTCACAAATCCTGAAACAGTTCTTTAGCATTTGACAGATGCTTGGAACAAATCTTCATCTTCTTTTGACTTCAGACGCTTGAATCTTCAACTTCATCTTTGATAGACTCACCCAAAATTCTATCAGCGACTCGGTATCTAATCCCAAGTCGAAAATCTACAAGGATAAAAATTACAAGCCTAGAAAAATAATAAACTTTCAAACGCTTATACATATATTCTATGAAAGTACAAACTTACATTATTTTGGGGTCTAACATAAAATCCTATCTTGTCATCATCAAAACATCTAACATGAAATTCCTAACAGATGACATAATTTGGAATTATGATATCATAAAAAACGAATAGAGACCATCTGTGTGCAATAAGGTCAGTGCGAGCGAGATATCATTTCTAGTATTAAATGTAGAATTAGGAGAAGCCATCTTTATTCTTATAATTTGCATCTATGGAGATAGAGCGAATAAGATGATGGCCCCCTCCCAAGCCCTTTGCTTAGAATAAATCCTAAGCCAATTTAGGATAGAAGATCTGAGAAAGAGCTCTTGCCTAGTGAGGAAGAGCAAAAGGTAGACATAAACTATATCATGAAATACTTGAGAAGAACTTAGGATATATCCTCCATCTATGCCAATGGAGGATGGATAGTGGAAGTTTTATACTTACTCAAACCTTAAGTCTGACAAAGAAGATTAATTCCACTTTCGGTTAGTATTCACCTTCAATTCTGGAGTAGTAACTTGGTAAAGTTTCAAGTAAAGTACTCCACTACTGAGAATGAATATAAAATTGCCTTGGAGCTTGTCAAAATTGTTTGAATCTGAAGTTCATGGTGGAACTTCTATTGGTCCCTAGTGTGGCGATTGCATTGTCACTTTATTGTGATGAAATGAAGTTGATGCATAGGAAAGGAACCGAGGTCTCACAAATCCAAACAAACTGATGAAAGATACAACATCTCTTAAGAGATCGTTGGAAAGGGCGACGTAGCCTTGTAGAAAATAAGCTCAGCCAATTAAATGGCTGACCCACTCACTGGGTCACCATCACAGGCGGTGCTAGAGTGATATCTTTAGAAGATGGGTATTATATACCATAGCGATTGCCATTAAGTGCAAGTGGAAGATTGTTGGGAGTGTGCCCTCAATGCCACCGAGGAGTTAGAATATAAGCACTAGTTTGTATTGTACAACCTATTTATATTATAAAAGGAAATAGTATGTTATTCATATAATTCTTAATGGCATCTATAAGTCTTAAATGAACAACTAGTCCATGTGTGTCAAGGCAAACCTTTGCACTCTTTATAGTAGTTAAGGAGATGGGCATTGGAAAGGTTCGATACTTGATCACTTAAATAGTTCGCAAGTCGTAGAATCTCAATTGGGCATTGAGATTCGTTTTGACTTGTATGATACAGGCTCTGACAAGGAGTGCCAGTCAAACACTATGGGATAGTGGGAGTTTGTGTCATGGATACATTGATGGGATTAGTGTATTTGAACACGGCTCGTAGTAATCCGATCACATGGGTTTTTACTCAGTGACTATTAATGATTGGATTACTGATTATGATGGTATACGTGAATAGTAGACCTGATGAGTCACGATCACAAAGTGCCTGTGACATTGGATTCTGTCATCAGGGTAGTTAGACCCAATTCACCCGTTTGTGGGGTGACCTCAAAATGCGTTCCAATGGGCAAGTAGAATGTGCGGTGATTGCCAATAGGGAATTCACTGTCTCGAAAGTAAATAAGAAGTATCCTATATGATCGTTGGTAAATCAGATTGAAAGTCACTGGCCAGAGCTGATGAACTAACTCGTGCTTAGTAATCTCATATTACTATGATTCTTAGCATAGCATCGAGTCCTGTGAGTTTGACATATTCCATGACTCTAACTCAATCGGGATACGTCAGTGAAGGGCTTATACTCATACGGTATTCATAATCTAGAGGTTTTTAATTACATAGTCATTTCGTATTCGGTTGAGCTACGTCGTGGGGCCACAGTGCTGGCTAGGTGTCACCACATCTTTTGGTATCCTCACATTTCCAATCGAGACGAACCTAGAGAGTCGCGTTATAATGGAATATACGGGGGAATCAAGTCTTATATTTGGAGGGTGTTTTGGTAATTAATTAATTGGACTAATTAATTTAATTGGTTGTTTAATAGGATTAAATATAGATAATTAAATTAATTAAGTTGACTTGGTCAACTAAAACTTTTAATTAATTATTTATTTGATTAATTAATTAGAATATTAATTTAATATGTGTATAGTTAATTAAATTAAATATTAGATGATTAAATTAATTGGACTAAAGTAACTTGGTCAACTTAGTCCAATTATAGTCCAAAAGCCCAAAGTGGGCTTGAGACATGGGCTTAAGTTGGAGAATTTATGTAGTCCTCCAACATAAGCTAAAAGGTCAATTAATTAATTCAATTCATAACAATTCACATAACATGAAATCCTCCACCAAAAATACTAGACAGATAAAACTCTTCTTCCAACTCATTCCCGCCTAGCCGCCATGGAGATTGGAGATGATGATTTCCCGAAGTCCGTTCCTGAGTGATGATCTAAAGACTGTACAATTAAACCGTTAGAGAAGATTGAAGATTCGAGACGAATAAAGATTGAATACGCGAAAAGGTAAGTTTTTCGTATTCATCTTTTTCTTGTTAAAATCGTCGAAAGCCACAAATTGATCTTGGTTTGGGAATCCGGATTTGTTTTTCATTTTTGCTGCGCATGCCAATAGGATTCCGAAAAGTTTCTTCGAGAATTTCAAGTGGTTCCTAGCATACAACTCCCATTGCCACTTTACTGTGACAATAATGGAGCAATAGCGCAAGCGAAGGTACCAAGGTCTCACAACAAGTCCAAACACATAGAGAAAATATATCACATCATTAGAGAGATCATTGGTACAAAAGAAATAGCAATGCAGAAAATAGCCTCAGCTGATAACGTAGCTGGCCCACTGACCAAGCCTTTGGCACAAGTGGTGCTAGATCGACATCTGGAGAAGATGGGTATTAGATACCATACCGAATGGCACTGAGTGCAAGTGAGAGATTGTTGGTGTTATTCCCTCAAATGCCATAGAGGATAAAATGCATTGGGCATATTCATTGAAATTAAACATTATTTATATATAAAGGCGTTTGAGTTAATTTCTTATTGGCATTTGTAAGATAAAATAAACAACTGAAAGTCCAGTACATTGAGGTGAACCTTCTATTCCCTATGGGTTAGGAAGAATAGCTCTAGAAGAATTTGGTACTCATTGTTTAAATAAGTTGGCAGGTAAAAAAAAGTCCCGACTGGACATCAGAAACAAATAAGACTTGTATGACATAAGCTTTGACGTGGAAGTGCTAGTCAAACCTAAATCATATGTGAAATGGACGAACCGTGGGAAAATCTGAACAACCGGGGGAACCTAATGAGGAACAAGGACTAATTGAGGTTCTAGTTTCTGAGTCTTCATAAAAGGTTACACAGCGAGGTAGTTAAACCTAAACCATATGTGAAGCCGTTTGTTCCTCTAATTCCATTTCCTCACAGATTGCAGTATAAGAGGTTAGACAAGCAGTACGAGAAATTTCTTCAACTTTTTCGACAGTTGCGTATCAACATACCATTCGCGGATGCTTTGGCTCAGATGCTAATTTATGTGAAATTTCTGAAGGAATTGTTGAGCAACAAAAGAAAATTGGAAGAAGTGGAAACAGTGTCTTTAAATGAAGAGTGTAGTGCTATAATCCAAAGGAGCATTCCTCCTAACACTACTACAAAAATACACTATTACAGTGCACCTATTACAGCAGTTCTGCAAAACCGCTGTAATACGGTATTTTGATTTTAACCTATTACAGCAGTTTGGGGTGAACCGTTGTAATAGGGTGACTATTATAGCGGTTCACCCCGAACCGCTGTAAAAACTAAAAAAAAAATCGAGACCTATTACAGCGGTTTGGGTAGGTCCGACTAGTTACGGCGGTTCAATCAAACCGCTCTAACACATAAAAACAAATTAATACAATTTGAAGCTAGGGTCGGCCACCCCTCTCACTTTCACACTCTCTCCCTCTCTCTTACTCTCTCTAACTCACCACCACCACCAAACTCAGTCCGCCGCCGCCGCCATTCTCTCTCTCTCTCCTACTCGATCTCTCTCTCTCTCTCTACCCTCTCTCTCTCACTCACCACCACCACCGCCACACTTCGCCTCCGTCCGCCACTCGCCGCCGTACATCTCTCCCTCTCTCTCTCTCTGTCTTTCTCTATGTATATGTATATATTGTCTATATATATATATATATATAACTCTCTCTCTATGTATATATAGCGCCATCCCGCCGCCACCTCCACCACGACAATTTGGGTAAATTAAGTTTTATATATATATATATATATTGTATATTATAACTAATTAAATATATATATATATTATATATAAATATATATATATATAACAAATTAATTATTATGAAATTCATTATACTAATTAATAATGTGTAAAAGATAAGATAATATTGTATTGTTGCATAAATGTATACTTTATGTCACGTATTTCACACATTTTATGTTACGTATTAGTCTACATACTCTAGATTACATATTTATATGCATGTGTTTACCTTAATACGCGCAATCCCATATACATACATCAAACGTATATCGTACGTACACCCAATCAATATACTTGTTAGGAAATTTCATATTAGATGTTTTGATGATGACAAGATAGGATTTTATGTTAGACCCCAAATACAATGCAAGTTTCCTTTTTCATAGATCTTTTTATAAGAGTTTGAAAGTGTGTAATTTTTATTAGGCTTGTAATCTTTACCTTTATAGATTTTAGACTAAGTATTAGATACCGAATCACTAATAGAATTCTAGGTGAGTCTTTTAGAGAAGAAGTTGAAGATCAGCGTCTGAAGTCAGCTGAAGATAAAGATTTGTTCTTAGCGCCCGTCAAACGCTAAAGGACTATTTCAGGATTTTTTTAATCAAGCGCTCAAATCATTCTAGCGATCCGATGTCTGATTCACCTGAATTAAATCCTCGAGTCATGAAGGACTTAAATGCAATCATTCAACGGACATTTATTTCCAACAATAAATTCAAATGCACTAAATGCCTAATAAGAGCATTAAATGTGATAAGCCACTATGACTTGTGGACAAACCACCTTTTTGGCTAGACTGTCAGAATTTCAGAGTTTATAGCTGCTCCCATCCAATCGGTGCCAGCATATTTTCAGGAATGTCAAGTTTTAGGTAAAATCACGCGCTGCGTGGAAGGCACGCTCTCACATGTGTCCAACGGACAGATCCCAAGAATTGCCTATAAATACCTTACCTTCAGCAAACCCTAAAAGAGATGGTACATAATAATTACAAGAGAAATTTACGTACCTACACAAGAGAAAGCTTAGAAACTCCATAGCTAAAAATCCTACAAGCTTTTTATCTACATTCCAGATAGTCACAAATATCTCAAACCTCTTCCAAAAAAGAAACCTAAATTCCTATTGAGATATTCCAAGTTGTTTGTTCTTCCCAAAATCAATCAAAACCTTGTGCTAAACCTTCAACCTTTCATCGGAGTGAGAAAGAAGTTGAAAACCCCTTACAGGCAGTATTTCTGAGTGAGAGAAGCTTGTAAAAGACGATCGTCATTGGTGCTGAAATCTGTGTGATCAAGGAGCCCGAGATCTTTTTCATCCTTTACTATCTTGTAGAAGATTCTGTGTGATTCTTCGAAAATCATCCTAGTAAATTCCTCCAAGTGAAAAAGGAGAAGAAGGACGTAGTTGGGATTACATCACCCAGTGAACCTTATAATCTCTTGTCTTCTTTACTTTAATCATTGTCTTAATTTACATTATATTATATTCTTTGAAAAAGACAAGCTAATTGCAAAGCGATTAATTAACAAACTGAACGCTAAAAATCATTTTCGCTCTGCTAACCCTGATTAAGCTATCTAGGCATTACCCTACTTTGGTAAATTGCTAAAATCACTAAGTCTAAGTTATCTCTACTGAAGCGCCTGACTCAAGCGCTCAGCCTCTAAGCGTTCAAATCTTTAAAAGTGATACCAAATTTTTGAAGTCGAAAAAGGACTTCAGGGTCTATTCAACCCCCCCGCTTCTAGACCCTTTCGTATGCCACTTGGGACCACCAAGTGGTATCAAAGTGGTTGAATTAGAAACCTAAGCATTTCCGAGCGTAACTGCTTGTTCAGATCCATCCTTTTGAAACTTAATCGCTTTAAAATTTCTCTTTAAAACATCTCATTATGGCTTTTAACAAAATGCCTAAGTTGGTAGAATCAAACTATGATTCTTGGAAACTTAGAGCATTCGCTTATTTATGCTCTTGCGATAGTGAAATGTGTGATGTGATCACAGATGGCCTCATTTTGATTATGAAAGTTGTAACTCGAGCCCCTGAAGCAACCGAGGCCACTCCAGATGGTTATGTCGAGAAACCTAAGTTAGAATGGACGCCTGATGATCGAAAAAGGGAAAATCTAGATAATGTTGGACGAAGTGCACTTTACTCAGCATTAGGAGACAATGATGCATTGTTCAACAAGATCAAGCAATGTAAGACTTCCAAAGAAATATGGGAAAAATTGGCTATAGTGTGTGAAGGATCGGCACAAATGAAGGAGAATAAGCTCTCCATAGCCATGCATAGATTGGAGCATTTTAAGATGCAGCCCAATGAGTCGCTAGAGCAATTGGATGCAAGATTTACTTTGCTCATTTAGCGTCACTAGATAAGGAATTGACCAACAAGGAAATGGTCAATAAGATTTTCAAAAGTCTTTCAAGTAAATACTTGATTAAGACAGTTGCTATGAGAGAATCACAGACCTTGGAGACTCTTACTCCAGAACATGTGTTTTCAGAGTTAAAGGCATTTGAATTCGAATTGGGTGAAGTCAGCGACACATCAACTTCAGCGACTGAATCAGGAGCTTTAATTGCTACTACCAAAAGTAAGGGTAAAGCGGTTAGCGAAGTGAAATAAACGGAATCAAATGAAGAAAAGGAAATGGCCTTATTGGTCAAGAAATTCAAGAAATTTCTAAGATATGAAAAGAGAAATCCTATTGGACAAACTTCATTTCAAACCCCTCCCCCTGCTCCAGCGCCTCAGTATCAAGCGCCAGTGTACTCTACACCTTAACTAGTAGCGCCAGTCCCTTACCAAGCGCCTACGACTCCTACTCTAAATCTCTCAGCGCCAGTCGGATTAAAGCGATTATCCACTGAACAGAAAATGAAAACTAATTTGTGTTATAATTGCAGGAAACCAGGGCACTACCAGGTAAATTGCCCTTATCCAAATGTGTCTAAACCCACAAGGCAAGACTATGCGGATAGAAACCAATTCAGGAGCAACCTTCGTCAACAAGGTTTGCTAGCGGAATCTGAACCATTCCCCGCACCTGAAGAGGATTTGGAATCATCAGATGAAAGTAGTGATGATGAGCCTACAAGCAACTCAGTGTTGATCTGTCTCATGGCAAGAGAAGATGAAGCGTCTAACAAATCGCTACCAGAGGTAACCAATGAATTATCTCATCCACTTTCTTATGATGAATTACTTGACAAAGTTAATGAATATTATAAAAATTGTCAAGAGGCCGCCAAAATATATCAAAACGATCTAGCTATTCTCTCATCACTCACAAGAGATAAAGTAACGCTCAAAGCAGTGTTGAAAGTTCAACAACAATGCATTGAGAAGAATCAATCACTTGAGAGTGAGATTATTGAATTAAAAAGCGATCTTGATATAATAGTCAAGAGAGAAGTTGATCTGATCGCTAGACTTGCCAAATCAGAGCAGCTCGTCTCATCATTATCAAAAGCTTCTAAAAAGGTTGGATAATGTGACTGAGGTAACTAGACTATATGGTGAAAAGACCAGTTTAGGATACAATAAATTCGGTAAACAACCTAATAAATCTATTGTTACGAAGAACAACAAAGGAAATGGTGTTTTTTTTGTTGAGAAAGGTTCACAAAGTCAAACCCTGAATGAACCAAGCAACAATGGTACGAGGCTAAATGAGAAAGCCAAAGCTGACTCAGGCAAGAGTAAGTCTAAAGTAAATGATTCACAAAGAAAGGTTCATCCAAACGCTCAAAAGGCTAAGGATAAACCTAACCACTGTGAATCAAGCGCTAAGCGTTCAGGACCAAAAGTGCAACCCAAGCCAGCGCCAAGGAAACACTAGCGTCAATATCCAAGACAGTCAAGATCATATTATCGATACTATGATGATTATGATTATGACTATGATTATGACTACTATTATAATCGAGGATATTATTATACACCCAAAAAGCACACACAAGACGATGTGAAACCCAAGAAGGCCAGTATTCCCACAATGAAGACTAGGCAAATATGGGTTCCTAAAGTTCTAGTTCAAACCAAAGTTACTAACAAAGAAGGACCCAAGGCAACATGGGTACCTAAGAAGGATTAGAATTATCCTTTAAATGCAGGTACCTAGAGCCAACACCGATACTTCAGTTTGGTACATTGATAGTGGATCGTCAAGACACATGACGGGTTCCAAAGATCTTCTAGTCAACTATCAAGCTACCAACGGTCCTCAAGTTATATTCGGTGATAACTCCAAAGGTATAGGTATCATGCATAGGGGGAACATCATGATTAGTGATGTATATTATGTTGAGGGTCTTAAGCATAATTTGTTAAGCATTAGTCAATTTTGTGATAAAGGCTTTGAAGTAAAATTTTCAAGCGACTTCTGCTATGTTAACGGCGCTAAGACTAAGTCTACTAAATTAAGAGGTAAAAGAACAAACAATGTATATTTAGTAGATTGGGATTCTACAATTGATAACAACCCCACATGCTTTGTTGCTAAAAGTCAAAATGAATTGGGTTGGTTATGGTATAGAAAAATGAATCACCTCAATTTTAAGGCAATCTCTCAATTAATATCATTAAATCTAGTAGAGGGATTACCTAAGGGTTCCTTTCAGAAAAATCGCTTATGTGATGCATGCCAAATGGGTAAACAAGTTAAATCATCTTTTAAAAAGAAACCATGCCTATCTACTTCTAGAGTTCTTAAACTATTGCATCTAGATTTGTTTGGTCCCATTCAAATCATGAGTGTTTGTGGTAAAAAGTACTCACTAGTAATAGTTGATGATTTCTCTCACTATACTTGGGTAGAATTCCTAGCTACCAAAGATTAAACTAGTATCAAGCTCACATCGCTGATTCGTCAATTACAAACTTATAAAGGTGATAAGAATTAGAAGCGATAGAGGAACTGAATTTACTAACCAATTTGTTGAGAAGTTTTGTACAGACTTTGGAATACTTCATGAGTATTCTGCTCTGAGAACACCTCAACAGAATGGAGTTGTCGAGCGACGGAACAGAACGCTTAAAGAAGCCGCTAGGACGATGTTAGTAGAGTCCAAGAGGGTGGTATGATTTGAGAAAAATAGTGGGAGACTTGTACAATTAAAGACCAAATTGTATAAGGACTTTATTTGAAAATCCGTTATTGATTGTCTGTTATGCATTTTTGTAGATAAACGAAAATGGCCAATAATCCTTTCAAAACCTTAATTGAAACAAAATAACTAACTGGATCAAACTTTGAAGATTGGCTTCGTAACCTTAAGATTATCCTTTCGTCTAAAAGAAGACAATATATGCTTGACATACCGGTGCAAGATGAGCCGGAAGAGGATTCATCTGATGATGAAAGGTTGCAGTACCAACAATGGAAGGAAGATGACATGCAAGTGCGATGTCTCATGTTGGCCTCTATGAGCAACGAGTTGTAGAGACAACATGAGACGATCGAGAATGCTGCGTCGATCGTCCTTCATTTGCAAGTGTTGTATGGCACTAGAACTAGGCGAGAAAGATATGCTATCTCCAAGGAGCTCTTCAAAGCTCGAATGACTGAAAACTTTGATGTAAGTGCGCACATACTTAAAATGATCGGGCTAATTGAAAAATTGGCTGGTCCGGGCGTGGCACTTGACAATGAGCTTTCTATGGATTTGGTCCTACAGTCATTGCCTAACTCTTATGATCAATTTGTGGTCAATTTCAACATGAACCAACTTGAAGCAAAGCTTCTTGAGCTGTTGAACATGTTGAAGACAGCTGAAAGCACCATCAAGAAGGATAAACAGGTGCTTCTTATGAATTTTTCATCAAAACCCAAGAAGGGCATCAAGAAGAAGAAAAAGACTAAGAAGCGGAAAGGTAATGGTGGTGTGAAGAAGGGTAAGAAGTCCAAGTCTAAAAGGTCTGATGAGTGCTTCAAATGTGGGAAAGTTGGGCACTGGCAAAGGAATTGCAAAGAGCCTCCGGCTCAAGCTATGTTCTTTGTTGAAGTTAACTTCACTGTTAACGATTCTTCTTGGGTGTTTTGACATTGAATGTGGTGTTCATATCTGCAATGATTTGCAGGTGATGAAAAGAACCAAGGAGCTAAGTAGAGGAGATATGACCCTACGGATGGGGAATGGAGCATTGGTTGCTGCCAAAGCCGTGGGGACAATCTACTTACAGTTAGGAGATAGGAAATTAGTTTTACATTCCGTTTATTTTGCTCCTAAAATAATAAGAAATATTATCTCGATTCCGATTTTAGATAGAGAAGGATATTATCTCGAGATTCGTAATAAAAGTTTGCTTTTGTTTTATGAATCGTCTCTTGTTATGGAATCGAAAATGAAGGATGGAATGTACACTATATCCCCAATAATTTCCAATCTCAATATTCAACAAAGTAACAAACGTAAACAAGATAATCAAGTAAACGCACAAATGTGGCACGAAAGACTTGGACATATTTTCAAAGAAAGAATTCGAACAATGGCAAAACATTTAGGTGTAAATGACTTAGATGAATTGTCAAGTTGCGAATCATTTCTTAAAGGAAAAATGACCAAGTTACGGTTTTCGGGGAAAGCGGAACGAGCTACAAAACAATTGGACTTGGTCCATACGGACGTGTGTGGGGCAATGAGTGTGAGCACTCATGGTAGCCAAAGCTACTTCCTAACTTTTACCTATGATTATTCACGGTTTGGTTACTTATATCTTATGAGATATAAATCTAAATCCTTTGAGAAGTTTAAGGAGTTCAGAAATGAAGTACAGAAACAACTTGGTAGAAGTATTAAAGCTCTTCGATCGGATTGAGGAGGAGAATACTTGTCTACCGAGTTTCTTGATTATCTTAGAGAGAATGGAATTCTCTCACAGTGGACACCGCCCCGCACGCCTCAACATAACGGGGTAGCCGAGCGTAGGAATCGAACATTGCTAGATATGGTTCGATCCATGATGGGTTTCACTAAAGTTCCTAAGTCCATGTGGGGCTATGCTCTTGAAACGGCTGTCTATCTATTGAATAGATTGCCTATCAAGACGGTGCCCAATACCCCATATGAAAGTTAGTGTGGAAAGACGCCCTCATATAATCATTTGAGAATATGGGGGTGTCCAGCTTATCTAAAGCACTTTGGGGGAGACAAACTGGACCCCAAGTCCTCTTTGTGCTATTTTATAGGATATCCAAAGGAAACTGTTGGATATTACTTCTACAGCCCAACGGAACAAAAGGTTATTGTTTCGAGAAACGCCAATTTCTTGGAGAGGGGTCACTTTCTAGATAGAAAAGGTGAGGCTGTAGAACTTGATGAGGTCCATGAGAAGGGATTCTTGCCAATAGCACATGGCATCACACTTTCCAAGTCTATGCCCAAAGACTGAGGAAGAAAGAGTGAAAATGTCCAAAGCTCCCTATGCTTCTGCGATAAGTAGTATATTGTACGCGATGATATGCACAAGACCCGATGTAGCTTATGCATTGAGTGCGTGCAGTCGATATCAAGCGAATCCAGGCATGGCACACTGGAGTTCGGTGAAAACAATCCTTAAATATCTAAGGAGAACTAAGGAATTGTTCTTGATATACGGACGAGGAGAATTGGAATTAGAGGGGTTTACTGATTCGAGTTTCCAATCCGATAAGGATGACTTGAAGTCGGTCTCTGGGTTTGTATTTCTGCTTAATGGCGGAGCGGTTAGCTGGAAGAGTTCCAAGAAAGCAACCATAGCCGACTCCACCACTAAAGCAGAATTCATTGCAGCAAATGAGGCTGCAAAAGAAGCTATTTGGATGAGGAACTTCATCCAAGAATTGGGTGTCGTTCCATCCGTTGGGGATCCAGTAACGGTGTACTGTGATAACAACGGGGCTATTGTGCAAGCAAAAGAGCCGAGGTCTCATCAGAAATCGAAACATGTTCCAGAATCATTGGCAAAGGCGACGTGCGAATGGAGCGCGTGGATACAGCGGAAAACATAGCGGACCCACTCACCAAACTCCTTAGCCAAAAAGTATTTGAAGGACATCTGGGAAGAATGGGCCTTAAGTACATGGTCAATTGGCGCTAGGGAAAGTGGGAGATTGTTAGAGTTAGTGCCCGACGCACCAATTATTGGGCGCCATTATTTGTAATAGTAACTCTAGAGTTGAACAATCGTTTTCTTATAAATAAATTAGTCAATCTCTTTTTTATGTGTGGCATGTCTTTATTCTTAAATTAGTTTTTACTTTGGCTTAAAATAAAGTCCCGAAGGATCACGCATAGCTATGGGACATCATTGCACATTGGGTGTGGCAAAGATGTAATATGTCTCGAAGGCTGTGATCTTTAAACATTGTTCCAAGTCGTGAAAGGATTCATCGAGATAAAGGGATATCGATGCAACCCAAAAGACTTGCTCATATGATGCATACTCTGGTAGAAGTGTATCTCGTTCCATAGATACTGGCACGGTGAAAGCCAATGCATATATGAGGGTTGCCATTGTGGTAATAGGCGAACTGAACAACCCCTTGGAAGTTCCTGAAATGGATTCCCAGTTGAATGTGTAGCTTCCAGTGGTCTTGTAGTATAAGAGTAATCCTTATGGACCTAAGATTCCATTGGATGTCTTATGCGTAACCGCGCATGTTCTTGATTTGTTACATGATCACTTTAGATGATCGAATATGGACAAACTCAGACGTGCATGTCTTACATAGTAAGGCTCGTGAGAATCAAGAGAAATCTATCCCTGACATTAGCCAGTCGGTTAATCTCCTATGGTTACATAGTGAATCGACGTAAGGAATCTTCGGCTGAAGTATGATATCTAAAGGGGCGTAGGGTTTCCTCGTTTAGATAGTCGAAGTCAATTTCACATAACGTGGGAAACATAGTATTGAATTAATAGAGCTTCGACCTTAGCGAATGCTCTAGATTCAATCGGGAGATTAGATAGAGAGATCTTACTTATTCGAGAATAAAGATCGCAAAAGGCGTATCTTTTCTTTCGTTTTATCTAGGTCTTCGGGACCCTATGCTAGGTGGGCAACTGCGATTTGTATGTGCCGAGAATTAGCTTGGTGTCTAATTCGAGGCTTGATTAAATCAAAGGATTGATTTAATCTAGTACTTTCCATTTTAGGAAGGTACACTAGCACTGTGGGAAGGTGTACTGACTACTAGATAGAAACGAGCCTAAGGGGTCACACACTAACTCGAGAGAGTCACTGCTTGAATAGATGTGATTAATCAATTTCGAGGAAATTGAGGGAGGGAATTAGGAAAGCTTAGTACTTTCCTAATATGGAATATAAATTAATTGAAGGATTCAATTAATTTTACTCTTTTAATTAATCTTGTAGAATTAATTAAATTAATGGACCTAGTAGAGTCCAAGTATTTTATTTAATTGGGTGGAGCCCAAGTTAAATAAATAATTGTTGGAATTAGTTGGTTGGATTTAATTTGACTTGTATTTAATTGATGGGTTGCACCTACAATTGAATTGAGAAGTCAAAATTAAATCCTAAAGTCCAATTAAATGGAGTTGACCGATTTGTGAGTGTAAATAAGGGAGGGGGCGATTTTATATGTGGTGGAAGAGGAAAAGAGTTTTCCCCTCCTCCAAGTCTTCATAGGATAAGGATTCCTAGAGTGTTTGGGAGAAAGGAAGTTTCTTTTTCCTAATAGGACTCTAGGTAATCTTCACCTATAAATAAGAGATGAAGGAGACTAATATAGATGATGAAAAAGCTGAAAAATCCGCCCCCCTCTCTTAGACCTAAAATCGGCCACCTCTCTCCTCTTTCCAACAAGACGTCGTTCTATTCATGTGTTGAATGAAACGACTTAGAAAATATTCCTACCTTTCACATAATCAAGCCTAAGTTAAGCTTAGAATCGTTTTGTTGTCTAGCACGCAAGGCAAGACGATTGATGACTTGAACGAGGTGTGGATATATCTTAGAGGTACGACGCATGGAGCACTCTAAACCAGGAGATACGAAAAACGTCGGGCAGTTTCTCACCCAAGGGAAATTGTGTGGATTTGCAGCACAGGGTTGCTAAGATCCAAAGTACAAGGTGAAATGAAATTTTCGAAAGGTATAATTTCGTTTACCTCCTTATCAAATTCGATCGAACCAATTCCATATTCCTGTTTTCGGGTGGTTGTACATTTACTTTTGTAAAATTTTAATTTCTGCTGCCACGAGCCACCCGAGAGAATGAGTCAACCCAACATAGACACCCCTCAGATTTTCCTCAATGGAAAAAGATTGATGATGATTTCCCTGAATTTGGTGAAGAATCAAGAAACTTGAGCCTTGTATTGGCTACAGATGGTATGAACCCGTATGGCTTGCAACGTAGCTCACATAGTACATGGCCGATGATTTTGATGATCTACAACCTTCCCCCTTCGCGATGCATGAAGCGAGAGCATATAATGACGCCTATACTCATTTCTGGGCCGAAACAACCTGAAAATGATATAGATGTCTACTTGGCTCCTCTAATTGAGGATTTGAAGGCATTGTGGGAGACCGGTGCTCAATTATATGATAGGTTCAGAGAAGAAAATTTCAATCTCAGAGTCATGTTATTTGGAACAATCAATAATTTTCCGGCAAGAGCAAACCTTCAGGGATATGGTGTGCATGGCCAATGTGGATGCCCCATATGTGTCAAGAGTACAGATCAATATCGATTGACACACTTTCAGAAATATGCATTCCAAGGGCATCAGAGATGGCTAAATCGGATCCATCGATATCATCGGTGGAAGAAAGCTTTCAATGGGAATATAGAAGAAGGTTGAGCTCCTAAGTGCTTGACTGGTGAAGAAGTGTTTGAGAATGTAAAATACTTGGATGTCAAATTTGGAAAGACTTTTGCAGGTCACCTTACAAAAGCTGGGTGGAAAAAAAGGTCAATTTTCATTGAGTTGCCGTATTGGACATCTTTACATGTTCGACATTTTCTTGATATTATGCATATTGAGAAAAATGTATTTGATAGTGTCATTGGTGCACTTCTAAATGTGCCCGGAATGACAAAAGATGGTGTAAAGGCAAGGTTAGACTTGGTTGAAATGAAGATAAGAGGAAAATTGGCAACAACAAATAAGGGAAAACGTACTTATTTGCCTCCAGCAGCTCACACTCTATCTAAGAAAGAAAAATTGCATTATGTGAGTTTCTTAATGGAGTGAAAGTTCCATAAGGGTATTCTTCAAACATTAGCAGTCTTGTATCAATGAAGGACTTGAAGCTAAAGCACATGAAGACTCACGATTGTCCTGTAATCATGGATCATTTGCTACCAATTGCTATACGGGCCATTTTGCTAAAAAAGGTGAGAGACACGATAACTAGATTGTGTTTCTTCTTCAAAGCAATGTGGAGCAAGGTGTTTGATCTTGAGCAATTTCCTGCACTTCAGAAACAAATTATCATCACTTTTTGTGAGCTTGAGATGTATTTTTCACCTGTTTTTTTTTTATATAATGACTCACCTACCTATTCACTTGGTTAGAGAGACACAACTATGTGGACTGGATTTTGTGAGACTTATGTATCCGGTTGAGCATTATATGAAGGTATTGAAAGGCTACGTGAAAAATCGTAGTCGACTGGAAGGTTACATTGTTGAACGGTACATAGTTGATGAAGCCGTTACATTTTGTACAGAGTATCTGGTAGATTCTAATGTTGTAGAGCTTCCAAAGTCTCATGTTGTGGGAGGGGGAACAGCAGGAAAAAATGTAATTGGAAAGCAATTAGTTAATGTTCCTATTACACAAAGGGAGCAAGCACCTATATGTGCTCCACAACACCGATGAGGTTGACCCATATGTTGAAGAGCATAAAAACTAACTTAGGAGATTCAATCCAATTTAAAAATGAGAGCTACATGAGGAGAGAGCATAACAAGAGTTTGATCGATTGGTTCCGAAAGCATATTGAAGAAAAATAGAAAGAGAATCCACTTTCAGTTTCAGATAAATTGACACGACTGTCGATGGGTCCGGACAGACTAGTATTTTGTTATTCGGGTTATCGTATAAATGGTCGCACATTCTATACAAAAGACCAAGATGAACGAAGTACAATGCAAAATAGTGGTGTGAGTCTTGTAGCTCAAGCAATGCATATCTCAAGTGCGAAAGATAATAACCCTATCTATGTCGATTTCATATTATGGGGTGATTGAACGTATATGGGAGCTTGATTATAGTTGGTTTCGGGTGCTTGTATTTGGATGTAGGTTGGTTGACAATAAAAATGGTGTCTATAATAGTGAAATAGGCTTCACTCGAGTAAACCTTGAAAGGGTGGGATACAAAGATGAACCTTTAATTTTGGCATCACAAGCTAAGCAAGTGTTTTTTGTCACCGATCCTATTGATAGGAGGTGGTCCATTGTTTTATCGGCAAATAAAAATACTTGTATTGATGATGATTATGAAGAAAGTGAAGATGATGGAGAAAATCCTATCTCATTAAGTGATTCACAATCAATTGATAGTGACGATGACTTGGATATAAGTGATGATAAATTGTATATGCGACAAGATCACCAAGAGGAGATATGGATTAATCCATCAGTTCGTCGGCGTACTAAAAAAATGGTCGTACCGATGGGAGGCAAAAGACTACTAAGCCAATGACAAAAAGAAAACGATGAATGGTATTTGAACTTATTTCATAATTGTATGATAGACTTGTTTTTTTATCAATGTTTATACTTAGTTGCTAGAAAAATTATCTTCTTGAGATTTGCCTATTTTTGTGGAAATTTAAGGGAAATATGGATTTGACTGAATTTAAGGTTAATTTGGGTTAGCTGGGGGTTAATTACGTTTAATTGGTGATTAAATTGTATTTATTTTGTGGTTTAGGGTACATTGATCCAACTGGTGATCTATATTTATACGTAGTTGTTGAAAGTATGATGCTTTATTTGTAGTTTTATGGGATTTATGTGATCTAACTGGTGATCAATATTTGTTGTCGCTGGAAATATGATTCTTCATGTGATCCAACTGGTAATCAATATTTATAAAATGATGCTTTATTTGTCACTGATATGTGATTTATGTGATCCAACTGGTGATCAATCTTTGTAATTCCTGGGTTTGTTGGGTTCGCTGTGGTTGCAAGTTTGGAGGAAGATTAAGTGGAGAACTTTGTACAAATTTTTGTGTTGTTACTCTGCCAAATTTTTTCTACAATAATGCGAATGAACCTAACTTCTATATTTATTACTTCTATTTTAAAATTATTATTGCCAAATGCATTTGCCAAATTTATATGAATCTAACTTCTGTATTTTTTGGCTTTTGTAGGTCGATGGCTTCAGATCCTACTGGTAGTTTTCCTGAGGATGATGTATATGGATCAGATAGACGTCATGAAAAGGAGATATAGAGAGGTGTCACGGCTATGAAAAAAGTTATCAAGGCAAGAAGTCAAGGTATAAGGCTACCTATCGGCTGGAATGACAGAGGCCAAGCAGTTGACCCAAACAAATCAGCATTTGGCATGAAACAAAGGTAAGTTGGATATTATCATATTTCCCAGTGTTAATGTATTTTTTGTTGATTTAATTTTCTCTAAATTATAATTTCATATATACTTTGTTGTTTGTTTTTTGTAGTTGGCATTTGATATTGAAGAAAGTAAACAAAAATACGTACTAGCAGAAGCTGGGAAGCTAGCACATAACTTCAGGAGCTACTTGAGTAGAGTGTGGGTGCAAGATGATGATGGAAACATTAATTACAACCCACCCTCACAATATGAGATACCTTAAGCCGATTGGACTGCATTTTTAGATCTTCGCCTAAGTGAAGAGTTTCAGGTAGCTAGTTATTTTAATTTACGGTTTCATTTGTTGGTTATTGCGTTTATATTTAACTAATAATTTGATAATGTAATCAACAGAAAATAAGTAGGGAAAATCAAGAAAGAGCAAAGGAACCTGAATATCCTTATCAGAGATCACGTCTTGGACATGCTCTTGTGGAGCAAATTAAGGTATGTAGTTCATTTAGCAGCGAATCCTTACAATTTTTTTAATAAAAATTCCTTGTTATTAAATATATATTTTTTAATCAAAATATAGATGAATAGAAGAAGGGATGCGGGATCTGATTGCACAGAGGTGACACGAGCACTAGTGTGGAGGATTGCGCGTTCCGATAAAACAAATCAAATTGATACCGACAATGTAAGAAGAGTAGTGAATGAAATGGTGATTTATTTGCAATTTTAGCTCTATAATGTGTTGTATGTTTATTTTGAAATACTATTGAAAGAACAAAGTTCACTAATTTTTTTAATTTTTTAAATGTATTATTACAGGGAGCATTTCACAAGAGAGTACTAGCCATAGTGGAAATGGGAAGAGTTGAGATGACCTATTGGCTAAAGCTCTTAAAAAGAAGCAGCATCCAGGTCGCGTTAGGGGTGTTGACTTTGGGGTCTCACAAAGAGACTATTTTACGGATCCAAATCTTGCTAAAGAAATGGAGATGGAAAGCTTGAGAAACATAGTGAAATGATTTGGAAGAGCCTAACTCGCGTCAGCCACAAGAAGATGAGGTGATTTCTTTGAAAGATAGCTGCCCAAATAAGATGCTTCCTGAGGTAATGATTTGAACTTGTTTATTGATCATGTAACTTGCAACTCTCTATTTCTGTAAATCACACAAAACTTTCTAATATAATGTTGTATATATATGTGTGTGTGTGTGTGTAGGTTATCGCTCCATGTCAATTAGCACTTTTATCACCGTCATATCGTATGGTGGCTAAAGGACAGATGTACAATCGAGTAGTGATTGATATAATACTTCACAACTGTCCATTAGCCACCAACCATGTGAAAGTGCGCATTGCCAATGCAGTTGAGGCGGATACACCCCTACCTGTCCCTCTCAACGATGAAATGCTCACCATTTCTAGTGTTCTGGGTACCTTAGTTGCTTGGCCAGCGAGTCTTGTCATTGTTACCGATTCACCGGTATCTAATTAATAGCTAATCATTAATAAATTATAACAATTGTTTAAGGTTACTAAATATACTTTGGTGAGTAACATTCATGTTTTATTTTCTTTGGTTAAACAGTCTCTTGGACCATCCAAATAATCTGGAAACCAGAAATCTGGGACGTCTAAGCAGTTAGCTGTCAAACCAAAACCTCCAGTGGCAAGCCTGCACGTGAAGGTGATAGATGTGCAGACCTTGTACTAGATGGACTCCCTGATGACCTTTTATTTCTGGGAAAGTACACGAAGATGATGTCTATTAATGCCCAGATCACTATAGACATCGAGGAAAGAATTATGAATTTTGCATTCCCAAAGTATATTGGGAAGGAAGAGATCTGTCACCTTCTGCGTCAAGAAGAGATAGGAGCCTCTATCATTACAACGTACATGAAGTAAGTTTTTTCATTATTTTCTTGCATTGGAACTATGATTATTTTCGTTACTCCAAATACATTTTTTTATGCTCAATTTAGGTGTTTGTGGGTTAAGTACGTGATCCCCGAAGGGAAAGAAGCAAAGTTATAGTTCCTTAGCCCACATTCCATATCTGCGAGAACATGCAAGTATACTGAACAAGTGCAGTACATAGCAGGTGCTATGATATAGAGTGCACAAAAGAATAAGTTATTTCTTGCACCTTACAACACCGGGTGAGCTACTAAAGACTCAACTTTAATTTGTAAAACTAGTTACGCAAAACAAATTTTGAACTTATCTTTTGAATGATTTTTAGGGGAAAATGGTTGTTGCTTGCAATTGATCCATTTGAAGAAGTCGTTTACTATCTGGATTCTTTGCATGGTGAGTCGTATTACCGAGATGAGATGACACAAAAAATCAATCAGTAAGTTTTTCATTCAATCAATGTATCCATTATATTTAATATTTTTTAATGTGTATATTTATTTCACATAATTGCTTATGTTTGACATATTTCCTTGTTTTTTATATTTTTTTATAGAGCTGTGCACATATTTCGTGCAAATCGCAACAACCATTCCAAGAAATCCAAAACCAAGGCCTGTTGATAAGAGTCGTTTTTACGTGTTTTTAAGCCCTTACGTTTATGTTTTAGATTCATTTATCAGTTTATTTATGCCACATATGCGTATAATCTATGTGCTTATTGAGTAAACGTGGAAAATCACTGCAATTGACGTAAAGTGCACAAAAACACAGTATTTCAGTGTATTTGGAAATCGAATTTGAGGAAGTTTTCTTCTACAAAGTTGTAAATCTCTGTCTTGGCTTCACGTGCCAACTTGAATCATCCAAATCCGAGGTCCGTGGAGAAAGTTACGAAGAAAATACAATTACTGCGCTGAAAACCAAGAAAACGGTTCAGACTCTGCATCAGGCGCCTAGGCGCCACCTCACCCGCGCCTAGGCGCCAGCCAACTTATTCCCCAAGCCATTTAGTCCACCTGGACCGCGCCTAGGCGCCATTTAGGTCACGCCTGGGCGCCGATACAGCGGTTTTGAAGGTATAAAGGCCAAAAATGAAAGAAAAGAAAGGGGGTCTCGGTTTTTAGGCCCTTTTGGGGCTAAAAATAGCCATCTAAATCATATTTTGGAGGACAAGAAGGAGGAAGGGCAAGGAATTGAAGCTTCCAACTTGATTTCATCATCAACCAAGTGTATTAGGGAGTTTTCCATTGCTTTCATTATATATTTGTCAATGAATAAATACATGTTTGCTTTAGATTTTCTTGTACCATTGTTTATGAACTAGATCTATAAGACTAAGGCCATGTGAAGGCCTATTTGTGAAGTATCTATATAATATTTGTTTGTTTGAATCAATTCATGTGTTGCTATGTGTTGTGAATTTGTATTTGTTCTACGTACATGTGTTTGATCACCATGTGTTCGATAAATTGCCTAGGTGAATATTTCGAAAGAAATTTGATCTAGGTAAATCATGAAATTCACACCATAACCCGCAACCAATGAGGAATTGCCCTAGACATAGGTAAAGATTCCCGGGTGAAGTCGTTCGATTTATATCGAGGAAGCTCTAGTTTGTTAATGCATGCTTAGTGGTTAGATTTTCAGGTAGAAATACTTAGGAAACCATCACTTAAGTATAGGAGTCTATCACGAGACATCGGTTATTCTTTACTTTAGGAGCTTTCACCATAGGAACATAAGTCTAATGATTCAATAAGATTCTTAATAAGGATATGGATCAAATTGAGCCTCTCATGCGTCTTAGTCACTCTTCATATTTGAGTTTCAATCGTTCGCTCATCTTTGTTCTTGTTCTTTGCACTTTTATTTGAATTTACTCTTACTTTAATTGTTTACTTCATTACGAATCTTAAACTAAAATTCAAGTCTCCGTGGTTCGACAACCCGGACTTTTTGTCCATTTATTACTACACACGACTAGTGCACTTGCTACCAAGCACGTTAGCTTTTAGCATGTCAAGTTTTTGGCGCCGTTGCCGGGGACATGTTTATTTTAGTTTTTGATTTTAGTGCAAGATTTTTCTTTCTTTTTTTTAGTATTTATTTTATTTCTGTTTCGTATTTCAGGACTAGCTAGCAATGGCTGGTAACTTTCCAGATATTAACCTTCCGAAAAATAGAGAGTGGTTGCAAAATATCATACAGGCTATGCAACCACCAGTGCCTCTTGCATCCATTCGTAGTAGTCAACCACGACGAGTTCACCCTATACAGAGACTTGTGATTATTCCGGACTTCACCACACCAAATATCCAAGTTCCGCCTCACCTACTCACCATGGTTCAGAACAACCCATTTTATGGGGATCCAAGCGAATCACCATATGATCACTTGGAAAATTTTGACAACATCCTCTCAACCATACAACTCCATCCAAGAGATCTCGACTCTCTTCGCTTTCGATTCTTCCATTTTTCCCTTAAGGATAAGGGAACCACTTGGTATAAGTCTCTTCTCCCACAATCCATCACGACTTGGTAAAAGCTTACGGATTTATTTTTGGATAAATTCTTTCCACCATCAAAGGTAAATGAGCTCCGAAGTGAAATATGGGGATTTAAGAAGAAAACAAATGAGTCATTGGCAAATGCATGGGTAAGGTACATGTTTATGCTTAGAAAATGCCCATCACATAATTACTCTCTATGCGATCTTGTGCAATATTTTTATGATGGGGTTCGATCGAGGGTTAGGCATCGACTCAATGCTGGAGCCGGTGGTGATTTATTGGGATTAGATGATCGGACTGCATGGAGAACACTTAAGCAATTGGCACAAGAGGATGAGTGGTACCCTGAGGATGATGTTGAAGAAATTTCCCCCAAAAAGGTTACGAGTGTTAAAGTGGTTGAGGAAATTGGCAATTTTGAGGAAAACCCGAAGGGGCAAGGAAATTATCAACAAGACCAAGTGAGAATTCCTACTCCAGAGGAACAATTTGATAACACCATTGGAGAGCTCCGCCTTACGATGAAGGATGTATGGCGGGAAATGAAAAAGATGAGTCATCAACTCAAGCAACTATCGAACGACATGTCTGAGAAAGCACTGGGGGCACTGGCGTGTGACACTGAAGAGAATTTGAAGGAGGAATACAACATCGTGATGTTGATTGAAGGAAAGTTGGAAAATTTGAAAGATTATCCTCTGCACAGCACTTTCGAAAATGCAGGCCATGACGTTCAAACATCCGTGGCAGACCCCTCCATCAATGAGCATTCGACTCCTATCCATTCTGAGGCTGTTGCCATTCCTTTGCCTTCCTCCCTAGCTATAGGTAAGTCGGTACTTGATGCCGCCGATGGTAAGTTGTCAATGAATATAAAAGATGATATGGTTAATTTCAATAACTATGAGGTTTTTGAGCATCCACTTGATTTGGATTTGAATTTACACATTGATGCTTTTGATCCTTTTAGTGTTGAGCACTTTCAGGAAAAACGAGCCAATAATCTTCTACATCCATACATCATGGAGTTGAAATATGTCGAGATAATTGGTGAAGAAAAACGAGATATTATCTCTAGCTTGGAGAAAAGTTCACACTATCACCCGAAGCATGAGGAAGATATGGTAATTGAAGTGTTGAGGGACAATGGAAAAACTCGTGAGTGGATGATTTCTTGGTCTCAACATAGGGTATTTTTCACAAAGAATCGGCAAATCTTCTTTCCAAATGACCAAAGAGTGAACCGAAACATGAGAATGGATTGGAGAACAAATAAGGCATTCATACGGAACCCTCCTTAAGCCGGCCCGATAAAGTCAAGCTAATGACTTTAAACAAGCGCTTCTTGGGAGGCAACCCAAGTTTGTAAGTTTTCTTTTCTTTTTGCTTTCGTTTTTGTCATGTTTAGTTCGTTTCTTTATGTTATGTTCAAGCTTGCACTTTTGGCATGCTTCTCTTTGAGTCTTGATGGTTTGTATTGTGAGTACATAACATGTAGTAGCCGAGTTTTGCATTGGAGATCTTTCGTTGTGGATTTGAGCTTGGAGTGGATCTCACGTGATTTAAGGGTTGCTTTTTAGCACCCTTGTTGTAAGTACTCTCGTTTACCCCTTTTGAGTGTGTATGATTGAGTCAACATTGAGGGCAATATTGAGTTTAAGTTTGGGGGGGTGGCATAAATAGCGCTTATTAATCTTATGTGTCATCTGATCTTGTTTGTAGCTCAAGTTTGGGGGAATCGTTGCTATTGCATGTGTTTTGTACTAATTTTTGTGAAAATTCAAGCATAACAAATTTTTGGATAGAATTTTAACCCTTCACTCGATGCATTGAGAATGGTTAATTTGAATCAATGACATGTTTTCTCTATCAATTTGAACTTTTATGACTATACACATCGTTTCCTTGCTTGTGGGACCCTAAACGTGACTAGATTGTCCTTAAGATGATTCACATATGCACATAAGTCGAGGGTAGAGGAGTCGAGTGGACAACCATTTTGAAACATTTAAAGGCTTGATCCCGGAAATATCAACTTAGATTTTTCACATGTGTTATGAGATGAGAATGTTAAATTTGTATGCTTAACAATAATAAAAGAGGTTGAACATTGGTATGACTGCAAAAGTCAGGCTTAATAGATACTGGGGGCGAAGAGCACCATGCCTAGAATACTGTACTATTATGCTAATTTGAGCTAAGCCCAAGCCAATGCAAGTGTAAAGGGAATAAGGACCTAGTTTTGTTTTGTGGCCTTTGACACTCGAGTGATTAAGTCCTTAGGAGTGTCTCTACACTTAATACCTTAAGGCCGTCCGGTTTGGGAGTTATTGGCCTAAAGCTCGTTACAAGGGTGTCATAGAAAGCCTAAGAGAACCGAACATTGCACATGGTCTAACCTCTAATGTTTTGAGTTGAAAGTTGCATAAGTTAAAGCCTAAAGTGGATAAAGTGATGAATTTTAATTAGCTATGAAGTTCTCTTCAATTCTCATGCCTTGTGACTAATCGAAAGTTGATAGATATAGGATTAATGCTTGAAAAGTGGTAAGAATGTCACTCGACTATAATAACTTAGATTTATCATCACTACACCCTTAGGATGGTTTTTTCGAGGTTAAGGCGTAACATGAGCAAGTATGTGACGTGTATATATATGTAATTCTGAGTTTAAACGGATGAATTCATGCCATTGGTTTATTATTAATCATATTGATTTGCTTTGATTGATTGTGGTTGAAATTCCTTCGATTTTGTGGGTATATCGTATGCAAACCCTCACGAGACTATAACTCGTCCTTTGAGGTAACTCAAGGGTTCAAAAGCTTGTTGCATCCGCTAAATGCAACCGTGTACTCCACGAAAGTGAGTTAGTTAGTAGTTTTCTTTTCGTTTCTCACTTGTTTGATGATGTTTCCATATCTTAGAATTCTTATTGCTCGAGGTCGAGCAATTGATAAGTGTGGGGGGGTTGATAAGAGTCGTTTTTACGTGTTTTTAAGCCCTTACGTTTATGTTTTAGATTCATTTATCAGTTTATTTATGCCACATATGCGTATAATCTATGTGCTTATTGAGTAAACGTGGAAAATCACTGCAATTGACGTAAAGTGCACAAAAACACAGTATTTCAGTGTATTTTGAAATCGAATTTGAGGAAGTTTTCTTCTACAAAGTTGTGAACCTCTGTCTTGGCTTCACGTGGCAACTTGAATCATCCAAATCCGAGGTCCGTGGAGAAAGTTACGAAGAAAATACAATTACTGCGCTGAAAACCAAGAAAACGGTTCAGACTCTGCATCAGGCGCCTAGGCGCCACCTCACCCGCGCCTAGGCGCCAGCCAACTTATTCCCCAAGCCATTTAGTCCACCTGGACCGCGCCTAGGCGCCATTTAGGTCACGCCTGGGCGCCGATACAGCGGTTTTGAAGGTATAAAGGCCAAAAATGAAAGAAAAGAAAGGGGGTCTCGGTTTTTAGGCCCTTTTGGGGCTAAAAATAGCCATCTAAATCATATTTTGGAGGACAAGAAGGAGGAAGGGCAAGGAATTGAAGCTTCCAACTTGATTTCATCATCAACCAAGTGTATTAGGGAGTTTTCCATTGCTTTCATTATATATTTGTCAATGAATAAATACATGTTTGCTTTAGATTTTCTTGTACCATTGTTTATGAACTAGATCTATAAGACTAAGGCCATGTGAAGGCCTATTTGTGAAGTATCTATATAATATTTGTTTGTTTGAATCAATTCATGTGTTGCTATGTGTTGTGAATTGTATTTGTTCTACGTACATGTGTTTGATCACCATGTGTTCGATAAATTGCCTAGGTGAATATTTCGAAAGAAATTTGATCTAGGGTGCATGAAATTCACACCATAACCCGCAACCAATGAGGAATTGCCCTAGACATAGGTAAAGATTCCCGGGTGAAGTCGTTCGATTTATATCGAGGAAGCTCTAGTTTGTTAATGCATGCTTAGTGGTTAGATTTTCGGGTAGAAATACTTAGGAAACCATCACTTAAGTATAGGAGTCTATCACGAGACATCGGTTATTCTTTACTTTAGGAGCTTTCACCATAGGAACATAAGTCTAATGATTCAATAAGATTCTTAATAAGGATATGGATCAAATTGAGCCTCTCATGCGCCTTAGTCACTCTTCATATTTGAGTTTCAATCGTTCGCTCATCTTTGTTCTTGTTCTTTGCACTTTTATTTGAATTTACTCTTACTTTAATTGTTTACTTCATTACGAATCTTAAACTAAAATTCAAGTCTCCGTGGTTCGACAACCCGGACTTTTTGTCCATTTATTACTACACACGACTAGTGCACTTGCTACCAAGCACGTTAGCTTTTAGCGTGTCACCTGTCAATGGATTAAAATAAAGGTTAGCGTTTTCTAGTTTCAAGAGATTACACATATATTCGTATAGAAATTAGTGTTCTAACACAACGTAACTTTGATTACTTTTGTAGTGCCCCCGGCAGACAAACGAGGTGGATTGTGGCTACTTCGTTATGAGATTCATGAAAGTGGTTATTAGCCACAGACAATCTATAATCCCAACAGCGGTATGCATAAACCTAATATATACTTAATTTCTATCCCTTTTGAAGTTATTAAACCTTTGGTAGGTAATTGAAATGTCATTTGAGTCTGCAATTAATCTCTATATATATCTTGCAGTACTTTCATGATTCTCAATCCTTCTATACTCAAGAGCAAATTGATGAAGTACGCTGAGAAGTGGCACGTTACATTTTCTTAGCAGCTCCTTAGAAATTAAGTAATGTATTTTTTGTACATTGTGACTTGTTGTAAATTGTGATTTGATTTATTGTATTTAAATTGTGAGTAATTTAATTAGTTGATTGTAAATTAACACGTGATCATTTGTTAGAGATTATAAAATTTTGTTGTTGGAGGAAAGAGATGGTAATATTGAAGTTTGGGGTTTTTGTTGTGTATGTTGAATATGTTTTACTGTACAGCTGGAATTTGTTGGGTTGGTTTATTTACTATACAGGAATATTACCATAATAGGGTGCAAAATATATATAAAAAAAAAATCCGACACATGAACCGCTGTAATAGGCTATCTCTATTACAGCTGTTTTTTATTGAACCGCTGTGATAGGGGACCTATTACAGCGGTTTTTAACCGTTGTAATAGGTCTAAAAAAACTGTTGTAATAGGTCTTTTCTGTAGTAGTGTAAACTCAAAGGTCCAGGAAGTTTTTCTCGTCCTTGCACCATTGGTCAATTTCAATTTGTTAAAGCATTGTGTGATTTAGGAGCGAGTGTGAGTCTAATGCATTTTTCTATTTGCAGGAAATTGGGTTTTCAAGAACTAAACACACAAGGATGTCCTTACAGTTGGCAGACCGGAGTGTCAAACATCCTTTGGGCATAATCGAAGATGTATTAGTCAAAGTGGATAAATTTTACATTCCGTGTGATTTTGTGGTGTTAGAAATAGATGAGGACTCAGAGGTGCTGATTATACTTGGGAGACCATTCCTTTCTACTGCCGGAACCAACATTGATGTACGGGCAGGCAAGCTTACCTTGAACATTGGAGATGAGAAAGTGGAATTTGACTTGAACAAGGTAATGAAGTCGCCTATCCTAGAAGAAAGTTGTTGTTCGGTGGGTGTGATCGATGAGATAGTCCAGATTGAGTTCGAGAGGGAGTTTCTTGAGGATCCGTTGGAGAAGTTGAAAACTAGAGATGATGAGCATCTAGAGATTGAAACAGTAACTCTAGCTCTCGACAATGATGAGGACTTGCATAAGGAAGGCCTTCCTCAAGGTAAACGAGATCCACTAGAGTCGTATCCTGACATCTCCTCTAAATCAAAAGTAGTACTTAAACCTCTTCCACCACATCTCAAGTATGTTTTTCTTGGTGACAATGAATCTTTACCTGTTATTGTTAGTGCTACTCTATCTGAGCTTGAATTGAATAAATTGTTAGAGGAGTTGAGGTTGAGGAAGAAAGCCTTAGGATGGACTATTTCTGATATAAAGGGAATTAGCCCTACCTTATGCATGCATAGGATTCTAATGGAAGAAAATCATAAGACATCAATAGAACTTCAACGTAGATTGAATCCCAAGTTGAAAGAAGTTGTTAGGGATGAAATTATGAAATTGTTAGATGCTGGCATAATTTACCCTATCTCAGATAGTCCATGGATTAGTCCTATACATGTAGTGCCTAAAAAAGGGGGAATGACTGTGATTTATAATGAAAAAAAATGAATTAATTCCCATTAGAACAATAACAGGTTGGCGGGTTTGTATTGATTATAGGAAGTTAAACAATGCTACTCGAAATGATCACTTTTCTTTGCCTTTCATTCATCAAATGTTGGAAAGACTTTTGAGTAATAAGTTTTATTGCTTTCTAGATGGTTACTCGGGATATTTTCAAATTCCAATTGCACCCGAGGACCAAGAAAAGACCACCTTTACTTGTTCTTATGGCACTTTTGCCTATCGACGCATGCCTTTTGGACTTTCTAATGCACCTGCTACTTTTCAGAGATGTACGATGGCCATTTTATTTTATTTTATTGAGAAATCCATGGAAATTTTTATGGATGATTTTACTGTGTATGGCTCGTCATTTGATCACTGTTTAGCTAATCTTTCTCAAGTCTTGCAGACGTGTGAGGAAACTAATTTAGTTTTGAACTGGGAAAAATGTCACTTCATGGTAACTGAGGGAATTGTGTTGGGGGCATAACATTTTTGACAAAGGAATAGAGGTGGATAAGTCAAAGGTGGAAGTGATTGAGAAATTACCCCCACCTACATTCGTAAAGGGAGTACGAAGTTTCCTTGGTCATGCTGGCTTTTATCGCCGGTTTATCAAGGACTTCTCAAAAATCTCTTAACCTATTGTGTTTAATTTTACTGATGAATGTTTGCTTGCTTTCAACAGGTTAAAACAAGTGTTGATATCTGCCCCAATAATCTCGTCACTTGACTGGGACTTGCCTTTTAAGTTGATGTGCGATGCTATCGACTTTGCACTAGGGGCTGTTCTCGGGCAAATGAAGGATAAACGGGTTCATGTGATTGCCTATGCAAGCAAACGTTGGATAGTGCTTAGGTCAATTATGCCACTACTGAAAAAGAGTTACTTATTGTGGTCTTTGCGTTTGACAAGTTCAGATCTTACCTGGTGGGGTCAAAAGTGATAGTGTATATAGATCATGCTGCAATCCGGTACTTAATGACAAAGAAGGGTGCAAAACCACATTTACTTAGTTGGATTCTATTGCTACAGGAGTTCAACTTGGAAATTTATGATAAGAAAGGTACTGAAAACGTGGCCGCAGATCATCTTTCGAGGCTTGAACGAGGAAATGAAACTGTTGTTGAGGAAATACCAATTGATGAGACCTTTCTAGAAGAACGGTTGATGGGAATATCACATGTTATACCATGGTATGCTGATTACACGAATTACCTGGTGAGTGACATTCTTCCTCCCGATTTTAAATTATCACCAAAAGAAGAAGTTCTTAGCAGAAGTAAAATACTACTATTGGGAAGAGCCTCTTCTTCACAAAGAGTGTGGGGATGGTGTCATTCATCGTTGTGTGCCATTTGATGAGATTTAGAGTATCTTGGAGCATTGGCATTCCTTGGAATGTGGGGGTCATAACAGTACCTCAAAGACGGTTGCTAAAGTTTGGCAATCAGGATTTTATTAGCCCACCATGTATCAAGATGCAAGGGCTTTCGTTATATATTGCGATTGTTGTCAAAGGACAGGGAACATCTCTCGCCGTAATGAGATGCCTCTACAACCTATCTTGGTTGTGGAATTATTTGATGTGTGGGGGATGGACTTTATGGGACCATTCCCATCTTCTTATGGCAATAAACACATCTTGGTTGGAGTTGATTATGTATCAAAATGGGTTGAAGCTATAGCGATGCCGACTAATGATGCTCGCGTGGTGACAAAATTCTTAAAAATATATATTTTCTCAAGATTCGGGGTACCACGAGCCATTATCAATGACGGAGGGGCTCACTTTTGCAACCGAAAAGTGGAAAATCTCTTGAAAAAGTATGGGGTTACTCAAAAGGTGGCAACTCTGTATCACCCTCAGACGAGTGGTCAGGTTGAAATTTCTAATCGTGAACTCAAGCATATTTTGGAGAAAACCGTTGATAATTCACGTAAGGATCGGGCTAATAGACTAGATGATGCACTATGGGCATACAGAACCGCTTACAAGACTCCCATTGGAATATCTCTGTATCAGTTAGTTTATGGTAAGGCTTGTCATCTTCCCGTGGAACTCGAACATAAAGCATATTGGGCAACAAGAGCACTAAATTTGGACTTAAAAGCAGCGGGAATGAGTAGATTGATGCAATTGGGTGAATTTGATGAGTTTCGAATGATGCTTTATGAGAGTGCACAACAATTACAAGGAAAAAAACTAAAATGGCATGACAAGCACATTCAACAAAGAGTTTCAAGTGGGTCAAAAAGTTTTTGCTCTTTATTCCCGTCTTTGACTTTTTCGGTAAAACTTATGTCTAGATGGTCGGGTCCATTTGAAGTTGTCAAAGTTCAATCCCATGGAGCGGTTGATATTGGACGAGAAGGGTCCGATGTGTTTAAAGTGAATGGGCAACGGTTGAAGCTATACTTTGAAGGAGACAATATCCCTCGAGGGGAATCGATTTACCTCGTCAACCCTCAACAATGATTTTCTCTAAGTCGAGCTAATGACTTTAAACAAGCGTACCTTGGGAGGCAACCCAACAATTTTCATTGTTTTTGTCGTTGTTGTTTTCTTCTTTCTACTTAATTTGTTTTCAATATTTTATGTTTGGATTTTTTCTTTTTTTCGGTGCTCTAGTGCTTTGCTAATGCAAGCTATTCTTGTTGCAGGTCAAAAACATGAAAAACAAGGTGCATGGGTTATTATACAATGTAAATCAGGTGCACAATTTTCGCACTTTGAAAAAATTTTAGGTGATAGTTGTGCAATTTTTCAGCACAGTTGTGCAAAATTTTCGCACAAAATTAAGCACGCCACGCACAACTGTGCAAAAAGTTCGCACTTTTGCACTCTAAAAATTTTTGAAAACAAAAAATATTTCACAATTTGAAAGTTTGGGTCAAAAACTCCAAATCAGTCAACATCCCTACAAACCTAAATTTCAGCAAAACCCATCTCTCTCTCTCTCTCTCTCTCTCTCTCTCTCTCTCTCTCTCTCTCTCATTGTCCGGCACCAACTCCCGCCGTCGCCCACCTTCCACCGGCACTCACTCACAGCGCCGCCGCTATCCGCACCACCATGCCGCAATGTCGCTACCTCTAATCAATGAAAAGCGCGACCGTGCGCGTGGCCTCACACAGCCGTGCACAACCACTCTTCTCCACACCTCTTCACTCGCAGCCGCCGTCGTCTCCAGTCAACACCATCCACCGCCGCCACCAGCGTGACCGAGTGCGGTTCCAATAAACCAGACTCGCGAGCCCGAGAGCCACTCAAAACCACCACCGTTCAGTTCATACAACAACACACTGCCGCTATCGCGACCCCACTACTGCGCCGTCTCACACCGCCGTTTGTCGACTCCGAGCAGTTCTGCAGCCATCGTCCGACATCCCACACCACTGCTGCCACTATTCTTCTCTTGGGGGCGATTATTATTCTCAAAAAATCAGAATATCTCCAAAAAAATAGTCACCCTATTAATCACTTCAAGATGCCAAAAAGAGGACGAACAGGTAGGGGGTCTTCCATGACCTTGCTCTACAATAATCCCGGATACTACCGCGAGGAGATAGATTGATCAACAATGGTTTGACAAAATATCCTAAAATGAGAGAGAAAATGTGATATTGATGTGAATATCTTTTTAAGAAATGATTAAATTTCTCGGAACGTAAAAGTGAAAATGAAAATGAGAATATTTTCAGTTGAAACAGAGTAAACTGTGTATTTCCATTTTCAATGAAAATGGAATGGAAAAGTAAAACAGAAACACATACAAACAAGGCCTTAGCTTTCGAGGGAAATATCGGCTCCTTCAAAAATAGCTTGAGGTCTTTGCTGATTCACATAGTTGACCTATGTGGTGGTCTCTAGCTCACTCCTTCTCCAACCTCTTTAAACTGCTGCCACCTTCTCTAGTGCATGTGCGATCTCATCTTCCTCCTCGAGGTATAATTCATCCTCCCAAGCTAATTGCTATATTTTCTCCCATACGGATTTATTGTCAAAACCTAACACGGCACCACTGGTTCCAACATGGAATCGTTGTCTAATCCTAGACCTTACTCCATTGAAAAGTGTTGTAGCAATTCATCTTGAGTAAATTGTGGTCCGGACACTTCCTAATCATACTTGTACCTATCCTACCCATTTGCTAACGATTCATTCTTTCTTTGTCTAAACCCTTTAATGTTACTATGAAGCTCATTGATTCTTGCAGGTGGGAAAAAATTACTTAAAAATTCTTCAACGAGCTCTCACCAAGTGGTGATTGACTGTGAGGGTAAAGACTTATACCAAGAAATGGCTTTATCTTTGAGTGTGAAGTGAAACAACCTAAGTCAAATAGCATCTAGGTCTCTGGGATTAAATTACATGGTTAACAAAACGTTTTCAAAGTTTTCCAAGTGATCATGTGGTGACTCACTATTTTCTCCATAAAAAGGGTTGATTTGTGCCATACTAAAGAGATGTGATGGAACGTGAAAATTTGGTGACTGGAATGGTGGTATGACAATAGGACCAGGTAAAGTGTGTACCCTAGGTACTTGACTACCACGAACAGATGGTAATTGAGTCGGTGTTGCCGGCTGAATTGCTTGTATAATGTTTTGGAGCCATTCACGATTCTCCGAAAGATTCATGTCTGGAAATTCAGCTGCCATTGCTCGTCTTCGTCGGTTTACTTAGATGATTTGTTCGATTTATGAATCAAATTCCTCAAGATCTCCATCATGAGATCGGGTCGTAAACTTGAAAAAGATATCAACGAAAAGGTAAAATAAAGATACAATTTTAACTAAACACAAGAAAAACTTGAATTAAAATAACTTATGCTAAAACAGACAAATCCCTACCAACTGCGCCAAAAACTGTTAAACTACAAATCCCAATCATGTATTTAACAGTAAGAGGACTGATCGATAGAGTGGACAATTAAGTACGGGATGTCGAATCCACAGAGATTTGTGTTATAGCGAAAACAGTAAATTAACTCAAGCAATTGTAGATGTAAAGAAAAAGAAATCATAAACTAACAAAACAATAATTAAAAGATGTGAAAAACCAAGAATAAAAACAACTAAGACACATGCATCGACACAAATTAATCATTTTTGTTATATTAGTATTCTCATATTTTCAGATAAATATTGCTAAGGTGGAAATATCCTAATTTAATATCGCGGAGGCGACTCCCTCGCTCATGATAACCTACACTAGATTGGCTGTAGTAATCTTTGCTGCATGCATTAAGAAAGAATTTTCCCCAAATTTATTCAGATTTATCCCTCCAATAAACTTGGTTGACAGGATCCGGAGTAGGTAGCTATCCCTAGCATCAACTAACTTAGAAGGTGTTATGATCCCCCTTGCACCCTAATTCATTTTCTCCCAAATAGATAAATGAGCATTAGATCTTAAATATGTGGGCCAGACACACTAAGCCATGATAACAAGATTATAACACAGAGCAATATAAATCATTTATACAAGAAAAAATTTTATAACTCAAAAACCCATAATTCGGCCTAAGCATGGCCTTAGCTACAAATTTTAGCTACTCATAATGATATGCAAACAACTAAAATATTCATGAAAGTAATAAACAAATTACAAAAACTCCCTATGACTGTGTAGATCTTCTTTTTCCTTCAATCTTCCTCTACTTCTATGGAGAACTACCAAAGATCAAACCCTAGTCTAACTGTCATGCACCCCGACTCGACCCGTACGTGTAGCTCAGATAAGCCACACGGTCAGGCCGGGGCGCATGACCCATTTTCTTCCTTTGAAATGTTTTGGTTTTCTAAATAATAGAATATATCCCTTTAAAATAAAAGCAATCATTTTTTATATATACATCAAAACCCGGTACCTTCATTCCTGTATTAACATACTTATGTTTACAAACCATAACAGAGCGTTATACAATTCAACATCAGAGTACAAAAGTGCTCGAAGCAAAGCATATGAACATAGCTCTGTCTGACCGCTCTGGAGACTTGGGCAACCTTCACATATAAACATGATCATCACCTGCATCATAAGAACTTAATGAGCTAATGGCTCAGTAAGAAGAAGCTCATATTTTTAAAAACAATGTTTCACATATCACATACAACAGTCAATAATGCATAGTTCAGTTAAAACTTTTATTTTTCCTTTTCATCCTTTCCTTTTTAGGTACCCTCGAAGTGTGGTATTCGACTGATAATGATAGGCGTCTGTTTTCGGAACCTGTTCATAATAATTGGCCAATGAAAGAGGCATCACGGGTGTTAGTGTGCATTTTATGCATATTTTACATATATTTCCTTTATTCTTTTATTAGTATTTGAGTTTAAATTATAGATATTTATTACGATTTTTATTTTGATAGGTGAAATTTGAAAGAAGAAGAAAATGAAGAAAAAGATGGAGAAAAAGAAGAAGACACATGAAGTTGTAGGAGTCTTCCCATCTTGTAGGAGCTTTCCTATTTCTTTTAAGAGTCTTATTAGTATTTTATTCTAGTAAGTAATTATTTTCCTTCTTCCATTATAATTAGAATTTTATTTAGTTAGGAGTCTTTTGGCTAGGCATATATAATTAGATATTGCTGGAATTTTATTCCTTCTTCTAGACTTTAATCACTATTCACGTTTTGTACATGGAGAGGAGAAGAAAATTCTGCGTTTTTTTTATTTCTTTCAAGATGTATTGCTAAAAACTCAAGTTCTAGCCAAGGATTATTGAAGTTTTGATTCTACAAAATTGTGAGATCTAATTTATATTTATTCCTTCTTTGTTCTTGAGTATTTGCATATTTTCTGTGTTTGTTGAAATTATTATTTTGATTATTAAATAATAAGGGCCCGTTATTTGATTGTCGGAATAGTAAATAGCCATTTAGAATCACAAATCCGTAATTGTTTGGTCAATTCTAATATTCGTGGCAGTTAATAACATTGATTATGGACAATTTTCGATTGTTGTTATGGGAATATGTGATCTAATCTAAATGAACCAGTTTGCGAGTCTGTTGGTTAGAATTGGTGTTTCTCTATTTCTTATGCTATTGTTAAATTAAATCCTAAGAGCTTATTTAGGGTTTTTTAATCGATAAGAGAAATAACCAAAGAGCTTATTTTGGTTATCGATAAATTAAGGAGAAACTAGTTGTTAGAGCTTGTTAATAACTATAGCCAATTTATTCATGAACATTGAAGTATCTTTGCATCACGGATCAACTATTGAATCAAAACGGAGATAACTCCTTAGGCTAGAATCTCACCACATATTGATTTCTTCTACTTGTTTAATTTTGCATCTCTTGATTTTAATAATTTTGTTATTTAGTTTAATTTTAGTTTAATCGATTATTAAAAAACCCCCTTTTTATTTTATTCGTTTATTTGAGAAATAATCTGAACCAATCCCTGTGAATTCGACCCTGCTCATCGCTATCTACAAATTTAGGAGTAGGAATTATTTTTGTTTGGATTCGACACCCATCAAATTTTGGCGCCGTTGCCGGGATTGGTGCTTTAGATTTATTTCTCATTATATAGTTAATTTTTGTTGCCTGTTGTGTTTATGCCTAGATCTTTTCGTGTAGTGAACTTCAATACGATCCTGAAATTGAAAAAGCAGCTCGCCGACTACGAAAAGAAGCCAAGCAACGTGCTCATGGAGTCCCATCTACTTCATCTCCCGGGCTCAACTTAACTTTGGATTTGAGTGATACGTCTAGTGATTCAGAAGAGGAACCTGAAGACATGGCCAACGCCAAGCCAACGAGAGAACTTTAGGGAGTTAGCCATGCCACATGAACCAACAACCTCTTTGCATTCAATATCCCACCCTTGAGGTAGATTTTGAATTAAAATCTGGTCTTATACACTTACTTCCTACTTTTCATGGTCTTGCAGGAGAAGATCCCCACAAACACTTGAAAGAATTCCACGTGATCTGCTCGACGATGAAACCAAGGAATGTCACTGAAGACCAAATCAAACTGAGAGCTTTTCCATTTTCACTAGCTGACAGAGCTAAGGATTGGCTTTATTATCTACCCTCTGGTTCAATCCAGACATGGAATGAAAGAAGAAACAATTCTTGGAGAAATTCTTCCCCCCTCTCACGATTGCAAACATAAGAAAGGAGATATGCGGGATTAGGCAAATCAGTGGAGAATCATTGTACTAGTACTGGGAGCGGTTTAAACAACTAGTAGCCAGTTGTCCACAACACCAAATTCCTGAACAACTCCTAATCCAGTATTTCTATGAGGGTTTGTCAACAATGGAGAGAATATGATAGATGCTGCGAGTGGAGGCGCATTGGTACACAAAACTCCCACAGAAGCAAGAAATTTGATCTCCAACATGGCTGCCAACACCCAACAATTCAGCACTCGACGAGATACTGTACAAAAAAAGGTGAATGAGGTGAATTTGGCATCAATGGACCAACGTTTGGATGATTTGACCTCTCTGGTGCAAAAATTGGTAGTAGGCAATACACAGCAAGTGAAAGCATGTGGTATCTGTTACAATCCCAGTCATACTACCGAGGTGTGTCCTACACTTCAAGAGGATCCACACGAACAAGCCAATGCCATTGGATTTCCGGGGGCTCCACAGAGAAAGTATGATCCCTTCTCCAATACCTACAATGCCGGGTGGAGGGATCATCCTAATTTGAGTTATGGTCCACGTGCTCAAGGATTCCAACATCCATATCAATCCAGACAACAAGCACAACCACCTCAGCCATCCTCCAATCCACAAGGTATGTCTCTTGAAGAAATTGTTAAACAATTAGCAACTAACACACAACAATTTCAACAAGAGACGAGGACCAGTATACAACATCTGGAGAGTCAAATGAGTCAGTTAGCCACAACTGTGAATGGGTTGGTTTCCCAAAGCTCGAGTAAACTACCATCTCAGCCTGTGGTAAATCCAAGACAGAATGCTAGTGCAATTACCTTAAGAAGTGGGAAAGAGCTCAAAGAACCCGAATTGGTTTCCAAACGTGAGATGGAAAATGAGTTGGAGAAGAAAACCGAAGAGTCTAATCCCACTGAAGTGCGAAAAGAGCAACCTAAGTCATTGGTGATACCTCCTCCGTTCCCTAGTCGGTTTGCAAAATCCAAGAAAGAGAGATATTAGAGACCTTCAGGAAAGTCGAGGTAAATATCCCACTTCTCGATGCCATCAAGCAAGTACCTCGTTATGCAAAATTCCTCAAGGAATTATGCACGACTAAGAAAAAGCTCAATGGTAACGAGAAGGTGCATGTGGGGGAAAATGTGTCTGCTGTTCTTCAAAAGAAATTACCTCCAAATGCAAGGACCCAGGTATGTTCACTATCCCCTGTAAGATAGGTAATATGCGAATTGAAAAAGCTATGTTAGATCTAGGAGCTTCAATTAATGTTATGCCTCGTGCTATCTATGAGTCTTTGAATATGGGAAAATTAAAAGAAACAGGCATCATTATTCAATTAGCTGATAGGTCTAATGCTTACCCTGATGGTGTTCTTGAGGATATACTAGTTCAAGTTAATGATTTGGTTTTCCCTGCTGATTTCTATGTTATTGATATGGGTAAAGATGAATTTAGTAATTTAGCCCCTATTTTACTTGGAAGACCATTTCTTAAAACATCTAGGACTAAAATAAATGTTCATGATGGTACACTTACTATGGAATTTGATGGTGAAATCATAAAGTTTAATATCTATGATTCCATGAAGTACCCCTCTGATGATCATTCTGTATTTGGTTTGGATGTTACTGACTCTTTGATGCAACGAGTATTTGAATTGGAGGAAGATGATCCATTGAAAGTAGCTCTATATGATGATGGCTTGGAAGGAGTCGAAAAAGAGTTTGGTTTAAATTCTGAACTGCAAGAAGCTATTTCTGAACTCAACTCTCTTAATTCTCATAAACATAATGTTTCTTATATTGAATTACCCGTGACTAGTTCTAACTACTACTCCTTCTATCGTGCAGGCACCAAAATTGGAACTCAAGAAGTTTCCGGATCACCTCAAGTATCTATTCTTAGGAGAAGACGAAACACTTCCTATGATCGTTTCTAACAAGCTAAGTCCTTTACAAGAGGAACAATTGATTCGATTTCTGAGAGAGTACAAGGAAGCAATCGGTTGGACTATAGCAGATATCAAAGGCATCAGTCCTGCTGTCTGTATGCACAGGATATTAATGGAAGAAGGTTTTAAGCCTTCAATCCAAGCTCAGAGGCGATTAAATCCACCGATGATGGAGGTTGTAAAGAAAGAGATTCAAAAACTCCTAGATGCAGGTATAATCTATCCAATTTCGGATAGCACATGGGTAAGTCCGGTACAAGTGGTTCCAAAGAAAACCGGTATAACCGTTGTTGAAAATGCTGAGGGTCCTGAGTCCAAAATGGGTGGAGGGTCTGTATAGATTATAGGAAGCTGAATTTTGCTACTCGAAAGGACCATTTCCCTCTCCCTTTTATTGATCAGATGTTAGAACGGTTAGCTGGTCGAGCTTATTTCTGTTGTCTTGATGGCTATTCAGGTTTTCATCAGATTCCGGTGGCACCCGAAGACCAAGAAAAAACGACCTTCACTTGCCCGTTCGGAACCTTTGCCTACAGGCGTATGCCTTTTGGTCTCTGCAACGCTCCAGCAACATTTCAAAGGTGCATGGTTAGCATATTCTCAGAATTTGTTGAGGACATCATAGAGGTATTCATGGATGACTTTACAGTTCATGGTGATTCCTTTGACTCTTGTTTAGCTAATTTAGGAAAAGTTTTGAAAAGATGCATTGAGTCCAACCTTGTTCTAAATTATGAAAAGTGTCATTTTATGGTTGAACAAGGTAATATTTTAGGTCACGTGGTATCTTCTAAGGGTTTAGAGGTAGACAAATCCAAGATAGATGTTATCAAATCTTTGCCTTACCCCGTGAGTGTGCGGGAAGTTCGTTCTTTTCTTGGACTTGCAGGATTCTACCGACGCTTTATCAAGGATTTCGCGAAGATAAGTAGACCATTGTGCAACTTGCTTCAAAAAGATGTGGAATTCAAGTTTAGCGAGGAGTGCCAAAGTGCTTTTGACAAGTTGAAAGACTTGTTAACTTCAGCCCCTACTGTGCAACCACCAGACTGGAATCTTCCCTTCGAGATTATGTGCGACGCCAGTAATCATGCTGTAGGCGCAGTGCTTGGACAAAGAGTGGGGAAAGCTGCACATGTCATCTATTATGCCTCACGAACACTTGACAGTGCCCAATGCAATTACTCGACAACGGAAAAAGAACTCTTAGCTATTGTTTTTGCTTTAGAAAAATTCCGTTCATATTTACTTGGTACTAAAGTGATTGTTTATTCTGACCATGCAGCTCTTCGATATTTACTCACTAAGAAGGAGGCTAAACCGAGGCTCATTAGATGGATCTTGTTGCTGCAAGAGTTTAACTTGGAGATACGAGACAAGAAAGGTGCTGAAAATCTTATTGCGGATCATCTAAGTCGATTAGTCGTGAGTGAGGAACCACTGCCCCTACGAGATGAATTTCCTGACGAGCATCTCTTTGCTACTCAACTAACAAATCCATGGTATGCCGATATAGTGAATTACTTAGTTACTAAGACCCTACCTGACGATTTGTCTAGAGCTCAAAAGAATAAGGTAAAGAGTGATGCTAAGTGTTATGTGTGGGACGACCCTTATTTATGGAAACATAGTTCGGATCAAGTCATCCGAAGGTGCGTACCTGAGACTGAAATTCCTTCAATCCTTAAATTTTGCCATTCATATGCATGTGGAGGACATTTTGGCCCCAAACGCACTGCTCTTAAGGTGCTTGAAAGTGGTTTATTTTGGCCGACTTTGTTTCATGATTCTTACATGTTTTGCAAATCTTGTGAAAATTGTCAAAAAACGGGTAACTTAGGACATAGAGATCAAATGCCCCTTAATCCTATACATGTGTGTGAAATTTTTGATGTGTGGGGAATTGATTTTATGGGCCCCTTCCCCTCTTCTTTTGGCAATAATTACATACTACTTGCTGTGGATTATGTTTCAAAATGGGTTGAAGCCAAAGCTACTCGAACTGACTGTGCTAAAGTTGTTGTAGATTTTGTCAAGTCTAATATATTCGTTAGGTTCGGAACACCAAGAGCCATAATAAGCGATCGTGGAACTCACTTCTGCAACCGAGTGATGGAGGCCCTACTCAAGAAATATGATGTTACTCATCGAGTTTCAACCGCCTACCATCCACAAACAAACGGGCAAGCCGAGATCTCTAACCGAGAAATCAAGTCTATACTCGAGAAGACAGTCAATCCAAGTAGGAAAGATTGGAGTACGCGACTCGACGATGCTCTATGGGCATATCGAACGGCCTACAAAACGCCCATTGGTATGTCCCCGTTTCATTTTGTTTTCGGTAAGCCTTGCCATCTTCCCGTTGAGTTGGAACATAGAGCATATTGGGCGATTAAGCACTTCAACATGAAATTGGATGATGCTGGTGTCACAAGGAAGCTACAATTGCAAGAGTTGGAAGAAATCCGGAATGATGCATATGAAAGCTCGAGAATCTATAAAGAGAAGACGAAAGCATTTCGTGATAAGATGAACTCAAGAAAGAATTTTGTTGTTGGACAGAAAGTTCTTCTTTTCCATTCTCGACTTAAATTATTTTCGGGTAAGTTACGTTCACGTTGGGTTGGACCTTTTATTGTCATTAACGTTTTTCCCCATGGTGCAGTTGATATCCAAAGTCCGACTACTGGGAAAATGTTTAAAGTGAATGGACATCGCTTAAAGCCTTTCTACGAAGGATTTCAAACGCATAATGTGGAAGAAATGGACCTCGAACCTCCCAATTACACCACTTGAGCGTGACTTTGTCTAGCCAAAGACGTTAAAGAAAGGCGCTACTTGGGAGGCAACCCAAGATTTTACCTTTTCTAGTTCTTAAATTTTATGTTTTTGTTTGTTTTATTTTATTTTATTTCACTTTTTCTTTGAGGGGAAACACATCCAAGATCACACGGGGACACTTTTTAAACTTAGAAAATTTTCGGAAAAAAAAAACTATTTAATTGACAGATTACAACTTCAAATTAGGCGTGCCCACGCTTTATCCAAAGTTACAATCTGTTTAACTGTGCACATTGTTAATAATTCATGACTCAAAATTAGGCATGCCCACGCCCAAATATAAGTCACACTCTGAATTCACACCCGACACCAGCAGCTGCCAATTCTGGGTCTCTTTCGATGAATTATTCCGGGTCAAGCTCTTCAAGCCCAATTACAAATCAGTCACTACCGAATTGATCTCGGGTTGACACATCTACGATTAGGGGAGTCCCGTTCCTTTACCTCTCTTTTTATTCCTTTTGTGCTTTTTCTTTTCATACATTGAGGACAATGCTTGCAATAAGTGTGGGGGAAGGGGATAGAATCCTTTGTCGTACTGTGTGTATAATTCTCTTAGTGTGCAACGAGTTAAGTTAGTGTAAATTTTTTCGAAGTATCAATTCTTTTGATTTGAGAAATTTGATGAAATTCATGAGAGAAGTCAAGCATGCTTATATTGTTACAATTGTTGAAGTACATGCTTCTTTGAGAAATTTACGGAAGTTTGTAATTTGGAATAATTGTGTATGTGATATTTGACTCGCAAAGTTCGTTGATATTTTCTTAGGTTTAAAGTTTGGTGAAATTAAATTGATGATGAATTGAAAATATGGGTATTAAGACCCTATGAAGTAATTTGTGCTTAAAATGTGTATGATATAACCTCTTGTAGCGCCTGGGGCTAACTACACTGAAGGGATTAAGCCTGAGGAGTTTTCAAGCTTGGTAACCTAAGGCCAACTGGTCTGGGATCTATCGGCCCAAACCTGCTACTGTGTTAGTATCCTGATAGGGCTATAAGAGGGTATCAAATGATAAATGATAAACTTGTTGAGTAACCGGGTGCATTCATGACCAATGTTTGTATTCGCGTCAAAAGATAAGTAATTGCTTAAGTAAATGTAAGTGTGATATTGGTGCTAAATTGGTTATAAAATGCTTGTGGAGATAGAAATGGATAATGCGAGTTGAATGTTGTATATGTGATTTTGCAATCATGGATTTTTGTGAATTTTTGAAGAGTATGTATGGATACGAAAGTTATAGTTGAGGCATGATGGATATCTTTAAAGAATTTTTGTTAAAATTTTTGATGATAAGGGTTGATGTTTGGAAAAATAAGTTTCTTTGACTTGCTTGTTTGTACACTGAGAGATCGATTTTGTGGGTATATCATCTGCAAACCCTCACGAGACACAACTCGTCCACTAGGGTAACCTAGGGGTTTAAAGGCTTGTTGCATACGCTAAATGCAATCGTGATACCTACGAAAGTGGTTAGTTTTAGTTGTTTTGTTATTTTTCTTTTTCTAGATTTTTGAGTCTTTTGTCTTTGCACGAGGACGTGCAAAAGTTAAAGTGTGGGGGAATTTGTTAGTGTGCATTTTATGCATATTTTACATATATTTCCTTTATTCTTTTATTAGTATTTGAGTTTAAATTATAGATATTTATTACGATTTTTATTTTGATAGGTGAAATTTGAAAGAAGAAGAAAATGAAGAAAAAGATGGAGAAAAAGAAGAAAAAGAAGAAGACACATGAAGTTGTAGGAGTCTTCCCATCTTGTAGGAGCTTTCCTATTTCTTTTAAGAGTCTTATTAGTATTTTATTCTAGTAAGTAATTATTTTCCTTCTTCCATTATAATTAGAGTTTTATTTAGTTAGGAGTCTTTTGGCTAGGCATATATAATTAGATATTGCTGGAATTTTATTCCTTCTTCTAGACTTTAATCACTATTCACGTTTTGTACATGGAGAGGAGAAGAAAATTCTGCGTTTTTATTTCTTTCAAGATGTATTGCTAAAAACTCAAGTTCTAGCCAAGGATTATTGAAGTTTTGATTCTACAAAAGTTGTGAGATCTAATTTATATTTATTCCTTCTTTGTTCTTGAGTATTTGCATATTTTCTGTGTTTGTTGAAATTATTATTTTGATTAATTAAATAATAAGGGCCCGTTATTTGATTGTCGGAATAGTAAATAGCCATTTAGAATCCCAAATCCGTAATTGTTTGGTCAATTCTAATATTCGTGGCAGTTAATAACATTGATTATGGACAAGTTTTCGATTGTTGTTATGGGAATATGTGATCTAATCTAAATGAACCGAGTTTGCGAGTTTGTTGGTTAGAATTGGTGTTTCTCTATTTCTTAATGCTATTGTTAAATTAAATCCTAAGAGCTTATTTAGGGTTGTTTAATCGATAAGAGAAATAACCAAAGAGCTTATTTTGGTTATCGATAAATTAAGGAGAAACTAGGTTGTTAGAGCTTGTTAATAACTATAGCCAATTTATTCATGAACATTGAAGTATCTTTGCATCACGGATCAACTATTTGAATCAAAACGGAGATAACTCCTTAGGCTAGAATCTCACCACATATTGATTTCTTCTACTTGTTTAATTTTGCATCTCTTGATTTTAATAATTTTTGTTATTTAGTTTAATTTTAGTTTAATCGATTATTAAAAAACCCCCTTTTATTTTATTCGTTTATTTGAGAAATAATCTGAACCAATCCCTGTGGATTCGACCCTGCTCATCGCTATCTACAAATTTAGGAGTAGGAATTATTTTTGTTTAGATTCGACACCCATCAACGGGGTTCTCATAACCGACCTTTCGGCCCTATGATATTAACCGCTGGCTCTCCCGTACATCGTGGCTTTATCTATCTTGGCTTTTACACCTCAAGGTATTCACCACCAGTCTATTGTGGCTTTATCTATCTTGGCTTTTACGCCTCAAGGTATTCACCACCAGTCTTTTGGGTCTGCCGGTCCCACCCGCGTCCCGTGCCTACCCGACCATCAATCAAATACCATACCTCCCCTTTTTCAAATCATTTTCTTTATATGTGCATTAACATCATGCATCATCATCATATATACACAATAAACAAGAATAACATTCATTTCCAAGTAATCATCTTAAAACATTATAAGCATATATACGTCAACACTTCACACAATAGGCAAGTAATAACATTCATTTCCAAACAATTATCATAAACATGCATAATATGGTCCTTATGAAGCAGTGAAAGAACTTCAACTTACCTTAAGTCCTTTGCAATAAACTGGAAAAGATGACGCTACCGGAGCTAGCTAATGGTACTTTTTCCTAATTTTAGGTATACAATAACCTGTAAAAAGGGCATATAACATACCTAAATACAATCCTCTATAATTATTCCAAATTCACCGATTAAATTGAAGAAACAATCGGTAAAAGACTTACTCATAACGGCCACATCGATATGCCTAGCTCCTTTCACCTATTACTCTTCATTTCCTATTTTTCCCCGAATTTTCTTTCTTTCTTTCTCCCTTTTCTTTCTTTCTCCCTTTTCTTTCTTTTTCTTCTTCTCTCTTTTTCTTTCTTTTCCTTACCTTTTGCCGTCCAGAAACCTCTTTCTAACAAGGTTGAGGCGGCTTGCTTGCTAAACTTACTTGTCAAGGTTTATAGAAAATAATATTATTATATTCAATGAATTATTTGCAGCTGCTAGCTTAATACGTGTTATACGTTTATGCCTTATATTTTCTATGTGTCACATATTTACATTCCTCGTGACATATAAATGATACGTAAGAGCATGTAGGGCATGAAATGTATTGACCAGGTGACTAGTGGAAAGCTTTCGTGTACCAAATTCAATCAAAACTGTAAAGTTAAGCGTGCTTGGGCGGGAGCAATTCCTGAGATGGGTGACCACCTGGGAAGCACGTCAATTATCATTTTTTTTTATTTAACTAGTGATAAATGCTAGACGTCGTGTCTACTTAGACGTCATGCCTGCTTAACTAGTGATGAACATTAGCAAAAATGTACCTTAAATGCAGTTATCATATAATTGAAAGTAATCATCTTCGTACAATCATGCCATTTATATTCAATAATAAATGCTAACTATATGAGATGCTTCTCGTTGGCTGCGTGAGAGATTATTGGGCATTACACTAACTCTCTATGAAAAAGACGGAATATTGTTGGAGAGAAACACTGAAAAACAATGCTCTCTAAACCCTACTGCATCACTTGTATTTATAGATGTGGTTTGAGAAGAGTCCGTGTAAGTGTAGAATTTGAAAATTTCCAAAATTATTCCGCTGACTTCAACATTTGAATGCTAGCATCCCTGGCGTCCATAAATAATATCTCTCCATGTTTGGGCGTAAACTCTCTGAATGTTCTGGCATTGGACTTCCTCACATTCGAACGCTAGTTTCTTCGACTTTCTGCTCTGAAATTCCATCTTTCTGCTGCTTTTATCTTTCTTTCTCCAATGTTATGAATTATACCTGCATACTCAAAATAGAATTATTACACGCATATATGGTATTAAATCATACTTAATTCTATGAAAATCATACAACTAAAGGACTATAAAACACATAATTCTCGACTCTATCAGATAACCACGGTGATTAGCAGGATACCCGAGAAAATGCAAGCAGAAGAGCGAGGGGCGAGTTTGTGAGGAGATGTGGCAGATAGATTGGCGTAGCATAGACATCCAAAAATGGAAGGTGAGAGTAGGTAGGGATAGTGTGATAGAGGTGTTCGAAAGGGGTGTGATAGGCAAGGGTGGTAGTGGGGAGAAGATTGAGAAGATGAGAGACCATGTGAAGGGCTTCGACCCAAAATGTAGGCGGGAGTTCAGCTTAGAAGAGAAGAGTTTGAACAATGTTATTGACTGTGCGTAGAGTGCGTTCCGCCTTCCATTTTTTTGAGAGGTGTGGGGACAAGAAAAACGAAATTGGATACCATTATTGTTAAAAATAAAAAAAGTGGTAAAATCATTATTATCAAATTCAAGTCCATGCTCACATTGAAAAAACTTAATTTACGAATTAAATTGAGTTTTTACGTCATTGTGAAAATTTTGAAAAACATTAAAAACATCAAATTTAGCGTGAACAGGGAAAACACATAAAAACTGAGAAAAATCATCTAAGAAAATAATGTAATAACGAAAACCATTTGCACTCCACAAATCAGAATGAATAAGCTCAAAAACTGAAGAAGTACGAGTAAGAGAACTACTAAATAAAAGACGACGGTGCTTGCCTAATAGACAAGCATGACATAAAGCATTAACATTGCATTAACATGAAATAAAACTCCTAGAAGCTAAAAATTTGAAAACGGAATTCCCAGGATGACCGAGACGACTGTGCCAGATGAGGGGTGAGATAGCAACAAAAGTGACGGTGGTGGAAGGTAGAATGGGTTAAAGCTTACCACGACTCTCACTGCGAAAAATGTGATTACCCGTGTGGAGGTCCTTCACAGAAAAGCCAAAAAGATCAAATTCGACAGAGCAATTATTATCACGAGTAAACCAACGGACAGAGACAAGATTTTTTACAATATGAGAAGAAACTAAAATATTTTTAAGATGAAGAAACGAAGAAGAAGAAATAATAGGAGTGTGACCAATACGGGAAAGGGGATTATAGCACCATTACCAACCACTATATATTTAGAAAATTCACAAGGTGCGCAAACACAAAGATTACCTTGAGTAGGGTGTGCACTAGCCCCGGAGTCTATGTACCAGCTGTTGTCAGGAGGATGGATGTTCATAGTAGAAAATTGGGAAGAAAGATCCATGGACTGGGCTGCTGGAGCTAGATAATGAAGTGGGCTGGTTGTAGAAGCATTGGCATAGTAAGTGTGCGAAAATTGACCCTGGTGAATAGGGAGGAGGCTGACCAAGTGCTTGCTGAAAATGGAGCCCAGAATATATGGGTTGTTGGCCAGGTGGCGCTGAATAAGTATGGGCCGCATGGGCTGGATGCGTTGTATCCACTGGGTGTGGGCCTGGAGATGGGGCTGGAAAAATAATTATTTCCAGCATTGTATTGTGAAGTGCTAGATGGGTGGTAATGTTAGCAAAAATTACCGCCTGAATTACTGCCACCACGAGTAGTGCCGCGACCAAAATTCTAACCTCGACCTCTACGTCTACCTTTTCCATTATCATTACGAGGGTGGGATTGAGAATAAAGAAGAATGGGGGAATCAGAAGAATTGGAGGTGGAAGTAGATTGAGATTCACGAGATTCATGGAGAAGGAGAATATTACGAGCCTGAGAAAAATTTAGGAAGGGCATTTTATTGGTGACGACATCGATGATACTATTATATGAGTCGAGTGAATTATTAAGAATTTGTAAAATGAGTTCTTTGTCAGGAAATTTCAATATCGACATCTTTCAAATTATTAGCAATGCGTTACATGTCATGACAAAAATCAGAGATTTGAGAGATTTCCCTTTTTGAAATTACGGAATTTATCTTGAAGTTGTAAGCAACGAGAGGGTTTGTTGTTCGTAAAAAACAAGGCAAGGTTATCCCATACCTGTTTGGCTGTAAGACCATTAGCACTAACACTGTCTAGAAGACTAGCATTAACTGAATTATAAATCTAAGTTTTTATTTTGGAATTAAGAGAATACTAGTCTTTATTAGTATCAAATTTGGGTAAAGAGGAACCATTAATATGACCAAGAATACGATAGCTACGACATATATCAAATAAAATAGTTTTCCAAAGTTTGTAACGCCGATCTTCTTTACATAACTTAAAATTAAAAAGATTGAAAACGGTATTGACAGCATATGCAGGATGAGACGCATATGTGGTGGGAGGGTTTGGATTTTCGGCCATAATGATAATAGAAGAGAGAGATTAGAGAGACAAGAAAGAAAACGGACCGTGAACTTACCGTGGGGAAGTAACCGGTGGCGGAGGTGGAAGACAAACGATCGGAGAAGGCCGTTTAGGTGAAAGAGGTTGAGCCACGGGGTTGACGACAACTTAGATGGGACTGTAGAAGACGTTGGATATCGAGAGGGATGAGAGAATCCTAGAATTAGGCTGATACCATGTTAGAGTGTATAAACCCCACATGGAAACTTGTGTTACCCAGAGACATATATATAATTATAAGAGTTTTGGTAAACAAGAAAACAGTAAGCTAGAAAAGGAAAAATATATACATAAAATAAAAATACAAATAATCCCAAAATATTCCATTTAACACTCACCACATAACCTGGATGTCTTTTTCACGGTCTTCTTCACCGATGTCAACCCAATCGATTCAAACCGATTTCGATCTAGAGCTTTGACCAGGCGAGGTGGAGAGGTGATGGGGTGGCCGGTGCGGTGGCGAGGATCTGACTCACGGCAATTTAGATGTTCGGATTCACTTTAATTCGTGGTTCATTTTTCCTTTTCTTCTTTCAATTTTGAAAATTCAAAAGTTTTATTTTGAGAAAACTAAATGTAATATTCCTTACATTTTTCAGATATTTTTTTAGTATGTTTATAATAAATATTTTCTAATAATTTCAAATATTTATTAAATATTTTTATATTTTCAAGATACTTTCTAACATTTTCTAAATATTTTCAGTATTTTTAAGATATTTTCTAATACTTTCATAATAATTGTTGGTCCCAAGTGGCATACGAAAGGGTCTAGAAGGAGGGGGGGTTTGAATAGACACTAAAGTCTTTTTTGACTTCAAAAATTCGTACTCAAAAGATTGTGGACGCTAAAAAATATGGGCGCTTAGCTGAGCATCTATTTGAAGACAGGTTTTTAATAAAGTTAACTTTGATTCAAGATTTGAATACTTTAACCAAATGAGGCTAAGCGTTCAGTTCTTTTATCAGAGTTAGCACAGCAGAATAATTATAAGTCTTCTTTTGAAAGGTTTTAGCATCACAACATTTTTCTTAGTCGCTTTTAACTTTAAATAATTTTGTCAATGTGTTTACTTAATCGATTATGCAATGATATGACAATAATGGAATCGATTGTAAAGTAAAGAACACAATATTTGTAAGGTTCATTAGGTGGTGTAATCCAAACTACTTCCTTCTTCGCCTTTATCACTCGGAGGCAATCCACTAAAATGATTCTCGAAGAATCACATAGAAACTTCTACAAAATATGAGAGAGATGGATTTGAATGGCTTGAGCTCCTTGGTCTCATAGATTTCTACTCTAAGACACTTCGATCCGCTTGCTTCTTTCACCCAGAAGTAATGCAAGGATCCAACTTCGACTTCACTCAGATCGCGAGGCTGGACAAGGGTTTTGTCCAACTGTTTGTTTGATTTTTGGAAGTTCAAACAAGTTGAAATATCTCAGTAGTAGTGTAGGTTTCTTCTGAAAAAGATATTTGAGATATTGGTTGACTGTCTCAGGGATTGGAGAAAAGCAAAAGGAATGTTTGATTTGAATAATCGAGCTTTTCTAAAAGTTTAAAGAATGAGACTTCAATGCAACAGAGATTCAACTTGTACGCTTGTTGTTATTTTGGCTTGTTTTTGAAGTCCTATTTATATACTTTCTCGAGTAAAGTGTCCGTTGGACATATGGTCAAGCGCTTGTCTATCACTTTCGCGCGTGAACGACTTTCGTCCTTTTTACCTGAAATTCTGTTGCAAAAAGTTGGTGTCGCAGACTCTGAAAAGTTGACAGTCCAATGAGAAGACTTCTCCTTACGTACTGGAATGCTTATCACATTTAATGCTCTTATCAGCATTTAGTGCATTTGAAATTAATGCCCGTTGGACATTAATGTTCTGAGTAAAATTGCATTTAACTCTTTCTGGACTTCGGAATAAATTCAGGTGAAATCTTGTCTTGATAGACAATCATTCAACACTGAATGATCCTTAGCTGAAGCCTTACATCAACGCTTGAATTAGCTTGACGCTTAGACGCTTGTTAGAAATCTTCATCTTCAATCAGACTTTAGACACTTGAATCTTCAAACCTAACTATTTAAAACTCATTCAGAATAATATCAAACGCTCAGTCTAAGTATACTTAGCCTATCAGTCTAGACTAAAAACAAATAAAACCTTGTACAAATCTAACGCTCAAAGCCTATACATGATTTCTAATAAAATCAAACTTACATATTTTGGGGTCTAACATAAATCCTAATTGTCATCATCAAAACATCTAACAAGATGTTTCTTAACAATTTCCCCTTTTTTGATGATGGCAATACCGTCTCTTTTATAGTTCAAGAGTTAGACAGCCAAAATACAAGGTTGGCTTTGAATAAGTTAATAAAAGTTAGTTAAGGTTAGTTTAAGCCTCAACAATGTTTTAGTTGAAAATGCACTTCTTTATATATATCGATGAGAGTACAAAGCATTTACAACTAAAGTAAAAGATACATAAATATAAGGAATTTTCTAAGGAGGTCTCTTAACGCTTACGCTTCTTTAGTAAGCTATATCTTCTGGATATTTCAACTCTAATTGCTTCAATCAGTAGATCATCTAGAGCTATCATCGCAACATGGTTTCAATTGATGACGCTCTTCTTTCTTCCTCACATTTTTCTCTAAAGACAATCCAATGCTTATCCCACTTTGGTGGATCAATGCCAATATGCCTTAGGCAGATTCTGAATGTTTGATCAAACTTTGCATCTGCTTCCTCTTAGCAATTTCTTTAGGATCTGTTGGCTCAAGGAGTGGTTCTCGTTCAATCAGAACATCAAATTGTTCAAGATAAGGCACTGGCAGATCAACACTTTGCCTTATTGAAGCAAACCCAAAGATGTGACTAGGCGCTCCAACGGAAGCAACCCAAGTTGGGTAATGGGACTCAACATTACGTGGAGAAGGAAGAAGTATCTTTCCTAGCATACTCTGAGTTAGCACAGGCTGAAGTTATTGACGCTTGGCAGATGAACTTCCAGCTCCTGAACTCAGCGCTTTTCTCTTTTCCCCCTTATTGCCATCATCAGTTTTCAGAATATGTTCTGCTAGAATACCGACCTGATGAGCAATCTGATAAATAGAACCTGCTAGATCATCACAACGCTTGTCGAAGTGCTCCGTCATTTCAAACCGAGCTGCACGGTTAGTGTTAGCAATTTCTTGGAACATTTTTAGATTGTCAGCAATAGCAGCTTGAGCAGCTCCGTGCATGTGGACAATATGGGTGTCCAAATTTTGTGATTCGATCTTTACAAGGTCTTCTTGAATCTAATGGAGAGCATCGGCGCTATTTGCAACATGATCGCGCACTTTCTCTAATGCATCTCTCAGAATAAGAGTAAACTCCTTACCAGCTTCACTCGAGATAACCGTTTGAGTAACCGGTTTAGGCTTAAACTTTGAAATGGTCTTGAAGGATTCAAGGGATGGGAGATTTTCTTCATCAAACACTCTGCCTTGCACTTGTCCCAACTTATCAGCATAATCTGCAACTTCAGCAACGCTAGCGTCAAGCTTTGATTCTGGAATTGATGCTTCAGCAGTTGGAGTTGCACACTCAATTCCAGCGTCAAAAACAGGGGCAACCTCAGGAATATTTGAAGGTTGATCAATATTGGCCATAGAAGTCACTTGAGGTACTATTTCTATGGGTACGCTTTGAGTCTCCAAGTTCAATTGAGCACTTTCAGCTACTGGTTCAATTTCGGGAACTTCTTCTATTACAGGGGTTTCTGCAAGCGTTCACGGCAAGTTAGGATAATCAAATTCAAAATTAATTTTGCCAAAGGCCAAACCTGAATAGGTTTCATCTGAAGCACTATCGATGAGCTCTTGAAGATAACGGTCTGACATGTAAGTGCTAGCGATGAAAGTGGGAAGATAACCCACATTGGACCCAAAATCCCCAATACATGATTTGGAAACAGCCTGGACTTCATCGGAGGAATGAAGAATAGTTCATCTAGTAGATAACAGAGAGAGAAGGCTAAGATTCTGTTGGTAGGAAGATGAGACGAAATTGTTCCATTTACATTGAGTCTGAAGTACTCTTCAATGTAAGGATAAACGGCTTGAGCGATGCTTTCATTGTGTTCCAGCAAGGATAGGACGAAGGCATAATGATCACTCACTTCTTTGCGGATGGAGGGGAGTAAAGGATATACCTTAAAGAATTCATAACTGAGTCGTTGATTTTTCGCAGATTGGCTGTGAAGATCTTATCAAAATGCTTGACGAGAGTCATGATCTTGATCATCTGCCTCAAATTCTCGTCATGATGACTGGAAGAGATAGTCAGATCAGACACTGAGTGAGTGCCACTACTGGATGCTCTGCCAAAGAAAGAGAAAGGAGTGTCTGCAAGTCTTTGTAACGCTTATCGCAGAAAAGTCTCAGCTGGCTGCCTGATGCTTGACAATTGGTCGATTGGACCTACTCGCATTTGATGCTTTTGGAGTCAATACTTAGAAAATTGACGCTACTTGTCATGCATGCCTATGCCGAATAAATGTGAAGTGTTAACCAACTCTTGAAATGTATGTCTGCTGCCCACGTAAGCCTTTGCCCAATTCACCTCATTCATATACAAATCAGCCCCAACATGGCAGATGGCTTTGATTTCCTCATGATGAATATCTCTAATTGCTTGAAAGCGATATCTATCCACTTGGTAGTTAGCGTTCCAGACGCTATTGAAAAAGTAGTCGGCTTCCTCTTGAATGCAGTCCTTTATGGACGTTGCACGTTCACCAACGTGGACGCTCTTATTCTTCCATAAACGGAGGGGATTCTCAGCACTATGCACTACTTGGGGAAAGTGCGAGTATCCCTCCCTGTTCAAGATTTCCTCAGAAGGGTTGAGGAATTCAACTGGTAGGCGCTCATATCCCCTGATTTTGTAATTTCTTGGAGAAAAACCGAATAGATTGTTGTGCCCCATATGCATGAAGTATGCCAGCTCCACATCAAAAAGATGAGTCCTTTGGCCTTTACGCTTCTCATAAATGGCAGTTAAAGTAGGGACTTGATCGATTTCCTCACCATTGGCAATGGCCAAGTAGTATACAACTCAACATCGGTCAACTCCGAGTTGTATATCATCTGACAAAGTCAATTGTCATGCTCTACCATCATGGCTATTTCATTCTCCACTATCACATATTTGTCTTCATTGTAGCCTGCGGGAATGAAATCTTCTTCAGCAGCTGGTGGCATGTAGTTGATTGAATGACCAATCGTCTGATAGGATCCATCCTGAAGGAATGACAAGGTTGAAGTATATGAACTTCTTTCAAGGTAGGTTCTTTAGTGTCTTCAACAACACTCGCATCATCTAAGTGTGCCTCTGCTATAACCTCTGAGATGAGTGGTGGTTAGACCCTTTCTGTAGTAGGTCTCCAGCATCCACAGCGACACTCTAATCGTCAGAGAGCGACTCTACCGCAATTTTTTTGGCAATAGTCACCACTTTCTCTAAGTTAACATCCAGATGGACATCAACTGGTGCATCAACGACATCTATAGTAAGAGCTGTAGCACAAGATAAATCCTCTGTAAGAGCAGGATCTTATACAGATGTAGGAAAAGAAACACTGTGAGAAGAAATAAAATTACCCTGAAAACTAGTCTCAACAGCAACTGTTTTTTGTTGAACGCTTGGTTCAACCGTCTAAGGCTCTGCTTGAACTGGTGGACGCTTATTTGAGCCATGGGGCCTTTTGAATATTTCTTGACAGTCACCCCCTCGATAGGTTTTGATGCTTTAGTAGGAGCGTCAGGGATAGTTGCCTCTTCTTCAAATTTAATCCTTTTAATAATAGAGATCAACTTCTACCTCGTGATTAGTGGAATTTTATCTTCCATGTCCTCATTAGTTTCCTCGTTATCAACATCCTTAGGATGAGATGGAACTTTTGGAGACTTGGGTTTTTTGGAAGCCCTCTTCTTGGGTTCAGCTGGATGCTTCACAGCTACTTCTGGAGGAGGACGCTCAGCCTCTTTATCTGATGCTTCACGAACAACTTGACGCTCAGATAAAGGCTTTGCCGCTCCACCAACTTTGGGAGGGTTGAGGAGATTGTTCACTATCCTCTTCCCCAAAAACTTAGCTTTGGCCAAAGGTTGACCAGCTAAATTAACACAATCTGCCCTGAATAGCAGAACACTTAGAACATTACCATAGGGCTTGTTAACGGGTTCCAAACAATCCCTGAATCTTCTAAAAATATACTCACTCCAGTTGACTTTGTTCTCGATGATAATGGCTATCATCATTTGAAACTACAATGGAGTGACTTTGTTGAATGTTCCGACTCTACATTCAATGAACTTGCTATAGAAATCTGCCAAAAATCTGTACTTAGGCAGAATATCTTTTTTCCCGAAGTTGGGCTTATATTCCATGGATACATAATAACGAATCTTTGTTCAAGCCGCTTTGATCTGACTTGCAGAGATATATGTTAGGAAAGTGCTCTCGATGCCAATGAGGAGATTGGAATATAAGGCACTAGTTTATATTGCACAACCCTTAACTAACAGAAAGGCATTTAATATGTTGTTTGTATAAGACTTAAAGGCATCTATAAGACTTGAATGAATAATAATTCCATGTGAATCAAGGCAGACCTTCCACTCCTTATAGTAGTTAAGGGGGTAGGCATTGGAAGGGTTTGGTACTTGATCACTTAAATGGTTCGCAAGTCAGAGAATCTCAATTGGGCATTGAGATTCGTTTGGACTTGTATGACACATGCTCTGACAGGGAGTGCCAGTCGAACACCATGGGATAGTGAGAGTTTGTGTCATAGATACATTGATGAGATTTATGTCTTCGAACATGGCTCGCAGTAATCCAATCACATTGGTTTTTACTTATTGACTGTCAATGATTGGATTAGTGATATGATAGTATGCGTGAGCCTTAGACCTAAGTAATCACGTTGAAGATGTGCTTGTGACTTCAAGTCTGTCATTAGAGTAGTTAGATCCAATTCACCCGTTGGTGGGGTCAACCTCGAAGTGCGGCTTGAGGGGCAAGAAGCAATCTTAACTGATTAGCAAGAAGGAATTCACTGTCTCGAAAGTAAACGAGAAGTGTCCTATGCGATCATGCGTAAATGTGTTCGGTTTGTTCAAAAAAGCATAAACGCAGCGGAAGGGATTTCAAAAATTAAATCGAAAACCCAATTAGTACTCTAATTCGCATAATTGAATCTAAAAGCGTATAACGAATAAAACTTACTCGTTAATATGAATATGATGATGGAGAAAAACTTCTTCTTCTCCAAATTCAAAATATTGAGGCTTCCAAATCTTCAATCCTTTAGTTTGATTCTTCAAACTTGAACTTGATCCGAACAACGAAAATACGTCGTCTCTAAATCGTCACGCACGGATCAACAACCGAAAAATCCCCTTTCTTCTTTCTCTATGGTCGACGGCTAGGTATAGAGGAGAGGAGGAATATTTTTCTTTCTATTGAGAGTTATGAGAGTTGTGTATTCTCTTCTTACTTGTTCTAAGTCAAAGAGTCCTTATATACCTCATGACTTATTGAACAAGTCAAAACAAAAGAGCCCTAATATGTGGTCTCTCAAAGACGCCACATTGAGGCCTAGTAGGAGTCCAATTGGACTCCTTATTTAGCCCCGAGATTTGTTTTGTTTAATTAATTTCTTATTTCAATTAATAATGTATTGTATCCAATAAATTAATTAATTAATTAAATAATCAAATTAATTAGATAAATTAATTCATTAATATATTTCACAAGGAAATTAATTAATAATTAATCTTATCATTAAAATTAATTATTTCATCTAATGAATAATTAATTATTTAATTTATTCAATAAATTAAAACTCCCAGAAGAAATAATGAAAATTCCTTTTTCTTCATTTTTCTTTGTCAATCCTTTAGCTCGACTCTTTAGGTTCGTTTCATTTGGCAATGAGAGGAAACCAAAGGAAGTGGGTAACACCTAGCCAGTCACGTGGCCTACTTCGTAACCCAAATGAAAACGAATGATAGGATCATTCTGTAACCTTCCAATCGTAAATACCGTATATGTATAAGCCCTTTGTTCACGTTCCCTGGTCAAGTGAGAGTCATGGTTATGCCAAACTCACTGGACTTGACCATATGTATAAATCATAATAAATATGAGATCGATTTAGTGCCAAGCACAATCGTCTCGTTTGCTTTGGCGAAAGACTTTGATCTCTATTTATCTATAATTACATAGGGTACATACTCATTCACTTATGAGAGAACAAATCCCATATTAGATATCTGCTAAGATTACCACTTGCCCATCAAGTCCGCATTTCGAGGTTGATCCCACCAAAGGGTGAATTGGGTCTAACTACTCTAGTGAAAGACTAGACGTCACAAGTGCATCTTCAGCCTGATACTTCAGGTCAAAGATTCACATATACCTATTACGCATAATCAGTTCCGTCATTGACAGTCACAGAGTGATAACCCATGTGACAGAACCGATGTTAGTCGTGTTCGAACATATCAGTTCCACTGACGTGTCTACAATCTTAATCTTTTATCATCCCATGATACCAGACAGGCACTCCCATGTCGGAGCTAAGATTGTACAAGTATTCGAAATCTTTATTTGTCCATTAAAGACTTCATATTACTTGCGAACTTATTTTAGTAATCAAGATCGATCTCTCTAGTGCCAATCTTCCTATCCCATAGGAAATAGAGGGATCGCACTGAAAACATGGACAAAACGTTTTACACAACTTATAAATGCAGATAAGAATTAAGTGAAAACTCAATAATGTCATTTATTTAAGAAGAGTTTAAGTTCAATACAAGATATATGCCCTATACATTCTATCCTCTATGGCATCTGAGGGCATAATCCAAACAATCTCTCACTTGCACTCAATGCCACTCATTGTGGTATCTAATACCCATCCTTTCCAGGTGTTGGTCCAAAACAGCCTGAGGTAGTGGTTTCGTGAACGGGTCAGCTATCTTGTCAGCTGAGGCTATTTTCTGCACTGCTATCTCTCATCTGCCAACGATCTCCCTGATGATGTGAAATCTTCCCTGATGGGAGGCTTATCATTCTATTCGTTCTATCCCTATAGAAACGAATTCCTAGAATGTATGTGGCTTCTCCCAAGTCTTTCATGGAAAACGTACTCGAAAGCCATTTCTTGACAGTGGTGAGCATTCCTACATCATTTCCTATAAGTAGAATGTCATCCACATATAGTACTAAGAACGAGAGTATGCTCCCACTAGTCTTTTTGTAGACATATGGTTCATCTTCGTTCTTGATGAAGCCATATCCCTTAACTTCTTCATCAAAACGGAGATTCCAGCTTCTATATGCTTGCTTGAGACCGTAAATGGACCTCTCAAGTTTACATACTTTATGGATATCGGACTCGGACACAAAACCCTTTGGCTGTTCCATATAGATATCCTCCTCGAGGAATCCATTTAGAAAGGCCGTTTTGACATCCATTTGCCATATCTCATAATCTAAGTATGCAGCTATGGATAACAGAATTTGTATGGACTTTATCATAACCACGGGCGAAAAGGTTTCTTGATAGTCAATTCCTTCTCTTTGACTATACCCTTTCGCTACGAGCCTGGCTTTAAAGGTGTCAACCTTACTATCGCTACCTATCTTTCTTTTGTAGATCCACTTACTTCCTATAGGTTTTATACCTTTAGAACGATCTACCAAAGTCCAGACATGGTTCGATTGCATAGAGTCCATTTCTGTTTTCATGGCTTCTCGCCATCTTGAAGCGTCGACATCCACCATCGCTTGATCATAGGTACAAGGATCATCTTCATGACCTTCTTGTACTACAGTGTGAAGCTCTCGCTCCCCCTGCAGTAGATACCCATACCTCTCAGGTTCATGCGGTATTCTACCAGATCTACGTGGTGGTTGTGCTACTATGGGTTCAGGCCTCGGTTCTTGAACAGATGTATTTGAGGGAGTTTCATTTTGTTCTTCTAGAACAATTTTCCTACCTTTGCCCCCTTCCAAGATGAACTCATCCTCAAGGAAGTGAGCTTGTAGGGCCATGATGATTCTGTGATCATCATGCAGGTAAAAGAAGAATCCCATGGAATATTCAGGATAACCAATGAAACGTCCCATTAGGGATCTTGCCTCCAATTTCTCCACTTTAGTCTTCTTGATGTAAGTGGGGCATCCCCAAATCTGAATATGATTAAGACTTGGTTTCCTATTATTCCACATCTCATGTGAAGTTTTAGGAACGAATTTGGAGGAACAGCTGTTTATAACATGAGCAGCGATAAGGAGCGCGTATCCCCACAACAAAATTGGTAAATCAGTGTAACTAAGCATGGAATGAACCATGTCCAACAGTGTTCGATTCCTTCGCTCGGCTACTCCATTCTGTTGAGGAGTTGCTGGTGGTGTTAGTTGTAACATTATTCCTTGTTGTCTTAGGAATTCATCAAACTCGGCACTCATATATTCATCTCCACGATCCGATCGTAGAGTTTTTATATTTTGCCCAGTTTGATTTTCAACTAAGGCCTTGAACTCTTTGAATCTTTCAAAGGATTCAGACTTTTGCTTCATCAGATACACTAGACCAAATCTTGAATGGTCGTCAGTGAAAGTGATGAAGTAGTAGAAACCTCCACGAGCCATTTCTCCAAATGGTCCACAGACGTCGGTATGCACTAATCCTAAGACTTGCGTAGCCCTTTCAAAAGTCTCTGTGAAGGGGGATCTAGCCATCTTACCTAAGAGACATGATTCACATGTAGGAATAGGGTCCGATCCTAGTGGGCTTAAAAGCCCATCTTTTTCCATTTTGTGGATCTTGTGCTCTCCGGCATGGCCTAATCCAAGATGTCACTTGAGTCTTAAGTTAGTTTCTTTCCTACCACGTTTACGTGTTACAACATTAATATCAGATGAATTACGAACATTTAAATAATACAAACCATTAACTAAACATGCATTTCCAACTAATTTATTTCCATAATAAATGTCGCAATTTAATTTAGAAAAACGAAATGTATATCCAATCCTAACTAAGATAGGAATAGATACAATGTTCTTAAGCCCCTTGGGCAAAACCAAAACATTATCTAGAAACAGTAAATGTCCAGAATTCAAATAAAGAGAAGTAGATCTGATCCTAGTAGCTGGGACGCTTTCCACACTGCCTACTTTGATCATTACTTCTTCTCGGCCCAGCTTTCTACTTCTCTGTAGATGCTGATCCAAATAACAAACATGGGCACTAGCCCCTGAGTCCAGAATCCACGAAGTAGAAAATAAAGTCATAGAACAGTTAGTTTCAAAAACTAATAGTTCCATACCTTGTGCGCCTTTGCCTAATTTGGGACAGTTTCTCTTCCAGTGGCCAAGCTAACCACACTCGAGACATTTATCCATTTTCTCAGGTCCTTTGCTCTTGTGGCCATGTCCTAACTTCTTTGAAGTTCTTATGGATACTTTCTTTTGCCTTTTCCTCTTTCCATCACGCTGATCATCAAATGTATCATTTGTTAAATAGATAGAAGAATCCCTCTTCTTGTTCGTCCTAATACGAGCTTGTTCGATTTCAAGCTTCTTAGTCAGCCCAGGTAATGAACAATCGATATCATTGATATCAAAGTTCATGACGAAGTAGTAGAAGGAGTCTGGGAGCCATTGTAAGATAAGATCAACTTGGAGATGAATATCCATATAGAAATGCATTGACCGAAGTCTTTCCATTAGGGTCATCATCGTGAGAACATGGTCTACCACATTCTCTTCCTCTCTCATCCTCGCTCTGAAGAGTTCTTTTGATATAAAATATTTTACAGTCCTACCGTGCTCTCTAAACATTTCTTCCAGGTGAAGAATTATGTCCCTTGCATTGCTCATTGTGTCATGTGAACTTTGCAGCTCACTACACATTATTCAATTTGTATAGCGCTTTATTCTGTATTGATCATGTATAAAAATATTACTGATAATCATGCCTTTCGATATAAATAAACATAGAATTTAAATAAATGAATAAATAAATTCATCACTTGATCATGGACTTTTACTAGAGGGCCCGAGCCAATGGGCCATTACAAAAGGCATATATTAAACCTATTAAACATTCATGGGCCTTTTGACATTATCAATTTTGAACTATTTTATCTCGATACCTAAAACAACTCATGCATTATTTCTAAGAATGTAATAAATAGCTTCAAATTTGATAACCCATAAAATTAAAGGTAAAACATATAATCCTAAGTCCATGATTAGTGTTTTAATCACATAAGACATGCTCGTATCAATTAATACATGCTCGCAATATTAAATCACTTATGTTGATTATTAAAATTTTAGTCCAACCAAAAAGTCTTTTATAAAATTCCTTATGATTTCACATATTCACTATTTCAATTAAAAACATTCTAGTCCAACTAGATGACTTAGATGTACGAAATTAAGAATTAAGTGCATCTACCTTTAATTAAAATAATATGAACGCATAAAATATGGAATTCTATATTTTATTTTATTATAACTTAAAGCCATCAAAACTTGAAAATACTTTTATTTGATCAAAGAATTAATTATTAATCTCTAAGAAAAATAATTTATATTTCTTATTCAAAATGAAGTAATTTTCAAGTCGAGGAAAAAATAATAATATTTAATCCATAAATCAGTTATTAATCTCCAAGAAAAATAATTAATTAGTTCTAATTAAATATTATATTCCAATTATTCTCATTGGACTTGATTTCATCAAATCCAAGTCACCATCCTTTTAGTCCACATAGATTCAATTTAATTGGGCTCAAAAATTAGAACAACATTCACGTTTATTAATTTCTTATCGGGCTAAATTTAATTTTAAGTCCAAATTAATTAACAAATCGAAATTGGATAATTTTCAATGTGGGGCCACGGTGCTGGCTAAGTGTCACTTACATCCTTTGGTATCCTCCCATTGCCAATCGAGAGGAACTTAGAGTGTCCCGCTATAAAGGAATAGACTGAAAGTTGTAGTTTTGTATTTGGAGGGTATTTCGGTAATTTGTCCTATGGTAGGACGAATTAATTAATTGGATGAACTAATTTAATTAGTGTTTAATTGGATTAAACAATGGTAAATTAAATTATTTAATTTGAATAATTAATTAATTGGGTTAATTATATATTTTAATTGGGATATTAATTTAATGTATATTAATTTAATTAGATTAAATGAAATATAATTAAATTAAATGGACTAAATTGACTGGGTCAATTTAGCCCACATGGGGCATCCAACGGGCCCTTATGGGCTTGTATCTAGGCTTAAGTTGGTGGATTATTTAATCCTCCAACACAAGCACTAGAGAATAAATTAATTCATTCAGTAAAAATAACACAATTGAGTATACTAAAATCCTCCACTAAAATATAAGACAGAAAAAAGATTCATATTATCTCTGGCTAGCCGCCATGGGAGATGATGATAAAGATTTCCAAAGTCGGTTCCTACGTGATGATCTTGAGACGGAACAAGAGGACTGTTAAAGATTCGCGAGGATTAATAGAATTCGAAAAAGGTAAGTTTTTCACGTTCTTCGCTTTATGTCAAAATCAACGTAAATCCACAAATTGATCTTGGCTTTTGGGAATCCGGATATGTTTTATTTTCCGTTGCGCATGATACCAGGATTACCAACAGTGGTATCAGAGCCAAATTTGTTATTTTTGTTGATCTATGTACGTGTTCTTCATGTTTATGTGATACATCGTGATTGAATATGTAATTGTTGATTTGGAATCAATATATATGGATCAAAAAATCTGATTTAGTTCAATTTGAAATCTGAAATTTATTTGATGATTTCGAATCTGTAATGGGGCTGAAAAATCGAGATGTTTGATATTTGGAATTTGGAATTTGTAATTCTAGCAATTTGGTTTTATAAATCTGAAAAGCAATGAATTCGATGCAAAAGGTTTTCGATGGACTGATTCGGGAAAATCAATTTTAAGTTTTGAGCTGAAGAATCTAAAATTTAGAAATTAATTTTCTGAATTTTCTGGCAAAAAGCGTCAGTGTTCTTCGGGGAAGAAACCATCGGTCGGAAACACCATCAGGATCTGCGCTGTTGGAGATGATAGTACGAGTTCGCAAAGGCTTACTTTATGTGTCGACTGAAATTGTTGCTGGTTGGCGTGACTGAAGACTGCGGCAGCATCAGCGATTAGATGCGCCGCTGGACCACCAAACTCCGCCGGTTTTCGCGATTAATGGGGCTGCTTTGACGCTTTACAAGACAATACTTGGCAAACTGACGCTTCTTGTCATGCATGCCTATGCCAAATAGATGGGGAGCTTGAACTAATTCTGTGAACGTATATCTATGGCCCACATACGCTTCAACCCAATTTACCTCAGCCATACAGTAATCTGTCCCAGCATTGACCATAGCTCGAATGCCTTCATGATGGATATCTCTGATAGACTCAAAGCAATATCTATCAGTTTGATAGTTAGCATTCTAGATGCTATCAAAATATGCATCAGCTTCAGTCTGGATCAAGTCCGTTAGAGATTCGAGACGCTCACCGACATGAATTCCTTTATTCTTCCACAGTCGAAGAGGATTGACCGAATTCTTGTTCTCATTACTGTTTGCTATAAGAGGAAAATGTGTGTAGCCTTCTCTGTTTAAGACTTCCTCTGAAGGGTTGAGAAACTTTGGGCGAAAAGGATCATACACTCTGATGTTGTAGTCTCTCAGAGCAAAACCAGTGGACTTACTGTGCCCATAATCTAGGTAGTAGGTGAGATCCATATCACACCTAGGAGTTCTACCTCCTTGTCTGTCTTGTTGAAGAATAAGAGAAGATGGTATCTGACCAGGAGATTTACCAAGTCGAAGGGCCAAATAGTACTTCCTCTCAATTTCTGTCAGCTCGGTGTTGAACACTATATCCCTGATCTGATTGTCGATGTCAATTAGCGAGGCTACCTCATTCTCAGAAGCAATATATCTGTCTTCATTATAGCCTGCAGGAATGAAATCTTCTTCGAGCGCTGTGGGCATATAATTGATTGAGTGATCAATCGTCTTCAGTGGGTCCAGCTTGAAGAAATGCCTTGGCTTTGTAACGTCTTCAGCAACGCTCTGACTTTCTGAGCGTGCCTCTGTTATAGCTGGAACACTAGTTGACGCTTGAACCTTTTGGGGAGCAGGTTCCGCTACTTCAAGTGTAGTAGCTTCCGTGGCAACATCTTTGGCAATAGCCACAACTTCTGTCATCTCAACATCTAGGTGGACCTCTGTTGATGCTTCAGCAGCAGCTGGAGCGAAAGCTGTAACACATGAACTATCCACTATAAGAGAAGGATCTTCTACAGATGTTGGAATAGAAATGTTGTGGGAAAAAATAAACGTACCCTGAGAACTTGTCTCAACAGCAACATGAGCGCTTGGCTCAACAGCAACTTGAGCGCGTAGCTCAGCAGCAATTTGAGCGCTTGACTCAATAGCAACTTGAGCACTTGACTCAACAGTCTCAGGCTCTTCAGGAATAGGAGCAGCTTGACGCTTGCTTGTCCTGGTACGCTTAAAGATCTTCTTTACATTTACTCCTTCAATGATCTTGAGCATTTGAGCAGGAGGAGATGTAGATGGTTCCTCAAAGTCTATTTGTTTAATAATCCCTTCCAGCTTCCTACACCTGATGAGAGGAATCTTATCCTCTGCATCCTCATCAGTGTCCTCATCATCCTTTTGAGGAGAAGGAATGACTTGAGCCTTGGGCTTTCTGGGAGCCCTCTTCTTTGTAGCAGCCGGATGCTTCACGGCTTCTTCTGGTACTGGACGCTCAGCTTCTTCATTTGACGTTTTGCGTACTTCCAGACGCTCAGATAGTGGTCTAGCAGCACCACCAACTTTGGGAGCATTGAACAGATTGTTCAGAATTCTTCTTCCCAGCATCTTGGTCTTGTTCAGTGGTTGACCAGATGAGCAGACACAGTCTGATTTATACAATAGGTCGCTCAAAATAAGCCCATAAGGTTTATTTGAGGCACTTAAACCGTCTCTAAACCTTCCAAATACATACTCACTCCAGTTTATCTTGAGATTGAGGAGTATGGCCATCATCATCTGAAATGGCACTGGGTTCACCTTATCAAAGGTACCCACTCTGTATTCTATAATCTTGCTACAGAAGTCAGCTAACAATCGGTATATGGATACCAGATCTTTCTTTTCAAAGTGTTGTTTGTAGGGTACACCTTCATAAGCACTCATGGTTGTCCATGCTTCTTTGATTTGATTCAAAGTAACGCAATCTAATGCCTCATCCTCATTTGGGAGATTGAAGTTCTGGGCAATGGAAGCAGTAGACAAAACAAATTCCTTTGGTGGCTCCTTCTTGGATAGAGGAATGAGACAAGAGATAGTCTTCTTGTCCTCGGAGAGTTTAGCAGTTTTCCAGAAGATGTCGACTTCCGTTGGAAACAGATAGGAATACTTAGTCAAGAATGTTTTGAGCCCAGCCTTGGTTACCATGTCCATCATATCAGTTAGATTGATCTGAGGTTGCTCATAAAGAAATTTCCAATCGACAACAAGGCCTTCAGTAATCTTGATGATAGGCTCGGCCAAAGTAGAAGCAGATTTCTTTGATGCCATTTTTAGTGAAAGAGATGAACTCAGATTTTCTTTTGCTTTGAAAGAGAGAGAGAGAGATAGAGTAAAATTTGCAGAGAGTAAAGTAAATAATTTTCTGCAAAAATTGTGTTTTATATGACACAGAAGGAAAATTTTGAAACTTGTGTTCTCTAGTCTCTGTAGGATTTAGACACGTTTAAAGAATTTCTTTTAATTTTGAATCTTAGCCATGAAAATATTAACTGCGGATGCGAGTTTTGTGTAAGAGATAGAAGTTACATTTGGTAACTCCCATATATAATGATTTGACATCCGAGAGTTAAAATTTGTAAAACGTTCAGGATTTTCAGAGTGTAGTACACGCGCCTAATAGTACACTGACAGGTACATAGACACGTGCTATTTCTGAACCTCCACACGCCAGTTTGATGTGATGGAAGCGTGTAGATATAGTACAACATAGACTGTTGAGTCTATCGACTACTTCAAGAAACTTGTAAAATTTATGCATGAGTTTTATAAAGAATTTTATATTGAGTATTGAATGGAATTGGCTCAACGCTTAACAAATACCATTCGTTGTTAAATTTATATTGACGCTTGAAATTAAGATCCTTTTATATTTTAGCGTCAACATATTGTGCGTAAATAATTCTGAGTGTTGATGATCATGCATATGAAAGTTTTTGATCATTGACGCTTCGAATATGTTTCAAGTACAATTTTAAGGTTCCCCTTAAGTTTGATAACTTGTAACAACTTTTCAAAATCTTTTGGACATAAATAAAGTGGATTGCCCCTAAATTATATGTCTAATAAAATATGATGCATAATGATTAAGCGTTTAAATCAATCATACCTAATTCACTTCTCAAAGTGAGAAAACGTTGTTCGTTGAGCACTTTGGTGAAGATATCTGCCAATTGTTTGTCAGTTCCAATAAAATGCATGGAGATATCTTTCTTTTGAACATGGTCACGAAGAAAATGGTATCTAATGTCAATATGTTTAGTTCTGGAATGGAGAACGGGGTTTTGAGTTATGGCTTGAGCGCTTTGGTTATCACAATAAATGGGGGTTGGACCTAGGATTATACCATAATCTCTAAGTTGTTGCCTCATCCATAACACTTGTGCACAACAACTTCCTACAGCTACATACTCAGCTTCGGCTGTAGAGGTAGCTCTAGATTGTTGTTTCTTACTATGCCATGAAACTAACCTATCACCTAGAAATTGACATGTACCACTAATACTCTTACGATTTTTTTGGCAACCTGCAAAATCTATATCTGAGTAACAATTTAATTCAAAAGGAGAGTCCCTAGGATACCATAAGCCCACATTTTGTGTGTCTTTTAGGTATTTAAGGATCTTCTTGGCAGCAATTAAGTGTGACTCTTTAGGATCGGCTTGAAACCGTTCACACATGCATACCGAAAACATAATATCAGGCCTACTTGGAGTAACATAAAGAAGTGATCCAATGATACCTCTATAATTAGTGATATCAATCTTCTTCCCACTTTCGTCTTTATCTAACTTAAGCGTTTGGCTCATTGGAATTTTTGAGTATGATGCATTTTCATACCAAATTTCTTAATCATATCTCTTGTATATTTAGCTTGGTTAATAAATATGCCATTAGGGAGTTGTTTAACTTGTAATCCTAAGCAGAAAGTTAATTCACCCATCATGCTCATTTCAAATTGTTCTTGCATCATTTTCGAAAATTTCTCACACAGACGTTTGTTAGTAGAACCAAATATAATATCATCAACATAACTTTGGACTAAGAGAATATCTTCATCATTGGAAATCTTAAATAATGTTGTATCAACGCTGCCTTTTGAAAAGCCTTTACCAATAAGAAACATAGAGAGAGTGTCATACCATGCTCGGGGTGCTTGCTTAAGCCCATAAAGTGCTTTGTCTAGCTTGTAGACCATACCCTTACCATGGTTGTTGATGAATCCCGGTGGTTGCTCCACATATACTTCTTCTTGGAGTTTACCATTCAGGAAGGCACTCTTCACGTCCATTTGATACACTGTAAACTTGTTGAACGCTGCATACGCTAGAAACATACGAATTGCTTCAAGACGGGAGATGGGAGCATATGTCTCATCAAAGTCAATACCCTCTTCTTGGCAATATCCTTGAGCTACGAGTCTGGCCTTGTTTCTTATTACAAAGCCATTCTCATCCATCTTGTTTCTATAAACCCATCTAGTTCCAATAACTCCTTGGTGAATTGGTCTTGGTACTAGCGTCCAAACCGTACTTCGCTCGAATTGATTTAGCTCTTCTTGCATGGCTTCAATCCAACTTGGATCGCTTAGTGCTTCATCCACTTTATTAGGCTCCATTTGAGATAGAAAGCTTGCGAACATAGCCTCATTAAATGTAGCGGCTCTAGTCCTAACAGGCGCTTCAATATCTCCTATAATCTGCTCAGGTGGATGATCACGCAACCATAGTCTATTTGGTTGGAATGGGTTAAGAGGTTGAACAGGCGCTTATCGATCAGACGCTTGACTTCCCTCTTGCGTAGGCGCTTCAAGTTCACTGATTCTTATTTGCTCTTGATGATAACTCTCTTTATGATCATCAGCATTTCTTATATTGTTATCTAGAGTAACCTTACGAGTAATCTTAGGAGGTGGCACTGAGATCTCATCATCGTCGTCACTATCATCATCAATTGTAATCTTAGACGCTTGATGACATAGATCTTCAACTCCTACATCATTCATATAAACCTTACTCGTTTCTTGGTTAGCATCATCAAAAATAACATGAATAGATTCTTCAACCTTCGATTTGATCTTGTTTAAGACGCAAAAATTATTTCCATTCTTGGCGTAGCCTAGAAAGATTCCCTCATCCGCTTTAGGATCAAATGTTTTTAGGTTTTGGGATCCATTATTATGGATAAAACATTTAGAACAAAAGACATGGAAGTATGAAACATTTGGCTTACGTCTCTTCCACAGTTCATATGAAGTTTTCCCATTCTGTTTGTTGATCATGCAGCGGTTTTGAGTGTAACAGGCAGTATTTATCGCTTCTGCCCAAAACCTAGGAACAAGCTTGGACTCTACTAACATTGTCCTAGCAGCTTCCTTGAGTGTTCTGTTCCGGCGCTCAGCAACACCATTCTGTTGGGGAGTTCTGTGAGCTGAATACTCATGATGTATTTCATTTTCTGCACAAAACTTCTCAACAACCTTGTTAGTAAACTCAGTATTCCAGTGGCGGATGGGTGAGTAACGCGTAAGAACCTGCCCTTGGGAGGGGAACAACAGCTGGAAACGGCTGCTAATACTCCGTAGGCTGAGGAGCAAAAGGAGGAATCCGCCCAAGGAGGAGCTTGCGTCTGATTAGCTAGTGGGTGAGGCAATAGCTTACCAAGGCGATGAACAGTAGCTGGTCCGAGAGGCGTGATCGCTTCTTATTCTTGCAACTTTAAGATTTTTCAATGTTTGAAGTTGCCGAATAAGCGTTGTTAACTTGTCATATGTTTCATCTTTGGATGAAAGAAATTCCACCCAAGTGAATTGAGGGAAATCCCACTATCACCAAAGTATACTTTTTACCACTCACACTGATCGTTTAAACGGGTCCAAACAAATCCATGTGAAGTAGTTCAAGTATTCTAGAGGTACATAGATGAGGTTTTCTCTTGAAGGATGATTTGACTTGTTTGCCCATTTGACAAGCATCACAAAGGCGATCCTTGTGAAATGGTCCTTTTGGTAATCCCTCTACAAGATTTAGATTTATAAGCTGAGAGATTGTCTTAAAGTTGAGGTGATTCATTTTTCTATGCCATAACCAACCGGTTTTAGATTCATTTTTAGCAACATAACAAGTTGGGTTGTTATCAAGTGTTGAACCCCAATCTACCAAATATACATTGTTTGTTCTTTTACCATTCAATTTAGTAGACTTAGTCTTAGCGTCATTTATATAGCAACATTCACTTGAGAATATGACTTCAAAGCCTTTATCACAAAATTGACTTATGCTTAATAAATTGTGCTTTAGACCCTCAACATAATAAACATCACTTGTCATGATGTTCCCCCTATGCATAGTACCTATACCTTTGGTTTTACCTTTGGAGTTGTCACCAAATACAACCTGAGGACCATTGGCAGCTTGATAGTTGATCAGAAGATCTTTAGAACCAGTCATTTGCCTTGATGATCCACTATCGAAGTACCAAACAGATGTATTAGCTTTAGCTCTAGGTACCTGCAATCAAAAGGGAAGTTCTATTTCTGTTTAGGTACCCATTGTTGCTTGGGTCTTTTACCATTAGTAGCATTGTTAGTTTGAATTAGAACTTTAGGAACCCATATTTGCCTAGTCTTCATTGTAGGAATACTGGCCTTCTTGGGTTTCACATTGTGTTGTGTGTGTTGTTTGGGTGTATAGTAATATCCTTGATTATAATAGTAATCATAATCATAGTCATAGTCATAATCATCATAGTAGTAATAATATGATCTAGACCATGGTGGATATTGACGCTGGTATTTCCTTGGCGCTGGCTTGGGTTGCATTTTTGATGCTGGACGCTTAGCGCTTGACTCACAGTGGTTAGGTTTATCCATAGCCTTTTGAGCGTTTAGATGAACCTTTCTTTGTGAATCATTTGCTTTTGCCTTTCCTTTGCCTGAGTCAGCTTTGACTTTCTCATTTGGCCTCTTACCATTGTCGCTTGGTTCATTTAGCGTTTGTCTTTGTGAACCTTCTTTAACAAAGAAAATACCCTTTCCTTTGTTGTTTGCCGTAACATTTGATTTGTGTGGTTGTTTACCGAATTTATTGCATCATAAACCGGTCTTTTCCTCAAATAACCTTGTTACCTTAGTCACATTGTCTAGCTTTCTTGATGCTTTAGACAATGATGAGACGAGCTGTTCTGATTTAGCAAGTCTAGCAATCAGCTCAGCTTCTCTCTTGACTATCATATCAAGATCACTTTTCAACTGGATTATTTCACTCGCAAGCGATTGGTTTTTCTCAATGCACTGTTGCCGAACTTGCAATTCTGCTTTGAGCGTCACTTTATCACTTTTGAGTGATGAAATAATCTCAAAGTGATTTTGGTATAATTTCGCGGCGACTTGACAATCATTACAATATTCATTGACTTTGTCAAGTAATTCTTCATAATAAAGAGGAAGAGATAATTCAGTGTTTACCTCAGGAGACGCTTCATCATCTCTGGCCATGAGACAAATAAGCGCTGAGTCATCAACTGGCTCATCATCATCACTACTTTCTTCTGAAGACTCCAAATCTTCAGGTGTGGACACTGGTTCTGATTCCGCTAGCAAACCTTGTTGGCCAAGGTTGCTCCTGAATTGGTTTCTATCCACATAATCCTGCCTTGAAGGCTTAGGTACGTTTGGATAAGGACAATTTACCTGGTAGTGACCTGGTTTGAAAGTTTTTTAGTAGACGCTTGGTATTGAACAGGCACTTGGGATGTAGGAACAGAATACTGAGGCGCTTGAAACTGTTGATGTATTGGAGCAGGCGCTTGATATGAACGGTGTCCTTGATGCTTAGGACTACATACTTTCTTTTCATATCTCAAGAACTTTCTGAATCTATTTAGCAGTGCTAGTTCGTCATCCTCACTGATATCTAAACCTTTTTCCCTTTTTACCCGATTTACCCTTGATTGATGCTACGAGCGCTCCAGATTCAATTACCGAACTACTCACAATGTCACTAGATGAGTTTAACTCAAACTCAAATGCCTTGAGTTCTGAAAAGGCATCTTCTGGACTTAAAAGATCCAACATATTAAATTCTCTCATTGCGGTTATCTTCATCAAAAATCTACTAGGTAAACTTCTGAAAATCTTAACCACCATTTCTCTGTTTTGTAAATCCATACCCAAAGATGTAAGTTCCATAACAAGTGCTGTGAATCTTATGTCCAATTGCTCTAAAGTCTCGTTGGATAACATCTTAAAACTGTTAAACCTTTCCTTGGCAATGGAAAGCTTGTTCTCTTTAATCTGAGCTGAATCTTCACAGATTATAGCCAACTTATCCCAGATTTCTTTAGTGGTATTACATTATTTAACTTTGTTGAATAAATTGTCGTTGTCACCAATAGCTGTATACAAAGCATTTCGACCAACATTGTCTAGATTTGCACTTCGACGCTCATCAGGGAACCATTCTTGTTTAGGCTTCTCAACATAGCCATCTGGAGTTTCTTCTGTGGCTCTAGGCGCTCTGGTAATAACCTTCAAAATTTGTATTGGTCCATCTGAAATAATATTGCACATTTCGTCATCACATGAACAAAGATATGTAAAAGCTTTGACCTTCCATGAGTCATAGTTTGACTCTGTCAACTTAGGAACTTTAGAAAATGGCATGAAAGACAAACTAAAAGCAACTAAATTTTGAACAGGGATCTAAACAAGCTACTACGCTTGGAAATTTTAAAATTTCAACTTTAACCGCTCTGATACCACTTGTTGGTCCCAAGTGGCAAACGAAAGGGTCTAGAAAGGGGGCGTTGAATAGACCCTAAAGTCTTTTTCGACTTCAAAAAGATTCGTATAAAAATGGTTTGGACGCTTGAAATGTAGACGCTCAACTAAGCGTTTACTTTAAATATAGACGCTTCGGCTGAGCGTCTAATGAAGTCTGTTTTAGAAAGTTAACTTAGACTTTAATATTTGAATACTTTAACCAAATAGGTTTAAGCATTCCATTCTTTAATCAGTGTTAGCACAGCGGAATAATTTTAGAGTCTTCTCTTTTGAAAGCTTTAGCGTCACAAGAAAGTGTTTTTGTTGCTTAACGTTCACTTGAGTTTTACTTAACAGATTTATACAAAGATATAATAATATGAAGAATAACTGTAAAGTAAAGAGCACGATATTTGTAAGGTTCGTTGGGTGGAGTAATCCCAACTACGTTCTTATTCTCCTTGAACACTTGGAGGCAATCCACTAAAATGGTTCTCAAAGAATCACAGAGAAACTTCTACAAATTAGGGAGAGATGGATGTTGATGACTTGAGCTCCTTGATCACACAAATTTCTGCTCCAAATCACTTCTATCCCCTTGCTTCTTTCACCCAGAAATAATGCAAGTATCCAACTTCGACTTCACACAGATTGCGAGGCTTGGATGGCGTTTTTCTAAACGGTTTGTTTGATTTTGATGAAGTTCAAACAACTTGGGAATATCTCAATAGTAATGTGGGTTTCTTCAAAAAGAATCTTTGAGATATTGGTTGACTGTCTGAGGAATTGAAGAAAAGCAAGGAGAATGTTTGCTTGAATATTCTGGCTTTTCTGAGATTTTGAGGAATGAGACTTCAATGCAAAAGCAATTTGGCTTGGAATTGATCGTTGTTTTTGGCTTGTTGTTGAAGTCCCATTTATAGTCATTCTTGGAAGAAAGTGTCCGTTTGACACATGCACAGGCGCGTGTCTCTCACTTCCGCGAGTGAACTACTTTTGTCCTTTTTCCTGAACATCTGCTGCACAAAAGTTAGTGCTGCAGTCTATGAAAAGTTGACAGTCCAATAGGGTGACTTCTCCATACGTCTGAAAGTGTTTATCACATTTAATGCTCTTATCAGCATTTAATGCATTTGAATTAAATACCCGTTGGTATTTAATGCATTGAGAATAATTGCATTGAACTCCTTCTGGACTTGGAAATAAATTCAGGTGAAATCCATCATTGATAGACGCTTATCCATCCTTGAATTGCTTCTGCCCTATAAGGTAACGCTTGATATAGCTGGATATTTAGACGCTTGGAAACTTCATCTTCTTTCAGACTTCAGGCGCTGGAGTCTTCAAACTTAACTACTCATAAGCTCACTCAGAATTCATCAGACGCTCAGCCTAAGACTACTTAGCCTAACAATCTAGAACAAAACAAAACGAAGCCTATAAAGCCTATTACAAATCTAACGCTTCAAGGCTTATACATGATTTCTACTAAAATCAAACTTACATATTTTGGGGTCTAACATAAATTCCTAATTGTCATCATCAAAACATCTAACATGAAATTCCTAACAATTTTTTTTTATATTGTTGGATGATTGATTAGTTTTTTCCAAATGGTATTAAGAATATTATCTTTTCCTAACTAGGTCAAGAAATGATTATTCTTTAAGTTTGGTATTAACTTACCTGACATTTATTTTGGAAATAAATGCAGGAACAATGCATCCTTACTAAAAATTGTTAACAACGATTTAAAAGTTTGGAATTAGTGTACTGTGAACATATATACTAAAGAGCGTAGTATGCTAGAGACAAACTAGAGAAATTGTTTCGCACCTAAGATTAGGTTATGCCTTAAGAGCATGAGATTCATGAGTTAGGAGAAACATGGTGTAAAAGCCCATTGGGATTAGATCACTATCCAAACTTAAGAATCTCATCTCATGGATAGGATGACCAAATCTCCCTTCACCATGAAAATATTAAAGTGCCACTCAAGTTTTCAAGTTTGGTGCCTACTGACGTCTATGGTTGAAAATGTATATCACATAACGGCACCACGATTGGATCGCAGTGACAAGTATATGATTGTCTAATTCAACTTGTTCTTAAAGAGAACATAGTATAGTTTCACATCTAACACTTCCAGCGACTCTACAATTGAATAGGGCAGTAGCACGCAAAAATGAGGCATTGTCGGACATGACTCATTCTATGCTAAACTACATAGAATTCCCCAATTCATAGTGAGTCATGCGCTGCTCATAGGTAAATCTTGAATAGATGTCCCTCCAAATTCATTCCCAATCCAGCATATCAGATATAGCGCAAGTGGAAGCCTAGTCCTAAGTACGTGAGGCTACGGCGATACCCAACCTACGTATAAAAGACAAAGGTAAAGAATCTGGAGGCTAAGTCCTTAAAAGGATAATTTTGTTAGTTGTCTCAAATAATTCAGTGGGAGACCTCTTTTACCAACATGATGATCGGAGGATATGACCACAGTGAAAGCCAATGCAGATATGAGGGTTGCCATTGTGGTAATGGGCAAACTAAACAACCCCATGGAAGTTCCTGAAATAGATTCCCAGTCGAATGTGGAACTTCCAGTGGTCTTGTAGTATAAGAGTAATCCTTATGGACCTAAGATTCCATTGGATGTCTTATGCGTAACCGCGCATGTTCTTGATTTGTTACATGATCACTTTAGATGATTGAATATGGGCAAACTCAGACATACACGTCTTACGTAGTAAGGCACGTGAGAATCAAGAGGAATCTATCTCCGACATTAGCCAGTCGGTTAATCTCCTACGGTTACATAGTGAATCGACTTAAGGAATCTTCGACCGAAGTATGATATCTAAAGAGGCGTAGGGTTTCCTCGTTTAGATAGTCGAAGTCAATTTCACATAACGTGGGAAACATAGTATTGAATTAATAGAGTGTCGACCTTAGCCACTGCTCTAGATTCAATCGGGAGATTAGATAGAGAGATCTTACTTATGCAAGGATCAAGATCGCAAAAGCCGTATCTTTACTTTTGTTTTATCTAGGTCTTCGGGACCCCATGCAACGTGGGCAACCGCGATTTGTAAGTGCCGAGAATTAGCTTGGTGACTAATTCGAGGCTTGATTAAATCAAAGGATTGATTTAATCTAGTACTCTCCATTTTTGGAAGGTACACTAGCACTATGGGAAGGTGTACTTACTACTAGATAGAAACGACCCTAAAGGGTCACACACTAACTCGAGAGAGTCACTGCTTGAATAGATGTGATTAATCAATTTCAAGAAAATTGAGAGAATTAGGAAAGTGTAGCACTTTCCTAATATGGAATATAAATTAATTGAAGGATTCAATTAATTTTACTCTTTTAATTAATCTTGTAGAATTAATTAAATTAATGGACCTAGTAGAGTCCAAGTATTTTTATTTAATTGGGTGGAGCCCAAGTTAAATAAATAAATGTTGGAATTAATTGGTTGGATTTAATTTGACTTGTATTTAATTGATGGATTGTGCCTATAATTAAATTGAGAAGTCGAAATTGAACCCCAGAGTCCAATTGAATATGTTGACCGATTTCTTGAGTGAAAAATAAGGGAAGGGGGGCGATTTTTAACATGTGGTGGAGGAGGAAAAGAGTTTTCCCCTTCTCCAAGTCTTCATAGGATAAGGATTACTAGAGAGTTTAGGAGAGAGGAAGTTTCCTTTTCCTAATTGGACTCTAGGTAATCTTCACCTATAAATAAGAGATGAAGAAGACTAAAAATATTATAAATTTTTGCTGGAAAATCGGCCCCCCTCACTAGACTAAAAATCGGCCACTTCTTCTCCTCTTTCCAACAAGACGTCGTTCTATTCATGTGTTGAATGAAACGACTTAGAAAATATTCCTACCCTTCACATAATCAAACCTAACTTAAGCTTAGAATCGTTTTGTTGTCTAGCACGCAAGGCAAGACAATTGGTGACTTGAACGAGGTGTGGATACATCTTAGAGGTGCGACGCTTGGAGCACTCTAAACCGGGAGATACGAAAAGACGACGGGCAATTTCTCACCCAAGGGAAATTGTGTGGATTTGCACCACAGGGTTGCTGAGATCCAAAGTTCGAGGTGAAACAAAATTTTCGAAAGGTATAATTTCATTTACCTTCTTATCAAATTCGATCGAACCAATTTCATATTCCTGTTTTCGGGTGGTTGTACGTTTACTTTTGTAAAATTTTAATTTCCACTGCCACGAGACACCCGAGGGAATGAGTCAACCCAACAGTGGTATCAGAGCCAAGGTTTGGCTCGATCGAATTTTTATGTGATTATGCATGTTTGTTTTTACGTTTTAATTGTAAAATCGAAAGCATGATAATCAATATGTTCATTGTTAGACTAGGATTGGTTTTGATTTGGGATGTTGTTTGATTTTTATGATTTTATTGTTTAAAAGTCATTGGTTTTAAAAATCATGAAATCTGAAATTTGGGTATATGATTGTTTTCGAAGGTTTTGATCTAGTTTAATGAAATCACCTTTGGTGGGGTGTTGCGAGATGGTTGAACCGAAGGTTTAATCATCAAGTAATAAAACTCAGACCTTAGGAGAATTCAGATTCGTTAATCGAAACTCGAAAGAATCACGAACGTGCGAAAAACTGATTTGAAAAACGCGAACAGCAACAGCCGCTGCACGTGGTGCCCAGGCATGGGGTAACCCATGCCCAGGCGCATGGATGACCATGCCCAGGCGTGGGTCAGACCACGCCTAGAAAGTTAAATAAAAAATAATAATTTTTTTTTCCTTTGTTCGTACTTTCTGAAGGTGAGTGACCCAAAGACCTTACCTATGATGTGTTAGACTTGTAAACTCTGAGAAAGGTTTTAGAAATCAATATCGAACTTATCCCAATGATATTTACAATCTAGTTTGAATGATGAATGGGTAAAATTTACTTTATCACATGTATGTTTGTTTCTTGGCATGTTTATGTGATAAAAGGATGAACCACGAGCCTAATCGTAGTGTTGGTTTTCTATGTATGTAATTATTCTAGAGTTGTAAATAATAGCCGATTTGGCTCTTTCCTTTTCGTGTAGTAGATTAGTAGTTTTTGATATTCTATGTAATCGAAGACGGAGCAAGGAGACGGAGCCAAGACTTGAAGACTTGTATGCTGAGACGATACCATTGTAATAGTCTAGGCTGTGTTTTTATTTTCTAGAATGTCCAAACCCACTTTGGCTTGAATGGGTTGCTAGGTTAGGGCTCGAGGTGGTTCATACTCAATTTTACCGCTTTGTGGATGTAATGCATGCATAGGATAGATAATTAGAACCAGATAATTAAATCTGATGAGACCCCCCAATAAGCATGTTATAATTCCCTCCTGTGAAAATATTAGGCTTATATGATATTAAGAATGGAATTCTATTATCATGCCTTCCATCATAAGTATACACCATGTGGAACGCCGCTAAAGATTCAATCTTTTTGCTCAGAAAATGGGGTGGATTGGATCTGAGGTAGGCTGTGAGTGTTTACTAAGCACTACGGTGCCCCGAGGAAATCGGTTGGTTTCATTGCTTTGCTCAGAAAATGGGGGCAATGAAATTGATGGTTATACATGGGATACTTGATGGGCCGAGCCTAACATCGTCCCTCATGTGTTAGCTCAGAAAATGGGGCACATGTGGGAGATGAGGAAAACCATCTTGAGAACTATCTAGAAAGATAGAAGGCCCGGTAAGGCTACTATTCAAAATCATGGTGTGTTAGCTCAGAAAATGGGGCATATTATGAAGTGAGAATAGATCTCAAGCCCACTAAAGAGACTAACGTTTCTTCGAATCATATCAAGAGGGTGGTGTGATTTGAGAAAAATAGTGGGAGACTTGTACAATTAAAGACCAAATTGTATAAGGACTTTATTTAAAAATCCGTTATTAATTGTCTGTTATGCATTTTTGTAGATAAACGAAAATGGCCAATAATCCTTTCAAAACCCTAATTGAAAGAAACAAACTGACTAGACCAAACTTTCAAGATTGACTTCGTAACCTTAAGATTATCCTTTCGTCTGAAAGAAGACAATATGTGTTTGACATACCGGTGCAAGATGAGCCGGAAGAGGATTCATCTGATGATGAAAAGTTCCAGTACCAACAATGGAAGGAAGATGACATGCAAGTGCAATGTCTCATGTTGGCCTCTATGAGCAACGAGTTGCAAAGACAACATGAGACGATCAAGAATGCTGCGTCGATCCTCCTTCATTTGCAAGAGCTGTATGGCACTAGAACTAGGCGAGAAAGATATGCTATCTCCAAGGAGCTCTTCAATGCTCGAATGACTGAAAACTCTGATGTAAATGCGCACGCACTTAAAATGATCGGGCTAATTGAAAAATTGGCTGGTCTGGGTGTGGCACTTGACAATGAGCTTTCGATGGATTAGGTCCTACAGTCATTGCCTAACTCTTATGATCAATATGTGGTCAATTTCAACATGAACTAACTTGAAGCAAAGCTTCCTGAGCTGTTGAACATGTTGAAGACTGCTGAAAGCACCATCAAGAAGGATAAACCGGTGCTTCTTATGAATTCTTCATCAAAAGCCAATAAGGGCAACAAGAAGAAGAATAAGACTAAGAAGCTGAACGGTAATGGTGGTGTGAAGAAAGGTAAGAAGTCCAAGTCTAAAAAGTCTGACGAGTGCTTCAAATGTGGGAAAGTTGGGCACTGGCAAAGGAACTGCAAAGAGCCTCCGGCTCAAGGTATGTTCTTTGTTGAAGTTAACTTCACTGTTAACAAAACTTCTTGGGTTCTTGAAACTAGATGCGGTGTTCATATCTGCAATGATTTGCACGTTTATACTTATTCGGACTTTAAGTCTGATAAAGAAATTAAAATTTCACTTTGGGTTTGTATTCTCTCTCAACTGTGAAGTAGTAACCTGGAAGATTTCCAAGTAAATTACTCCACTACTGAGAATGAATATAAAACTGACTTGGAACCTTAGAGGTGGTCAAGGAATTTTGTTTGGATCTGAAGTTCGTGGTAGACTTCAATTGGTCCCTAGCGTGAAGTTTACATTTATCACTTTAATATGATGAAATGGAGCTAAAGCGCAAGTTGGGGAACCAAGGTCTCACAAATCCAGACACGATGAGAGATACAACATCTTTTGAGAGATCGTTGGAAAAGGCAATGTAGCTGGCCCACTCACTAAGCCACTATCACAGGTGGTGCTAAAGTGACATCTTTAGAAGATGGGTATTATATATACCAATTGGCATAGAGTGCAAGTTGGAGATTGTTGGGAAAGTGCCCTTGATGCCAACGAGGAGATTGGAATATAAGGCACTAGTTTATATTGCACAACTCTTAACTAATAGAAAGGCATTTAATATATTGTTCGTATAAGTCTTAATAGCATCTATAAGACTTGAATGAATAATAAGTCCATGTGAATCAAGGCAGACCTTCCACTCCTTATTGTAATTAAGAGGGTAGGACTGGAAGGGTTTGGTACTTGATCACTTAAATGGTTCGCAAGTCGGAGAATCTCAATTGGGCATTGAGATTCGTTTGGACTTGTATGACACATGCTCTGACAGGGAGTACCAGTCTAACACTATGTGATAATGGGAGTTTGTGTCATAGATACATTGATGAGATTAATGTATTCGAATACGGCTAGTAGTAATCCAATCACATGGATTTTTATTCATTGACTGTCAATGATTGGATTACTAATTATGATAGTATGCGTGAGCATTAGACCTGAGTAATCACGTTGAAGATGTGCTTGTGATGCCAAGTCTGTAATTAGAGTAGCTAGATCCAATTCACCCGTTGGTGGGGTCAACCTCGAAGTGCGGCTTGATGGGCAAGTAGCATTCTTAACTGATTAGCAAGAAGGAATTCATTGTCTCGTAAGTAAATGAGAAGTATCCTATGCGATCATGGGTAAATGAGATTAAAGTCTCTAGACAGAGCTCCTGAACTAACTCGTGTTTGACACGGAGGGTAGTTCTATAATCTCATATTACCATGATTCTTAGCATAGGATCAAGTCCCGTGAGTTTGACATTCCATGACTCTCACTTGATCGGGACACGTCAGTGAAGGGCTTATACTCGTACAATATTCATAATCTAAAGGTTCGTAATGGCATAGTCATTCTGTACTCGGTTGGGCTACGATGTGGGGCCACGGTGCTGGCTTGGTATCACCCACATCCTTTTGTTTCCTTCCATTGCTAATCGAGATGAACCTAGAGAGACGCTCTATAAAGGAATAGATCGGAAATTGTAATTTTATATTTAAAGGGTATTTTGGTAATTTGTCCTATGCTAGGACGAATTAATTAATTGGACGAACTAATTTAATTAGTTGTTTAATTGGATTAAACAATTGTAAATTAAATTATTTAATTTGAATAGTTAGTTAATTGGGTTAATTAAATATTTAAATCGGAATATGAATTTAATGTATATTTATTTAATTAGATTAAATGAAATATAATTAAATTAAGTGGATTAAATTGACCGGGTCAATTTAGCCCACATGGGGCGTCCAACGGGCCCTTATGGCCTCCAACACAAGCACTAGAGAATAAATTAATTCATTCAGTAAAATAACACAATTGAGAATACTGAAGTCCTCCACTAACTCATGAAAGCTAATTGTAAGGTTAGAGACAATGAAAGATGGCCTAAATCATTTCATGACTTCGAAAAATCAATACACACTTCAAAGTCAACAAATTTGAAAGTTCAACGCTTTATATCCTCAAAAATTCACATAAGCATGGCTAAAAAGGGCTTTCAAGGCACAAACTACGATATGTTGATCACAGACGAAGGATTTCATCTTAGATTAAAGTAGAGACACTCAAACAAATCATGCTCCAAGCAAAGATATAACAAAACATGAATTTAAAACTCAACACAGTTTTACTTGCCAATGCCAAAACATTTAATCCCAAATCAAGTAGAAATCTAAACAAATGAACACATACTACGCCAAATCGCCGTAAAATAATATTAAATAGGGAAGAATGACCCACCCCCAAACTTATCTAGCACATTATATTGTCCCCAATGGGTGAGGAAATAAACATAAAATAAGAGTGTAGAAAGATTTCCCTGAGAATTGAAGGCGCATGAATCATCTAAATGGCGATCGGTGCAAAGGCGTAGAAGATATAAGACGATAAAAAGCATCTGCAAAGAAGAAACCAAGAAGGAGACAATTAGATCATCAACAAGTTAAGAGCACACAAGACTAAGTGAAAAAAAACTAAAGAAATAAAAGCAACGAAACAAACAACAAGCATAAAATGAAAAGCAAAACTAAAACAAGAAAGCGAAAAAAGGTGTGGGTTGCCTCCCACGAAGCGCTAGTTTAAAGTTGGTAGCTCGACTCCTTTTATGTGCTTAACCAATACCAGTAGGTACAGTTTCATGATTCCCCTTTATGGGTATTGTTGACCATGCCATCTTTCCACCACTCATCTTGAACGATCTTTGAACTCCTCTTATAGAATTAGCTTGAGAAACAACATTAGTTGAAGGAGATGGTTTAAAGTCATTGAAAACATTAAAGGTCACCGTTTCTTCCCCAATTACAAATGTGAGCCGACCACGCTTGACATCAATAACGGCTTCGGCTGTATCTAGGAAAGGTCGACGTAGTATGATAGGCATCTCCACGTCTTCCTCCATGTCTAAGACTATGAAACCCACCGGGAAGATGAACTTATCAACTTTTACTAGGACATCCTCTATAATCCCTCTTGGATACTTGACGGATCGGTCAGCTAATTCCAGGGAAATGGTGGTGGGCTTTGGCTCTCCAAATCCGAATTTCCTGAAAAGTGAGAATGGAAGTAAGTTAATGCTTGCTCCCAAATCACATAGAACTATAGGAAAATTGATAGAACCAATTTGACAAGGAATTGTGAAACTCCCTGGATCCTTAAGCTTAGGTGGGAGCTTGTTTTGGATTATTGCGGAACATTCTTCTGTAAGCACCACAGTTTCAGACTCCTCTAGCTTTCTTTTATTGGAAAGGATTTCCTTGAGAAATTTCACATACTTCGGCATTTAGAGCATAGCCTCTGCAAATGGGATGTTAATGCGCAATTGTTTAAACATCTCAATGAATTTAAGAAATTGAGCATCAAATTTCCCCCTTTTTAGTGAAACAGGAAAGGGAGGAAGTGGTTGCACCGGTACACGAGGTTCGCGGGAAGCCGAGTCAGAACTTTCCAAAGCAGGCAATTGGACCGTGGTCTGATCAACTTTGGACCGCGGTTCAGGACCGCGGTCTTCCTCTAAAAATTGTGACTCTGAATTTTTGGACCGCGGTCCAATTCCAGATTCTGTGAAGTTTCAGCGCCCATTTCCTTCCCACTTTGCAAAGAAATGGCATGGGCTTGTGCCTTTGGGTTCTTTTCAGTGTCATTAGGCAATGAACCCGGTGCTCTACCCTAAAGTTGACTAGTCAACTGTCCCAACTGAGTCTGTATATTTCCCATATTAATCTCGAGGTTATGACTCCGCTCATCATTTTGCTTTATGTATTGGAGCATCAACTCCTCGAAACTCGACTTCTTTTTTTGTTGGTGGTACCCCTCTTGTTTTTTATAAGCATTTGGTTGAAAGGCTGGTTTATCATGGTGTGATACAAATCCAGAGGGTGGCTCAACCACGTTGTTGTTGCTCCAAAAAAAATTTAGGTGGTTGCGCCCTCCCGAGTTGTACCGTTCAGAAAAGGGGTCATTTTGGCTCATGCTCGGGTTGTGCTCACAATTGGCATTCTCAATAGAATCATATTGGAAGGGTGAGCTACTTTGAACTTGATTGACCAGGAAATTCATCGCATCAAGCCTCCTATTTAATAATTCCACTTGTGTAGCTAGTGTAGTCGAAGCATCCATTTGATAAACTCCACTTGCCCTCTTAGGAAGCATCATTCTCGCAGTAGGCCATTGGTAGTTATTTTCAGCCATGTTGTCTATCATATCCCAAGCCGCTTGTGGTGGTAAATTCATGAGTGAACGACCCACAGCTGCATCAAGATGACTGCGAAGTCCGAGTCCAAGGTCTTGATAAAAGATGGTCACTTGAGTCCATAATGCAAAACCATGGTGAGGGGATTTTCGGAGAAGTTCCTTAAATCTTTCAAGTGCTTCATAAAGTGACTCCCCATCAATCTGTCAAAAACCTTGTATCTCAACTTTGATAGCGGCAGTTTTTCCCGGTGGAAAGTACTTACTTAAAAACTTCTCCACGAACTGATCCCAAGTATGAATGGATGCGGTTGGCAACGAGTCAAGCCATGCTCTTGCTCTATTCTTCAATGAGAAAGGAAATAATCTCATTCTAATAGCATCATCAGTCACTCCATTCTGTCGAAATGTGCTCAAATAGCCGAGGAACCGGGCAATATGAGCATGTGGCATCTCATCCACCGCACCCCGATCTTGATCATTGGAAATTAACTGAAGTATCGCCGGTGAAATCTGAAAAGTATTCGCTTCAATGGTGGGTAGCACAATAGCACCGGCGGCTCCGTGGATAGTAGGTTGCATATAGTCACGCAATGGCCGAGGAGCATGTTCTTGCCTCTGGGCTAAAGTAGCAGCAACCGCAGCTTGAATGATAGCTTGAATTCCCGGGTCCACCAAATTGATGCCCAGTGGGACATGTAAGGGATTATTCTGATTGTTCCCTTCCATTGCCTCAAAGTGATTCTTTTTGTATTTTTGTGCTCTTCTTCTTCTATTGAAAGTCTATTCAAAGAGGTCAACCTATCAATAGGATCAAAAGAACTATATTAATAAAAAGAAAAACAACTTAGTCTTAGTGAAGATAAGTGAATTACAATATCAAATAACGCAATTGTCCCCGGCAATGGCGCCAAAAACTTGACACGTGTGATTCCTAGAAATTGTACTAGGTCGTGCAATGTAATAAAGTCGACTATTAGCCGAGGGTGTATCGTTTCCACAGGGACAATTGGATTTGATGCTCGTAATTGCTATGTTACCCAACTCTAAGCTAAATCAAAATATAAGATGAGAGATGTTTGAACTATGAAAATAAACTAAGGATAACTAAATGAAAAACAAGGTAATATATCAAATGGAAAGAGATGATTGGGTTATGATCCTACTATGCTCTATTTTGTGCTCATAAACTCTCAATTACCCTGATTATTAGAACGTTCTTGTTATGGCGAAACCCCCTAAGGTATTCATTACTCAATCTCTTGAAATAACAAGCCTATACTAGTCAACAACTCCCTATATCTCTATAGCGAAGATTGAATTAACTAACATGCATTAAGGTTCAAAGGGATTCCTTGTTTACGAAGATCCTACATTCACTCGGGTCATCTTATCACAAAAAGCCACACAACGCAATTGATTCTATCTCTAGTCAATTGTTACGTTATGATGTTTGATTTTACGGTCTAACTTTATCTATCTCCTCTCGGTCTCAAGACAAAGCATTATATCAAACACATGGTGATCAAGCATATGCAAGCATTAAGCATAAAAATCAAATATGTAATAAGAATGTAATTAATCCGGAAACTAAGAATTTATTAAACACAAAACATCACAAAGTATTCACATAACCCAATCAAATAAGTACTTAGTTCATAATTGTAACAAAGAGAAATTCAAAATCCCTAAAAGACATAGCTAAGAACTATTCTAAAAGGGCGAATTGAAGAACTCCCTATCACAAGAAGTGAATCCAAGCTTTGATGATGATAATTGACTCTTCAAGCTTCCTTGGGACTTTAGATGTCTTCCTTGGGTCTTGGAGAGCAAGAAAAGCTCCTTTGATAGGTGAAAAGTGTGTCCAAAAAGGGCAAAAACGGCGGACTAAAACTAGGGCACGGGAAAACGGACCGCGATCAGGAAACGTGGCAGACCGCGGTCCACTGACGTGCAGGACCACGGTCCTGAACCGCGGTCCAGAAAGACAGAATCCAGCTTTTCACTTGCTTCGCGCCTTTTCTTAGGCCTTCTCACTCGATTATCGATCTATTCAACTTGAATCCCTGCACACATGAAATGACAACAAATCAAAGCAACATGCTGAATTATCATTACTAAACTGCGACGAAAATACCTATATTAAGGGGGTAAATAATCGTAAAATGTGAACTTATCAAAGGTGTACTTACTACTAGATAGAAATGAGCCTAAGGGGTCACACACTAACTCGAGAGAGTCACTGCTTGAATAGATGTGACTAATCAATTTCGAGGAAATTGAGGGAATTAGGAAAGTGTAGTACTTCCCTAAAATGGAATATAAATTAATTGAAGGATTCAATTAATTTTACTCTTTTAATTAATCTTGTAGAATTAATTAAATTAATGGACCTAGTAGAGTCCAAGTATTTTATTTAATTGGGTAGAGCCCAAGTTCAATAAATAAATGTTGGAATTAGTTGGTTAGATTTAATTTGACTTGTATTTAATTGATGGGTTGGGCCTATAATTAAATTAAGAAGTCAAAATTAAATCCTAAAATTCAATTGACTTGAGTTGACCGATTTTTATGAGTAAAAATAAGGGAGGGGGCGTTTTTTATGTGTTGGAAGAGGAAAAGAGCTTTCCCCTCCTCCAAGTCCTCATCATTGATTAGTTGTTTGACTTATCACCTCATAGGATGAGGATTACTAGAGAGTTTAGGAGAAAGGAAGTTTTCTTTTCCTAATTGGACTCTAGGTAATCTTTACCTATAAATAAGAGATGAAGGAGACTAAAATGGATGATCAAAAATTGCTGGAAAAATCCGCCCCTCCCTAACCTACTAAAATCGGCCACCTTCTTCTCCTATTTCCAACAAGACATCGTTCTATTCATGTGTTGAATTAAACGACTTAGAAAATATTCCTACCTTCACATAATCAAGCCTAAGTTAAGCTTAGAATCATTTTGTTGTCTAGCACGCAAGGTAAGATGATTGGTGACTTGAACGAGGTGTGGATACATCTTAGAGGTGCGACGCTTGGAGCACTCTAAACCGGGAGATACGAAAAGACGACGGGCAATTTCTCACCCAAGGGAAATTGTGTGGATTTGCACCACAGGGTTGCTGAGATCCAAAGTACGAGGTGAAACGAAATTTTCGAAAGGTATAATTTCGCTTACCTCACTTATAATTCGATCTAACCAACTCCATATTCCTGTTTTAGGGTGGTTGTACGTTTATTTTTGTAAAATTTTAATTTTCGCTGCCACGAGCCACCCGAGGGAATGAGTCAACCCAACAGTGGTATCAGAGCCATGGTTTGGCTCGATCAAATTTTTATGTGATTATGCATGTTTGTTTTTACGTTTTAATTGTAAAATCAAAATCATGATAATCAATATGCTCATCAAAAGACTAGGATTGATTTTGATTTGGGATGTTGTTTGATTTTTACGATTTTAATGTTTAAAAGTCGTTTGTTCTAAAAATCATGAAATTTGAAATTTGGGTATAGGATTGTTTCCGAAAGTTTTGATTTAGTTTTATGAAATCACTTTTGGTGGGGTGTTGTGAGATGGTTGAACCGAAGGTTTAATCATCAAGTAATAAAACTCAAACCTTAGGAGAATTTAGATTCGTTAATTGAAACTCAAAAAATTCACGAACTTGCGAAAAACAGATTTGAATGCGGTCAAATAGTTGCACTGCGTCTCTGAGTCTCATTCTATTAAAGAGAAACTCATAGCGCTGCTCAGTATCCATTTCCACATTAGCGCTTGAAGATTCGCCACTGGTAGCGCTGCTCACTTCTGGAACAAGGTTGGATTGAGTGAGCTCAGCGAGCGCTTGCCGAAGGGATGCTTCAACAGGTTGTCGAATATCTGGCAAGGATAGAATAGGTCTGAGGCGCTGAATGCGGGAATCAAGACATTATCGGGCAAAGCATTTGCGTCTGTCATGAATAGCGTGATTAAACAATACTGGGCTAGCGACCATTTCTTCAATAGTATGGCGCTGCAAGTCATATGCCTCGGCCCATTCAGCTTCTTGAATAAGCCATTCTGATCCGACTGCAATGATAGCTCTAAATTCGCGATCACGAATGTCCTTCAAGGCAAGGAAGCGCTGGAGGTCTAGACTGTAATTTCCAAGCCAGACTGTTTCAAAGTATAGCTGCGCTTCTTGGGAGATCATTAGCCTTAAATCTGTGGGCTTGTCAGGAATTTCGATTCCTTTAGCTTTCCACAAGCGAAGGGGCTTCGCTTTCTCAAGATTGGAGTAATGAGCGACTGTCTCAGGATAGTGAGAGTAGCCGAGCTTGTCAAGCGTCTCCTCACTTGGACTCTGAGGAATGCGAGAATAGTTATCATAAAAGTTGATCGTCTCATTCCTCAGTGGCCTAGCCTCTGGTTCACTGTGAAGATGATCATTGTAGTAAGCGGAATCAACCTCAGCTAGAGTCCTCTTCATGGGCTCGGGAGCTTTCTGGGTCTTAGAAGGTTTAGAGGCTGAGATATCAACAAGACTATCAGCCAAAGTCCGTTTGGGGACTTCCAGTTCTGCAGTACTGGTAGAAGACTTGGACTTTGTAGTCTTCTTGGACTTTTTCTGGGGAGGCACTGGATCCTCGGATGCAATTCTAATGAGCTCATCTTTCTGAGCGTCTGTCAATTCTTGATCAAAAAGAATCCGATTAAACCAGGCATCGTACTCAATTGCTTCTTGAATACAATGTTCTGCATAGACATAGGCTTCTTCAATGTCCTCATACAGAGCAAAGTCTTCATTGAGTAAAGTCGAAGGGAGAGCGGAATTGTCTATGTCTCTATCTAGCACCACCCAATGCCTAGCGGCTGATCCACCCACAGTATATGGGAAATAACCTTCAGCGTCTACAGCAACTTCTTGAGCTATTGCCACAACTTCTAAAAGATCCACATCTAATTCCACTGGCATGCCCTCAGAAACAGGTGCAGCAGCGTCTGCTTCAACATCGACATCTAAAGGAACTGAAATAAAGAAACACACCTTAAGAACTAAATTTTCTACAAAAGGTAGAAAATCGAGAGAAGGCCTTGGTAGAAGAAATTTCTTACCCTGAGCACTAGTCTCAGCAATGGGCTCCAGAGGATGAACTTGGGGTTCACTAGCCTCAAGTTCCTTTTGCAAATCAGCTTGAGCAGCTGATGGTTCTTGAGCATCTGATGCTCGAATAGATTCTACACTAGGCTCTACAGGAGCGCTCAATGGGGCGCTTGACTGTGAAATACCACGAGGATCAGTTAGCTTTCTAGCTGCTGGAGTGTGAATCTTTTAGTGTGTAAAAGAGACAGATTTTTCACGAGAGGTGGTAAAGTAAATTACCTCAGATTCAACGGGAATTGATCCAACTGTTTTCTGCCGCTTAAGAGCTTCTGTTTGCTCTTCTTCCTCAACGTCCTTCTCGAAATGAATGGGTGAGGGAGGAGGGGATGACGGTTTCTTCCTCTTCAACTTCTTGGAAGGCGCTTGAGGAACAGCCTTGGACTTCTTGACGTTCAAACCCAATACAAAATTTCTTGGGCGCTCTTCAGTGGGAGAAGCTAACTCAGGATAATCTTCATATAACTCAGTTGTAGCAATCCTGTGAAGCGCCTCTTCCTCTTTCATCTTGCTTAGCTTTTCAGCTTTGCATCTATCACGTTCTTCCTTTGGTAACGCAGCTCCACCAACAGCAGCAGGGTAAAGAAGGGATGAAATCATCTTTTTACCCAAAAACTTCTCTTTTGGAACTGCAGTCCCAGCGCTTGGAACATGACCGCTGCGATACAGGATATAACTTAATACTAAGCCATAAGGTTTGGTGGGAGGCTTCTTCCCCAACATCGATACAATACGCTCAAAAATAAACCTAGGCCCATTAATTTCGTAATTCTTAACAATAGCCACCATCATCTGAAATTGAAAATGGCTAATCTTGTCAAACGATCCTGCTCTGCACTCAAGAACTTTAGCGCAAATGTCATCCATTATTTGATACTTCGTCTTCAACTTCTTTTTCTTGAAATTGTGAGAGTAGGACGAATCTTTTCGTAATTTCATATGTTCCCAAACTACAGAGAAATCTCCAACACCGACGTCAGAGGGCAAAATCCCTTTATTGGAAAGTTGAAAGAAGTCTGCAATAAGTTCTGAAGTAAGAATGAAAATAGTGTCGGGAAACTCCGGGAATAAATACGTGATAGAACGACCATCATCGGAAAGTTGGGCATTCTCATAGAATTCTTTGAGAGCCTCTAGATGAAGTTGATAATGACTGGTCATTAAGGCTTTCAAATTTTGTTGTTCAAATGAGAGAAAGACACTACGAACTGGAAAATGTTGTTGGGAGTAAAGATAATCCCAATCAACCAAAAAACCTGGATTTACATGAACTTCAGCCTGGGGATTTGATGAAGAAGACGCAGCAACAGATTTTGAAGATTTCTTGGGGGCCATTTTTAGAGAAGTTTGAAGAAATTGGAAGCAGTTAACTTTGAGAGAGAGAGAGAGAGAGAATTTTTTGCAGATAGCTCTTTAGAAAATATGAGTGATAAAAGGAAATACTTCTGCAATTTCTTGAATTTATAGATGAGTGAGAATTAACTGCTTATTTAATATTTGACCGTATTTTAAGTAAAATATGTGCGAAAAATGTGGAAACTGCATTGGATAAATATAAAATTAATTTGACGTTCGCGGTTACTTTTGCGGTTACTTTTGTAGTTACCTTTTTTAATTTCAAAAGGTTTGAAATATTCAGTGTGGGGAGCACGCGCCCAAAAACCACTGTAGTGTAGGTAGGCACGTCCTTTCACTGAACAGTCATATTAAAATTAATGATTACCCTTTGGTTTTCTTGAACAAAGATAAGGAATGTCTTGTCAGCATTAATTGCTTTGACATTTCCACGTGACTTTGTGTAGTGTCAGGTAGCACGCTATATACAATTTATTTTACAACTAAGCGCTAATTGGGAATTGTTTAAGCATTTAGATTTTCTTTTGAAATTAGATTTAGACGCTAATAGAGTTAAAGCATCTAAACAAGTTTTCATGCAAAAAAGCAAGTGCTGATGACCAATGCAGGAGAAACATTTTTTTGGTCATTTTCACCTTTTAATAGTCATCCATTTTAAGGTTCCCCCTAAAATTAAAAACTTATTAGTGTAGTTTTTTTTGAAATCATTAAGCATAACATAAAATTCCCCCTAAATTATATGCCTAGAAAATATGATGTTCCGAATGATTTAAGCATTTAGATCAATCATACCTAATTCACTTCTTAAAGTGAGAAATCGTTGTTCATTGAGCGCTTTGGTGAAGATATCTGTCAATTGCTTGTCTGTACCAATGAATTGCATGGAGATATCTTTCTTTTGAACATGGTCACGAAGAAAATGGTATCTGATGTCAATATGTTTGGTTCTGGAATGGAGAACAGGGTTTTGAGTCATGGCTAGGGCGCTTTGGTTATAACAATGAATGGGGGTTGGACCTAGGATTATTCCATAATCTCTAAGTTGTTGCCTCATCCACAACACTTGTGCACAACAACTTCCTGCGGCTACATACTCGGCTTCAGCTGTAGAGGTAGCTATCGATTGTTGTTTGTTACTATGCCACGAAACTAACCTATCACCTAGAAATTAACATGTACCACTAGTACTCTTACGATCTATTTTGCAACCTGCAAAATCTGCATCTGAGTAACCAATTAGTTCAAAAGGAGAGTCCTCTGGATACCATAAGCCCACATTTTGTGTGCCTTTTAGGTATTTAAGGATCTTCTTGGCAGCAATAAAGTGTGACTCTTTAGGATCAGCTTGAAAACGTGCACACATGCATACCGAAAACATAATATTAGGTCTACTAGTAGTAAGATAAAGAAGTGATCCAATGATACCTCTATAATTAGTGATATCAACCTTCTTCCCACTTTCATCTTTATCTAACTTAAGCGTTTGGCTCATTAGAATTTTTGAAGATGATGTATTTTCCATACCAAATTTCTTAATCATATCACGTGTATATTTAGATTGGTTAATTAATATGCCATTAGGGAGTTGTTTATCTTGTAATCCTAAGAAAAAAGTTAATTCACCCATCATGCTCATTTCAAATTATTGTTGCACCATTTTTGAAAATTTCTCACATAGACGCTTGTTAGTAGAGCCAAATATAATATCATCAACATAAATTTGGACTAAAAGAATATCTTCGTCATTGGTAATTTTAAATAACGTTGTATCAACACTGCCTCTTGAAAAACCTTTACCAATAAGGAAAATAGAGAGAGTGTCATATCATGCTCGGAGTGCTTGCTTAAGCCCATAAAGTGCTTTGTTTAGCTTGTAAACCATACCCTTAGCGTGGTTGCTGATGAATCCTAGTGGTTGCTCCACATATACCTCTTCTTGGAGTTTACCATTCAGGAAGGCACTCTTCACGTCCATTTGATACACCGTAAACTTGTTGAACGCTGCATACGCTAGAAACATGCGGATTGCTTCAAGACGGGCGACAAGAGCATATGTCTCATCAAAATCAATACCCTCTTCTTGGCTATAACTTTGAGCTACGAGTCTAGCCCTATTTCTTATCACAATGCCATTCTCATCCATCTTGTTTCTATAGACCCATCTAGTCCCAATAACTCCTTGGTGAGTTGGCCTTGGTACTAGCGTCCAAACCTTACTACGCTCAAACTGATTGGGCTCTTCATGCATGGCTTCAATCCAACTTGGATCGCTTAGTTCTTCATCCACTTTCTTAGGTTCCATTTGAGATAAGAAGCTAGCGAACATGGCCTCATTAAATGTGGCGGCTCTACTTCTCACAGGCGCTTCAATGTCTCCAATAATCTGCTCAAGTGGATGATCACGTAGCCATAGTCTATCAGGCTGGAAAGGGTTAAGAGATTGAACAGGCGCTTGACGATCAGACGATTGACCACCCTCTTGCGTAGGCGCTTCAAGTTCACAGATCCTTCTTTGCTCTTGATGATCACTCTCTTCATGATCATCAGCAATTCTTACATTGTTATCCAAAGTAACCTCATGAGTAATCTTAGGAGGTGGCACTGAGATCTCATCATCGTCGTCACTATCATCATCAATGGTAATCTTAGATGCTTGATGGCACAGATCTTCAACTCCTACATCATTCATATTAACCTTACTTGGTACTTGGTTAGCATCATCAAAAATAACATGAATAGATTCCTCAACCTTCGATTTGATCTTGTTTAGGATGTGAAAATTCTTTGCATTCTTGGCGTAGCCTAGAAAGATTCCCTCGTCCGCTTTAGGATAAAATGTCTTTAGGCTTTGGGATCCATTATTATGGATAAAACATTTAGAACCAAAGACATGAAAGTATGAAACATTTGTCTTACGTCCCTTCCATAGTTCATATGGAGTTTTACCATGATGTTTGTTGATCATGCACCGGTTTTGAGTGTAACAAGCAGTGTTGATTGCTTCGGCCCAAAACCTAGGAGCAAGCTTGGACTCTGCTAACATCGTCCTAGCGGCTTCCTTGAGCGTTCTATTCCGGCGCTTAGCAACATCATTCTGTTGGGGAGTTCTGGGAGCTGAATACTCATGATGTATTCCATTCTCTGCACAAAACTTCTCAACAACCTTGTTAGTAAACTCAGTACCGTGATCGCTACTTATTCTTGCAACCGTAAGATTTTTCAATATTTGAAGTTGCCGAATAAGCGTTGTTAACTTGTCACATGTCTCATCTTTGGATGAAAGAAATTCCACCCAAGTAAATCGAGAGAAATCATCTACTGTCACCAAAGTATACTTTTTACCGCTCACACTAATCGTTTGAACAGGTCCAAACAGATCCATGTAAAGTAATTCAAGTATTCTAGAGGTAGATAGATGAGGTTTTCTCTTGAAAGATGATTTAACTTGTTTGCCCATTTGACAAGCATCACAAAGGTGATCCTATTGAAATAGTTCTTTTGGTAATCCCTCTACAAGATTTAGATTTATAGTTTGAGAGATTGTCTTAAAGTTGAGGTGATTCAATTTTCTATGCCATAACCTACCCGTTTTAGATTCATTTTCAGCAACAAAACATGTTGGGTTGTTATCAATTGTTGAACCCCAATCTACCAAATATATGTTGTTTGTTCTTTTACCTTTCAATTTAGTAGACTTAGTCTTAGCATCATTTATATAGCAACAGTCGCTTGAGAATATGACTTCAAAGCCTTTATCACAAAATTGACTTATGCTTAATAAATTGTGCTTCAGACCCTCAACATAATAAACATCACTTATCATGATGTTCCTCCTATGCAAAGTACCTATACCTTTGGTTTTACCTTTGGAGTTGTCACCAAATACAACCTGAGGACCATTGGCAGCTCGATAGTTGATCAATAGATCCTTGGACCCAGTCATGTGCCTTGATAATCCACTATTGAAGTACCAAACAGATGTATCGGCTCTAGCTCTAGGTACCTGCAATCAAAAGAGAAGTTCTATTTCTGTTTAGGTACCCATTGTTGCTTGGGTCCTTTAACATTAGTAGCATTGTTAGTTTGAATTAGAACTTTCGAAACCCATATTTGCCTAGTCTTCATTGTAGAAATACTGGCCTTCTTGGGTTTCGCATAGTGTTGTGTGTGCTTTTTGGATGTATAATAATATCGTCGATTATAATCGTGATCATAATCATAGTCATAATCATCATAGTTGCGATAATTTGATCTAGACTGCCTTGGATATTGACGCTGGTTTTTCCTTGGCGCTGGCTTGGGTTGCACTTTTGGTACTGGAAGCTTAGCGCTTGATTCACAGTGGTTTGGATGAACATGTCTTTGTGAATCATTTACCTTTGACTTACCCTTGCCTGCGCCAGCTTTGGCTTTCTCATTTGGCCTCGTACCATTGTCGCTCGGTTCATTTTGAGTTTAACTTTGTGAACCTTTCTCAACAAAGAAAACACCTTTTCCTTTGTTGTTTGTCGTAACATTAGATTTGTTTGGTTGTTTACCGAATTTATTGCATCCTAAACCGGTCTTTTCACCAAACATTCTTGTTACCTGAGTCACATTGTCTACCTTTTTTGACACTTTAGACAATGATGAGACGAGCTGTTCTGATTTAGTAAGTCTAGCAATCAGCTCAGCTTCTCTCTTGACTATTATATCAAGATCACTTTTCAACTAGGTTATCTCACTCTCAATCAATTGGTTCTTCTCAATGCATTGTTGCTGAGCTTGCAACTCTGCTTTGAACGTTACTTTATCACTTGTGAGCGATGAAATGATATCAAAGTGATTTTGATATAATGTGGCGACATCTTGACAATCATTATAATATTCTTTGACTTTGTCAAGTGATTCTTCATAAGAGAGAGGGTAAGATATCTCAGTGTTTACCGCAGGAGATGCTTGATCATCTCTGGCCATGAGACAGATAAGCGCTGAGTTATCCACTGGCTCATCATCATCACTGCTCTCTTCTAAAGGCTCCAAATCTTCAGGTATGGACGCTGGTTCTGATTCCGCTAGCAAACCTTATTGACGAAGGTTGCTCCTGAATTGGTTTCTATCCATGTAATCCTGCCTTGAGGGCTTGGATACATTTGGATAAGGGCAATTTACCTTGTAGTGCCCTGGTTTCCTGCAATTATAACAAAGATTAGTTTTCATCTTTTGTTCATTTGTTAACCTTGCAGTGTGTGGTTTTGAGACCACTGGAGGTGAAAGATTCTGTTGAGTATTCGCTTGATACTGAATTGGCGCTTGATACTGTTGTTGTGCTGGAGCAGGCACTTGATATGAACTTTGTCCTTGATGCTTAGGACTATTCTCTTTCTTTTCATATCTTAAGAACTTTCTGAATCTATTTAGAAGCGCTAGTTCCTCATCCTTAGTGATATCCGAAACCTTTCCCTTGTTACCTGATTTACCCTTGATTGATGTTATGAGTGCTCCAGACTCAATTACTGGACTACTCACAACATCACTGGCGGAATTCAACTCAAACTCAAATGCTTTGAGCTCTGAAAAGGCGTCTTCTGGACTTAAAAGATCCAACATATTAGATTCTCTCATCGTTGTTGTCTTCATCAAAAATCTACTAGGTAGACTTCTGAAAATCTTAACCACCATTTATCTGTTTTGCAAGTCCATTCCCAACAATGTAAGTTCCGTAACAAGAGTTGTGAATCTTATGTCCAATTGCTTTAGTGTCTCGTTAGGCAACATCTTAAAACGATTAAACTTTTCTTTGGCGATTGAAAGTTTGTTTTCCTTGATTTGTGCTGAACCGCCACAAATTATGGCTAACTTATCCCATATCTCCTTGGTAGTGTTACAAGATTTGACCTTGTTGAATAAGTTGTCGTAATCACCAATAGCAATGTACAAAGCGTTCCGACCAACATTGTCTAGAATAAATCTTCGACGCTCATCTGTGGACCATTCCTGCTTAGGCTTCTCAACATAGCCATCTGGAGTCTCTTCTGTGGCTCCAGGCGCTCTGGTGATTACTTTGTAAATCTGAATAGGTCCATCTGAAATGACATCACACATTTCGTCATCACAGGAACACAAATAAGTAAAAGCTTTGACCTTCCATGAGTCATAATTTGACTCGGTCAACTTAGGAACTTTAGAAAATGCTATGAAAAATTTAAAAGCAACTAAATTTTGAAAAATGATCTAAACAAACAGTTATGCTTGGAAATTTTAAAAATTTCAACTTTAACCGCTCTGATACCACTTGTTGGTCCCAAGTGGCATACGAAAGGGTCTAGAAGGGGGGGGGGAGATTGAATAGACCTTGAAGTCTTTTTCGACTTCAAAAATTATTCGTATTAAAATTAATTTGGACGCTTGAAAATGTAGGAGCTTGGCTAAGCGTCTACTGAAGACTGTTTTTAGAAAGTTTACTTAGATTTCAAGATTTGAATACTCTAACCAGATAGGTTTAAGCGTTCACTTCTTTAATCAGTGTTAGCACAGCGGAAAAATTTGAGTCTTCTCTTTGAATTTTTTAGTGTTCCAATATGCAACTTAGTTACTTAGCGTTTGATTTAGTCAAATAGACACTTAACTAATTTACTTGTCTTTTTCAAGATAAAAGGTAGAATATAAATATAGACAATAAATCAACAAATAAATAAGACACGAGAATTGTAAGGTTCACTGGATTTGTGTAATCCCAACTACGTCCTTTTATTCCTTTCCATACAGGAGGAATTCACTAAAAAAATGAATCACGAAGCTTCACACAGACAACTTCTACACAATAGAAAATTTATGAAGGCTTGATCTCGAGTTCCCTGATCATTCAGATTTCAACTCAGCTAAGATCTGCTTCTGACAATGCTTCTTTCACTCAGAAATAATGCTTTGCCTTCAACAACTTTGTCACACAGATGGAAGAGGTTGATGGGTTTTTATCACGGTTTTGTTTGATTTGAAAAGTTCAAACACTTTGGTAATATCTCTTTGAAAGATTAGATTCTTCTATGAAGAGGTAAGAAATATTGATTTGGCTGTAGAGATGTTTAAGCTCAATGAAATTTCGGCTATGGAAGATTTGAGCTTTAAAAATTGGATATAGATCTCAACAGTGTAAGTGAATAATTCTCTGTTTTTAGGTTTGAGCTGTGAGTATCTATTTATAGACTTTTCTCGGGATTTATCCATTGGACACAAGCAAGGGGGTGAGAAGCACGAGGCACGTGACTTAGTCTTTTTCTGACATCTCTGATAAATTCTACTGCACAAAGTGGGTAGCAGACCTACTTTGAGTTGACAGCCAATAGGGAAGGCACATTCGTACCGTCAATAGTCCTTATCACATTTAATGCTCTTATCAAGCATTTAATGCATTTGAATTTATTTCTCGTTGGAAATAAAAGTCCGTTGATTGCATTTAATAACATATTGACTTCGGATTAACTTCAAGTGACGACAAGCGCTTAAAAACGAAAGTCATCCTGAATTTATTCATAAGCGCTTGACAACTGCTTAATGAATCTCTCATCTTCAAAGTCTTTAGACGCTGATCTTCGATTTCACCTTGATAGACTCACCTAAAATTCTATCTTAGTTCAAGCGCTAGATACTAGTCTAAAGCTATAAAGATAAAATGTTTTAACTAAAAATTACAACTTGATAACTTTAAACGCTTATACATATTCTAACAAAAGATAAACTTACATATCATTGGGGTCTAACATGAAATCTATCTTGTCATCATCAAAACATCTAACAAGAAATTTCCTAACACCCGACATTCAAAAATAGCAGACGAAGTCCTTTTTAGTTGTTGGGTGAGCTGTCAAATCATAAATAGTAAAAAAACAAAACTCATTTTTACCCATTTTGCAAGATTTTTTTTTTCGAAAATTGGCTTTTTTAAAAAAATTTCAAAATTCAACTAGAAAATTTGAGATTATTTTTGTAAAAAAAAAAAAAAATCCTTTGTGGCATGTCATCCAAATAAATTTTTCAAAAGCTTTTCTTTGAAAAAGGACTGTTTAGGATGAGCAAGTCATCCTATTAGACCAATAATTATAAATATCATCTATTAAACGATTTTATACTACTCATTTTCACAAAAAAAAAAAGAATTTTCTATATTTATCTAAGAAATAGAAAAGACAACATCTCATTATACTACCAAATAATAACATATCAGTGCTAAAATATCAATGACAATATCAAAGTTGTCACTAATTAATATATTGAATAACAAGAATTATGATTTTATAACAAAATAATTTCAAAAGTTTAATAGTAACTATGTATGTATATAAGCTTTTTTCTTATGCAAGATTGTATATAAGCTTTGACTCATAACAACTAGCGAGAAATAATTTGTTGTCACTATTGATATTAAGTGACATATGTGATGCCAAACATAATTTGTCAATATATTTGTGTTGTCACTAAGCATATATCACTATTTATGTGACCACTAAAAAAATTATTGTCAATTAAAAATCATAATTATAATCAAACAAAAATATTTTCACTCATTATGTATATCCAATAATATTTTGGCATTATCACTTTACATTTTGCCATTAATATTTTTGATTTTGCAGTGTTATTTAACATTAAATATTAAAATTATAAAGAGTTAATTAGTTCGTTGGTAACTGAATTAAGTGAAAATAATATTATACGTACAAAGTCCTCTTGCTCAAAGTAAATTATTTTATATATCAAATAATAAAAGGAATTAAGAGGGAGAAACCTAAGATATCCATAGATGTGCCCTTGAAATTAAATTTCTTCCTTCTCCATTTTTCAGATGAGGTTTTGGTTTTGTGTTGGGACTATATTTCAAATTTTGACTCTCTTAGGATCGTATATTCTGTTTCGTATGAGACCAAATTTGATTTTGGCGCTATTGTGTTATTGGTGGGTTCATTGAGAGAGTTAAAATGTGCTTAAGGTGGTTGTTTGCACTTTGCTAGAACTTAATGGGGGTCTTAAATAAAATACAAATTTGTGGAGTGAAACAAGATAAATTCTTGTATTAGTTATTAAACCGTCTGTGGTAAAGATGTCAAGTGGTCCTTTGTGGAAAAAATAAACCACGTGGGGTGCTAATCTGACAGTAGTCTATTAGATTAGCACTACTGTTCATAAATTCAAAGAAATATGATCTTATTTTTTGATGTTCTAAAAAAGAAAAACGGTAACAAGATTGCGATAAAGAGAGTATTGCAAAATTACTAAAATAGTCAATTGATCCACACTAACAACAGCATTTTTAGTTGTGGACAATAATAGATATTTCAACTTGTCACAATTTAGGCTATGTTTACTTGATTTTTTGGATTTTGGTGGGAAAAATGAAAACTAAAATAGTATGTGTACTTCAGTATAATATTTTATGTTTTATTTTTGAATCATTCTCATGTTTTTTTTCTTTTTATCACAAAAATTTAAAAATCAAACAGAGCTTTATAGAGCTTAAAGAAGAATCATAAGTATAAAATCCAAAATCGGCTAGATGAAGTAAAAGGAGAAAGTCGCGGGTCTATTTCACCCTATTTACTCAAGGATGAGGGGAACAAAATGACCGAGGAAGAAGACAGAAAGCAAATATACGGACAAGCATATTGGATTAGACTAAGTTATCCACATTTCATTTTATTTTTTTTGATAGAAAGTTATCCACATATCATGTAGCCCAAATTTCAAAAAGTTATGATATATATTATCGTTCGACATTGAAAATTCTTCGAAAAGTGGGTGGGCCACTTTTCTTGTTTTATGTGAGGGCTTGAAAAGAATATATATATATATATATATACACACACATATATCTATATCTATATCTATATTTATATCTATACTACGATAAAAGTATCAATTTTGAAAGTTGTTTCTTCCAATTGTGATTGCTTACATCAAAAAACAATTTGGGCTTTCAGATTATTTTAAGTCCAAAGAGACCCAAATACTGGAATATCGAATAGGAGAAAAATTCGAAACACAAATAGATAAGACAATGCCCATTAAATCCAAAAAATGGCAAAAACACGGGCTGAATTGACAAAAGCCCAAGAATCGAATCTGAAGAAATAAAATGAAGACCAAATAGCCAATAATCTGCAAAGATGCGCTAATTTAAAAAGATTTGAAAGAGCAGTTGAGGACAGTTGAAGGCGGTTCCCGAGGAAAAGGAACATGGGTTCCCCAAGGCCAAGATATGTAGGCGGCCAAGACGAAGGAGGAGGAGGAGAATCATCGGAATCAACAACTTCTACATTTTCATTCTCTTAGAATTAGCTCTAGTCTTAGGAGTACTTTATAGCATAATGTAGGAGTAGTTCATAGCATAAATTAGGAGTAGCGGTAGAATAATGTAATTGTTGTTTGTCAAGAATTACTGGGATTCGGCTGCAAAGCTTGTATCCGCAGTTTATTTGTAATCCTCGATCGAAGAACTCTCATGGAGGTATAAACCATCCTTTTTTCTGATTTAAGTATTTGATAGGTTAATTTTATCTTGACTTGAGTTGTTCAATTAATTGTTTTTACACTCGAAGTTAATAACCAAGGTAATCATCACGATCGAAGACTCTCATGAAGGTATAAATTATCTTTTTTCAGATTTAAGTATTTGATAGGTAATTTTATCTTGACTTGAGTTTTCGTTCATTTTTCTCGTATTCGAAATAAACAACTAAGAATTTAGTTAAAAACTTGAACTACCGTTTAGCGAATCGAACGCATGGGTTGAGAGATAGTCCTCGATCGAAGACTCTCATGGAGGTGTAAATTATCCTTTTTTCAGATTTAAGTATTTGATAGGTTAATTTTATCTTGACTTGAGTCTTTTGATTCACTGTTTTTCATACTCGAAATCGATAATTAAGAGTTAATTAAAGACAGCGATTGGGGATCAATATGGAGGTATTATATTTATCGTTTGATCAGATTTGAGTATTTGGTAGATAAATTTATATCTGGAATTGTATCTTCCTTTCCTATCTGTTTTCATTAATTGTTGTCCGAACAACGATTTTACACAACACGTTGAAGTGTTAAAGTCTGAACCACTGTCTAGCGTATTGAGTTTGAACGCGGGGGTTGTTAGATAATTCTAAGTGGAGAATTATCACGGGGCTTGAGTTAGCCGAATTAGCTCTTCCTTATTCAATTTGTTTTTATCCAGAAACAGTGATATTACAATATTACCCTTACTTAGATTTATTACCACCTTTATTTAAATAATTAAATAATTATTTGAGACTCTACATTAAGTCATTAACTACTTTTGGTTAATTAAATAATCAAAGAATCTACATTTTGTTGGAATCCTTCACCTGAAACTACCGCCAAACTCAAAGGTCCCCTTTTAATGAATTCTAATATTAAGAACTAATAATTTCTATTGAATATTTTTCTTTAATAGATGTTATAGCATACACATTATATTTTGACAATACACCACTAAACTTTTTATGAAAACGTACTTACCATTATGATATATTGATAATTTTACCATCATCTTTTTTATAGCTAATAATTATATAATATTTTATATAAAAAATTTGTTTAAATATATGTATGAAATGGTTGTTCATGTGCAATGCACATGCACTTTACTAGTAACTTAAAGCTTGTTAACCTAGTGGTATCAGTTTTTATTTTCATGTGGGAGGTCCTGTCTTCAATTTCAGGCTATCACAATTTGTTTTATTTATCTTAAAAGGTTTACCTAAACAGAGTCAGGATCATAGTTAGTAAAATACGATATGTGTTCTAAATGTCCTATTACACGTACGGGTATTATACGAATTTTTACAGAAAAATACATTCAAAATATTGGCAAAAATATGATATTAAAAAAATACGTACCTTAATATTCTACATGTGTTATGTTAGGAATCCTTTAGAGCTAAAAATGCAGCGGAAGAATTGAGGATTCCTAGAGTCGAATCACTTTAGCGTGGTTTGATGATTTTCATTGTTTTTCAAAAATAAACGAAACTGATTACCTTATCGATTTTGTATTCTTGAATTCGAGTAACACCAACTCCTAGAATTCATGTCTCTAAAGATTCACGCGAACCGAGCCTTCAAAAGATCTCCAAAAATATCCTCGGTGGTGGTGGTGGACGGCTAGGAGAGATATTTGGGATAGGAGCTTTATCCTTTTTGTGTTGTGCAATTCGGGTTAGGGTTCGTTGTAGCAGTTGGAGTTAACTTATAACTCTACTGACTTAAGTAACAAGTAGGAGTCCATCTTTGGCCTCCTCTTGGCCGCCCCTAAGGCTCCAAGTGGACGGTCAAGGTGGGTTTTTTACCTGAGGATGTGAGTATCACCAACCCAGTCTCAGGGACTCACATCGTAACCCAATTGAGTACGAAATGAACGAATCATTTACGAACCTCTCGACCATAAATACCGTATGTGTATAAGCCCTTCACTGACGTATCCCGATCAAGTGAGAGCCATGGTATATGTCAAACTCACTAAACTTAATACTATGCATTTAATCATAGCATAATGAAATTAACAAACTACCCTCCATGTCCTACATGAGTTAGTTTCATTGTTTTGGCCAAAGACTTATAATTTCATTTGCTTATGATCACACAGGATACTTTCTAGTTTACTGTCGAGACAGTGAATCCCATTTTGTCAATCACTTCACAAGTGCTACTTTACTCATTGAGATCGCACTTCGAGGTCGGCCCCACCAAAGGGTGATTTGGGCCTAACTACTCTAGTAACAGATTTAACAGTACAAGTACATTGATCATGAACCCTCAAGTCTAAGGCTCACGCATACTATTATGGTCAGTAATCCAATCATTGACAGTCACTGAGTAAATACCCATGTGATCGGATTATGCGAGCCGTGTTTGAATATATCAATTCCATTGGTATATCTATGACACGTGTTCTCACTATCCCATAGTGTTCGATTGGCACTCCTTGTCAGAGCATGTGTCATACAAGTCGAATCTTAATGCCCAATTAAGATTCCTTGACTTGCGAACCCTTTTAAGTGATCAGGAATAAGGCTCTTCCCGTGCCACTTCTTTATTCCATAAAGGGCGAAGATCTATGATGCACGGACATGGGACACAGATACGTGATTTTTTCAAAAAATTAGTACACAGACAGGCTAAGACACAAATATTCATGTGTATTTTTTATTTTCTCTATTGGTCCCAAGTGGCATACGAAAGGGTCTAGAAGGGGGGGTGGAATAGACCCTGAAGTCTTTTTCGACTTCAAAAAAAATATTTCGTATTAAAATGTAGACGCTTGTCTGAGCGTTTACTTGAAGACTGTTTTGATAAAGTTAACTTAGACTCAAGATTTGAATACTATAACCAAATAGGTTTAAGCGTTCAGTTCTTTAATTAGTGTTAGCACAGCGGAATAATTTTAGAGTCTTCTCTTTTTGAAAGCTTTAGCGTCACAAGTTTTTTCTTAGTTGCTTAGCGATTGATTGTGTTTACTTAACAGATTTATGCAATGATATGATGATATGGAAATTGACTGTGAAGTAAAGAACACAATATTTGTAAGGTTCGTTGGGTGGTGTAATCCCAACTATGTCCTTCTTCTCCTCGAACACTTGGAGGCAATCCACTAAATTGATTCTCGAAGAGTCACAAAGAGACTTCTACAAAATAGGGAACAAAGGAAGAGATGGATATTGATGACTTGAGCTCCTTGGTCACACAGATTTCTGCTACAAGCGGCTTCAATCCTCTGCTTCTGGAAAGACGATCTCGAGCTCCTTGATCGCACAGATTTTAGCTCCAATAAAGATATTCTCCAAGATGGCCTTGAGCTCCTTGATCACACAGACTTCAGCTCCAATAAAGACCCTTTTTCAACAAGCTTCTCTTACTCAAAAATACTGCTTGTGGAAGTCAACAATTTTTCTCACTTAGATGAAAGGTGTTGAGGGTTTATTGTAACAGGTTTGTTTGATATTGGGAAATTCAAACAACTTGGGATATCTCAGTAAGAATTTAGGTTTATTCTTTGGAAGAGGTTTGAGATATCTGGTGGCTGTCTGGAATGTATTTGAGAAGCTTGAAGGATTTTGACTATGGGGTTTGCAAGCTTTTCTCTCAAATTATTTCTCAGCTCTCTTTCACATTTACTTCTTTTTACACTCGCACAGAGATAGCTGAAGGGTACTATTTATAGAGCATCTCGGGATTTGTCCGTTGGACACAAGTTAGGCGCGTGTACCTAACACAGAGCTTCAAATAGTCCCTTTTCTGACATTCTGTAATTTCTGCTGATTCCGATTGGACAGGAGCAGGTTTGAACTCTGAAAAGCTGACAGTCTAGTTAAAAAAGGTGGCTTGTCCACAAGTCATACTGTCTTGTTTACATTTAATGCACTTATCAAGCATTTAATGCATTTTGAATTTATTTCCCGTTAGAAATAAATAACCGTTGGTGATTGCATTTAAGTCCTTGATAACTTGGGGTTTTATCCCTCAAGTGAATATGAAAGTTGGACGCTTGAGTCTCTCGGACGCTTGACTGGATGTCACTTGGACGCTTGAGTCAATGCTTGAGTCGGACGCTTGAGTCAGACGCTTAATTCAGACGCTTGAAATTTGCTGAGCGCTAGATTCACAAATCCTGAAACAGTTCTTTAGCATTTGACAGACGCTTGGAACAAATCTTCATCTTCTCTTGACTTCAAACGCTTGAATCTTCAACTTCATCTTTGATAGACTCACCCAGAATTCTATCAGCGACTCGGTATCTAATCCTAAGTCTAAAATCTACAAAGATAAAAATTACAAGCCTAACAAAATAATAAATTTTCAAACACTTATACATATATTCTATGAAAGTACAAACTTACATTCTTTTGGGGTCTAACATAAAATTCTATCTTGTTATCATCAAAACATCTAACATGAAATTCCTAACATTCTCTCAATAGCTGGACACGGACACGGCGCGTGTCCGACACTGCATGAGATGATTTTTCGGAGTGTCCGTGCATCATAGGCGAAGAGTCAACCTTGATACACATGGATTATTTGTTCAATACTTATTAATGTCATGAAGTTTTATATGAACAGAAGAATAAATTCCTTTATTTAATATAAGTTCGTACAACATAATTGAATACCCTATACAATGGCATCTAGGGCATATACCTAACATGTTATACATTCAATAATAAAAAAATGCGGTAGCAAAAAAAGGGTAAATTCTAATCAAATTAGTTATCAAATAATATATACGTAGAACATAGTAAACTAAATCTACATGGTATATAGTATATACTAATTTTCTATGACATAAAAAGTGAGAAACAAAGCAAACTTTTATCTAAATTTTAATACTAGAAAATATTGGGTTCAAAATTTCAAAAATGCACATGGTATTTTCAGAAAACTTCCTTTTTCATTTTGTTTTACTTTTGGGTTTCTTCTCGACACGTCACTTTCTTTTTCTCTTCCATTTTTTCTTGTTTTTGTTAAGAATGGTAGGTCATCAGAGCACGAAGAAAAAATTTAAACAAGGAATATCAAGAAGTATAAAAAACAATGACACAAGGAGATTTACGTTGTTCGGCATAACTTGCCTACATTCACGGGCAAACTCTAGACTACATCTTTTATTTTTTAGTTTAACTAGAGAATCACACAATTACAATGATACAAGTCATATTTATAAGTGAAAGACTTGATATATAAGGAAAGAAAAACCCTAATCTAAATAGGAAACACAATCCTATTCTTAGGTAATTAGGAAAACACTCCTAATACAAGTCATCTGCCAATTCACAAGTCAAAACCAATAAGGAAACCAATCCTACGGATTTTCAGCCTAAAAAATGCATCTTTGACTGACTGCCACGAACACATCAGCGTTTGACCAGAACACCGCGGCGTTCGCTTGCCACCACTGGAACGCTGCGGTGTTCGTCCTTTCAACACCGCGGGGTTGCCCCCTCTGCCGCCCATCACCACAGCGTTTTGGCCTGAATGCCACAGCGTTGACTTGGTTAACTCCGCTTTTCCCTTTTCCTGGCTCCATTTTGACTTCTCTCTTGGCTCCTCGACTTTCCTCGATTCCAACGTATCAATCTGTCTCCACAATCCCAACAGTTTTTTCTTTTTCTTACTTTTTTTGCTTCTACCTGACTGGCTCACCCATGAAGAATACCAATCTTTATCAATCATCACCTAAAGGCACACAAATCTTTTGATCGCCCGGCGATGGGTTGTGGTCAGTAATTTAATTCGCCAAAAATTGAATTTAAAAGCACTCCAAAGAAGTTGCAGATAGGTTGCTGTCGGTCGGAGGTGGTTGCGGTTGGCGATGGCTTTGAAGCTTTTCTTTTGGTAATTAAATAGGTTGTAAGCTTGATTTTGCCTTTTAAATTGCTGAAACTTTGAAGAGATTCTTTTGTTTTGGCGTATGATACGCTAATGAACGGGGCAACCAAAGTATACACGTATTTCGCCGTATCATTGAGAAGGTTATGGGATATAGGCGTCTTTTTGAAGCGTACGGACATTTGTGTATTATACGCGTATAAACTAACAGAGGTCTGGATGCAGAGACGGAGAGAAGGGGGATAGTGGAAACCACCAGCCCCCATCAATTTTGAGAGAAAAAACATTGCCCTACAAAATTTTAATTATTCACAGTTTGACCCCTATAAATTTTTTATTTTTGACATTTTGCCCCCTTAAAATCTAAAAATATTAAGGTTTCCCTCAAATTTTTACATTCGCCCCCCCAACCTCTGAATCCTGACTCCGTTCCTGTTTGGATGCATCTAATTCACATTATAAGAATGTAATGAGAATGTAGAGACTAATTTCAATTGAGATTAAGATTGTGCTTACTATGTCGCCTAGGAGAATGATTAATTATATTGTATTTTGTATTCAGAGTAGGTTTAGATTTCTTGTATATCAAGTCTACCAACTCTACATATAGGAATTTGTACATTGTCATACATATCACTCAGTTCATTCTCAAGAATATAGATGTGAGATTCAGTATTGATCCGTCAACGTAGGCAGTTTGGCTAAAACACGTTATATTCTTTTGATTTATTCCAAAAGGTATCACCCAACTAGGCAAATCACACCATATTTGGCTTGGTTGCCTCATCTTAAGCTTCATTATATTTTCTTATTATTTCCATCAGTTAAAAATGCGTACCCAATGTATTATTCCTTTCAACTAATATTATAGTCATAGGTTTATATATTTATGAGATATTGACACGTGACACAGCAATACAGACGCAACTCGATACGGACATGGGACATGGTGTTTTTCAAAAAATTAGGACACGATACGGCTCCGACATGAATGTCAAATATATATATATATATATATATAATATAAATTAGATATTGATTTTAATTTCAATATAATTTGTTAGAAAAATAAACTATGAAAATGTTGTTTACTTGTTTATTGTTAAATTTGTATTTTTCTTGCTTCTTTATAAATCTTTATATGTTTAGAAAAATTCAACTACTTATCAATAATAAGTCAGTAAAGAACGCAAAACAAAAATATAAACAGCCACAAATTATAAAGCAATTACAAATACAATCAAAGTATCAAATGCTCAAGAATAGAATTAGGATTTTTGAAGTTTTTCACAATTGGAACTTCACACTATTTAATTTCTTAGGAAAACTGTCAACTGTGTCGGACACGCATTTGATCGTGTCCGACACGGTGTCTGAATTGCTTTTTTATTTTTTAACAATAGACACATATTAGCCATGTCCGAACGTGAAAGAGGCATGTCGTGTCCGATACAAATCCGACACCGCCCGGAAATAATTTTTGGAGTGTCCGTGCTTTATAGATATCAAGTCTTCCAACTCTATATAGAGAGATTTGTACACTGTAATATGTATTACTCATTCACTCATGGAAATAAGGATGTGATATCTGTTGGTGGCCCATAGATATAAACAGTTTAACCGAGCCACGTTAAATTCCTTATATATCATTTCATACTTCAGTATATTTGTTGTTGAGGTAGTAATTCATTCTCGACGTGTCATCTCTAATAATACATGTATTATACAAGTAACTATGGCTATACTTAGAATGTGAATTAATCAACCTTAAAAAAAAATGTGAATTAATCACGTGATAAAGAATATGTTGGAAATCGGATGTAAATAAAGTACGTGTGACGTACTTCCGGTAACAAATTCGAACAACACGTGTGCATTTCGAATTTCTCTAATCCGAGTTCGGACAAATGAGAAATTAAATGCTGAAGTTGTGGTTTGATATTTGTGGGTTTACCGTGAATTTCTTCTGATCCAACGGTGTAAAACGATGAGGAGTTAAAGATACTACTTATTACAATCGATGGTCACGATCGTACGAGCTGTATTTTTAACACACATGTGATTGGTCGTATTTATGACGGTCAAAACCGTTACGGCCGTTACATGTGAGTCATTAAATTGGATTTAATGACATTTATGTGAGTCATTAAATTGCATTTAATGACACTTATGGCCACTCATGTTTCTAACACCAATATAAACACCCCTCGGATGTTCATTCTTTCCAAGAGCGAATAACAATTCCTCTTCATCCATGTTCATTCTTTGAGTTTTGTTATTCCGGGAATAATGAAACCGAGAGTTGAATTATGTTGTTATTGAGAGTTCGAAACAGGGTTTCGTTCGTGGGTCTCGATTTTAAAGTGGTTCAATCCCGAGAAGAATCGTTGTATCTTGGGACACAAATTGCACGAACCCGTACCACCAATAGCAAGGGTATAGCGGGGCAATATTGTGTTAAGGATAGAGAGTCCAACTCTCGCCTCGATTCAGATTTTGCATATCCATTTTATCACAGTCAAATTTAACCAACAAACTTAACACAATATTATTCTTGTTTTGATGTGAGTAAAATGGATCGAAAAATTCAGAAATTGGAATGATAAATCTGAAATCATTTTAACCAAATGATAGTTTGAAAATTGAATTTGGAATTCATTTTGACTAAATCGAAAATATGATATCTTATGATTTGGAATCATAACTTCTTGTCAGAAAGACGAAAATGAATCGGGTTTTGATGGAAATATCTAAATTTTGATGGGATCAAAATTTGAGATTGTGGAAATTTAATTTTGATTAGATTCAAATCTGAAATTTTTGTTTGGAACAAAGATTTGGAAAAAGAAGGAAAATTTTGTGATTTGGAATCACAATAATTGGGCTGTTTTTACAAATCTGAATTTCTGGAAATTCCCATCGGCTCCTTTGCACAAAACAGCTAAAATTGCCGGCGAATTGTTGGATGTGATCTGAGATTCCATAGGTGGGATTTGAGCCACTGTTTTTTGTCACGAAGGCCAGAAAAATTGCATCGAAATCGCCGGATTTTGCTGCCAAATCAATCTTCAAAGTCGTCGGATGTGTGATGGTGATTTTGGCTACGAAAATCCGGCTGTTACGCCGCCGAGACCGAAGCTGGGTTGCCGCCGGAGATGGCCAATTTCTGGTAACGCGAGGATCGGCGAATCTCACTGAAAAACCTCCCGGATTGGAAAATCTGGTGGAGCGATATTGGCCGACGTGGGTCACCAAGGGTGATGCCATTAATACCAGTTTAAATCAGGGCGGAGACGACCGGAAAAGGCCGATTTGAGCCATGGAAGTCGCGTTATTTGTCGGCTGAAATTGGTTGCGAAGTTGGGCTTTTCGCGGTGTTCCGATGGCTTTGGTCGATCGGGTATCTGAAGATAGCGGCGGTGCTGGGCATCGCAGCCGTGACCGGCCAAGTCACGGTCAACGGCGCTGCAACGCCGTGATTCGGAGAAGAAGACGTTGCTTTAACTTTAACAAGCAATGGTGTTGGTTGTTTTTACCGTAATTTGGAGAAGAAGACACCCTTTGGCCTTTTGTTTTTTTTTATTATTTCTTGTGGGCCAACACATTTTAAATATTGTATTTTGGCTCGGTCAAATGTGTCAACAACTTGGGTGGTGGGCCAACATATATTTAAATATATTCTTCCTTTTTTTTTTAATACAAGAGGGAGGGGGATACCCTATATATCTAGCCCGACAAACCCGGGTTGATAGTTTTCAACTGAACCATAAAGACTCTATCAAACTCCATAAAGGAGGGAGAGCCACACAACTGTGGCTCCTGGGTTTTGAACCCAGGACCTCCCACTCACAAGTGGGAGGTGGTACCGCTAGGCCAAAGCCTAATTGGTAATATATTCTTCCTTTATTGAGTGCATTGTGCACTATCAGTTTTTTTTTTGTTGGGTTTGGCCCAAACACTTGGTAATTCATTCTAGAATTGGCCCAACATAGTACAATGGGATGTGGGCTTCGCCCAAGGCATTTAAAATTGTAGCTGGTTTTGGCCCATTCTTTAGTTGGTCAATTATGTTGCCAAGTGTTGGGCTGGGCTCAGTGAAGTAGTAATTGGACTAATTTTGGGATGCAATTTTGAATTATTGGGCTTGGTCCAATGACACCTATTTTAAATTAAATTGGATTGGACCCAATATATTTAAGTTTAAAATGAGAGTAGGTTTGGGCCAAGGGACCTTAGTTGAATTAAATTGGGTTGGACCCAATTGACTAAATTAAATGAGATTTAATTTATAATAAGTTAAATGGGATTTAATTTATTTTAAATTAAATTGGAGTTGATTTAGTAATTGATTAAATTGGATTTAATCATTGGAATTGTTAGCCCATGCAAATTAAATTGGATTTAATTTCAGTAGACTTGGTCTTCTCATGGGAAATTAAATTGGATTTAGTTTCAATTTGATTTAATTGGATTTAATCTTTTTCATGGAATTAAATTGGATTTAATGGAATTAGATTTAATCTTGTCATGGAAATTAAATTGGATTTAATTTCATTTTGATTAAATTAGTTTTAATCTTTTCATGGAAATTAAATTCGATTTAATTTCATTTTGATTAAATTGGATTTAATCATCATATCAAAATTAAATTGGATTTAATTTTGTTGTAGTCATTTTGGGTTTGATAATTAAATAAATTAGATTTATTTTAATATGACCAAAATGATGGCGCTTGGAGCGCTGTTGCTTATCGGGGATAGCAACGTTAGATGTCACAAATTGCATCGCCAGAAGTTGTTGGTATTATTTATCCCAAAAATAATCTCAAGGAGACAAGGGGATTTAATCAATTCTGGTGTATCGCAGAATTGTGGGGGAGGGAGGCGATCCTCTCAGCGAACTATGTTTTCAAAAGTAGCCATTGTTAGTTCTAGTTGTAGTGTTATAGTGTGCTATTAAATTCGTCTAGTTAATTCTGTCGAGGAGATTGGGTTTTAAGCGTGACCGTTGTGACGCCTCCAATCTTTCCTGGGAATTAAATCTAGTGTGATTTTCTAGTACATTATTCACTCTCTATTTCTATAATTGGTGGAATATGACTCTGAGTTCCACAACAAGTGGTATTAGAGCTCAGGTATTCTGAGTATGCTCTGTGGTTGCAGTTTAATCTGATCTTCCACATCAGAAAAGTTTTCCCGGGATATTTGACTTTCAAAATGTGGAGGTTTTGGAATACCGAAAATCCAAACAAATCAAGATATGGTCAGGACCGTTGACTGCATATTGGATATGCACTTCATAGCGTATCTCGTACATGAAGTCAAAAAATTCTGATATTCATGACTACAAAATCATGGAATATAGAATCGTTGTCTTTTTTTTTGAGGATACTATAATATCTGACACAAACGACTCTAAGTCCATGAGTGGTTCTGTTTTACCATCGGTGGAGGAGCAGTGTCATTGAAATCATCTAAATGAACTTGTATAGCTCATGTCAGAATTCATAGCTTTAGATAAAGTTAATGGAAAAGCTGAGTGACTACACAATATTTAGAAGAGAACCCAGGTTGTAATCTTGGACGTATAAGGGTAAAAACCAGGTTTTAACCAAGTTCCAAACCTAGTTCCAAACTAAGTGCACATCTTACACTCCGGCTGATGAGCTGATGATGTTTATGGAAAACTTGATCACGTCACTTATGGTTGGAATAGGTAAAGTGGTGTTGTGCATAAACTTGGACGTCGTCACTTTAAACTATACAGTTGTTGAGTGAGATCGGTCCTACTGTTTGTGGCACATATTCTCTGAAGAGAGAAACGTCTAGACGATGTGGTGTACGAGGTACACAACTTGGTCAATAATACGAAGGATTTGACCATTGCAGTAAAATCGAGAAAGTCAATCAAACATCCGATGGTGCGTCGTTCAAAGAATTTGATGCAAGTGTGGTAGTATTCACCATGGTCTAATGATATTTCCGAATGCCAAAATCATACTCTAAAGAAGATAATGATGCGTTGGATAAATTCAGAATTGTGGGGGACGTGGTCCTAGATAACTACATTCTGAACGAAGGTTCCACATAGTAGTAAGAGTAAGAATCTGCCTGAAAGATGGCAAGATTTCCTACAGTTACGTACAAATGTGGGGGCTTTGGGTTAAGGTAAAAACACCCAAACCTTAACAAGGTTACAAGGCGTACTTGGTAGCCGAAGGGAACCTTCAAATGGTAGACCTTGATTTCGTCTTTTCATGTTTTCGGGAATGGGAATTAAATCCATAAAATATTCATTGTTGTTGCTACTTTGCATAACCATGAGATATTTGAAATGGATATTAAGACTGCGTTCCTTAAACAAAGGATTAGATGAGGAAGTTCACATGGAACTAACCGAGGGGTATGTTGAGTCGGTATACAGACTCGAACATAGCTCCAAAGTAGTGGCATGAAAGGTTTGACAAAATATTATGTTATCAAACGACTTCATAATCAACGAGCGAGATACATGTGGTTTTTAAACAAAACACATAGCTCATAGTATGAAATTTCACTAAGGTTCAAAACCTGAAGCTACCTTTTGTGGTGTGAAAGTTTGATATGTTGATTGTGTAAGTAATCATGACTACTGAAAGGATGTTGAAGAAGGATTTCGACATAAATGATATGGGTCAAGTAGATGTCATATTAGAAATTAAGATTTCTAACACAATCAAAAGACTTGTCTTACTGAGACTATATTTGGAAAATTTAGTTTCCATAACAGTGCTCTTGTAAGAAAGTGACTAAAGACTTGGTTGAGAACCATGGTGAACCCATATTGCAATATGTACATATGCCCAGTTTGATATATTGCTACAGTAAGTCGGCAATAGCACGTGCATACAATTGCGACAGTTACTCAGCAATAGCAAAGGCATATAGTAGCATAAGTAATGGTAAGTCTAGACATGCTTGTCGTAGGCACAATACCATTAAGCAGTTGATCTATGATGGCATTATCTCCACTGATCATGGAGGATAAAGTATAGATCCTTTGACGAAAGGATTTCCATAGAGATCAAATAGACTGCCTATCAAGAGGAATGGGGTTAAAGACTACAAATTAAGAATGGACACAGCGGTAACCCAACTATATTGACTGGAGATCCCAAGATCATGGTTCAATGGGACAACTAAGTTGTGAAAATTCAGTGAGGCACTTAAGAGTTTAATATACTCTAAACCCATTGCCTAGGATAAAGAAGTGCAACCTGCAAGTTGTAGCAAAAGGTTAAGCCGGGCTTTTAATGATTCCTATACTGTCTAAATGAAGTGGAGTATGGCAAGATACTCTTAAATAGGAAGTCACCTATGTAAGTGTGAGGTGTAGGCCGCCTCAACATTGGGTAAAATGTAAACACTTATGAATCCAAGAGGGGGTGCCAAGGCCAAAATGGACCCAACAGTGAGAACGAAATTTGTTCGAAAGACTATGGTGTGAATATCATTGTCTTGGTTTACACGCACGACTGAACAATTCAAGACATCGCGTTCATTGGGCAGCCTAGTAACTCCGATGATATTTCACTAAGAAAGGTTCAAAGCTAAAAGCTACCTCTTCTGATGCTATAGTTTTTCACCCGAACTCTCAATGTGTCTGCATCTGGTAATTTCATTCGTGTGGGGGATTGTTGGAAATCTGATGTAAATAAAGTGCGTGTGACGTACTTCCGGTAACAAATTCTAACAACACGTGTGCATTTTGAATTTCTCTAATCCGAGTTCGGACGAATGAGAAATTAAATGCTGAAGTTGTGGTTTGATATTTGTGGGTTTACCGTGAATTTTTTCTGATCCAACTGTGTAAAACGATGAGGAGTTAAAGATACTACTTATTACAATCGATGGCCACGATCGTACGAGCTGTATTTTTAACACACATGTGATTGGTCGTATTTATGACGGTCAAAACCGTTACGGCCGTTACATGTGAGTCATTAAATTGGACTTAATGACATTTATGTGAGTCATTAAATTGCATTTAATGACACTTATGGCCTCTCATGTTTCTAACACCTATATAAACCCCCCCCCCCCTTCGGATGTTAATTCTTTCCAAGAGAGAATTTACAATTCCTCTTCATGTTTGGTTCTTTCTCTTGATGTTAGTTATTCCGGGAATAATGAAATCGAGAGTTGAATTATGTTGTTATTGAGAGTTCGAAACAGGGTTCGTTCGTGGGTCTCGGTTTTGAAGTGGTTCAATCCCGAGAAGAATCGTTGTATCTTGGGACACAAATTGCACGAACCCGTACCACCAATAGCAGGGCTATAGCGGGGCAATATTGTGTTAAGGATAGAGAGTCCAATTCTCGCCTCGATTCAGATTTTACATATCCATTTTATCACAATCAGATTAAATTTAACCAACAGAATAAACCTGGTCAACAAACTAAGAATGGTTTGCGATGATCCCGTTAGACAATTGTAAATGCGTGCGGCGATCAAGCTATCAACATCAAGAGTATTTAAGAAGACCGAAGCCAGAGTGGAGTAGAATTCATGCAAGACTTCAATTAAACAAATGCAAATTTCAAAAGTAACTAATGAGTTATGAACCATGCCTGGACCACTGCAGATAGTAAACAAATTCTAGGGATGAAAAGATTAACGCAAGTCTATGGATTAGAGAGAGAGAGAGAGAGATTTACACAAGTCTTTTAGCATCTAAATATGGTGAAGAATACATGGTTAGATGATATAAATATTGATTTTACATCCAAATCTTCTTGAAAACTCTAGAATAGGCAAAAAATAATCTCTCGTAAGTGCCAGAAGACCTGAAAACGTTAAAATTTTAGACGTGATATATAGAGTACTCGCACGAGCTCACATCCATGGAAAATCTTTAATCCAATTAACCCCATCATTACTGAAGTAGAAACCATCCTCTTTCACCAGCCAAAAGCATTGCCCACAAGCACCACATCTATCCCTATCAACACCTACTCCAAATGCTTCAAATTTCTTCCTCTTTTTATCCCATTTCACGGTGCAAACGAATGGGCACGATCTCATGTAGAAGCCGGTTTTAACAGTCCAGCTATAATCATCATGTTCCTGCAATGCCCTTCCACCCATATCCCCGTTGTCCTGCGACGAGCACCATACGATCAACGGCATGGACGAGTTGTTTGTGAAGCCATTGATTATTCGAATATCATAGTCTTTGTAGCCAAAGTATATGAGCTCTACGTATGAAATGAAGGTGGTGTATAGTGCAAGGCTTAAAACGATCATGAGGAGCAAAATATTTTGAGTTCTCATTGTGAAGGATTTACATGGGAAAGATATGTATGATGTTTTGTAAGGATCTTAATATATAGGATGATTGAGTACTCCCAAGGTACCATTAAGTTATACCCTCATGATAGTTTATAAAGCTAGTCAAAGTGCATGGCCGAATGCTCTATTCATATCCTACGTGCTTTCAGATTCAGAGTAGTGGGATAGTCTCATTAGCTATTTTTTATCAGTACACCCATATGGGATTAACGTGCAATAAAAACATGTGGTTATATCGAAACTTGAAGGAGGTTAACTCCTAAGAATCACTCGTATGGTAGATTAACATGTCGCATATACATAAACCATTGTGTGGATATTATCGGTGAAAATTCGGATAGAATGTAAAAATCTGGACGAGACAGAACAAGAGCTATCCGTGTAAACTCATTCGACCTGATTGATCAACCCGAGTGACCGTTCTGATATTAACTATTACACATCTACTACATTTTAAATTCCAGAGCAACCTCTGCAATGTCCCTTATTAACTCGTTTTACTCTACTACATTTTAAATTCCAGAGCAACCTCTGCAATGTCCCTTCTTAACTCGTTTTACTCAATAATCATCCCAACCTAATATTGTGTTTAATTTGTTTTCAGGTCTGTTTCATAAATAAAGAGTCGGGATCAATTATTGAGCTACCTCATCTATCCCATTAACCAATCAAAGATTAAAACACCACATTGACCAGTATCAACGGTGTTCTTTCACTGCTTGGTACTTTTACCAACTTTTTCTATTTTTCTGTTTATTAGCAAGTCTTGTAAACAAATTCAATTTTGACTTATTTTAACACTTTTATAACTTTTTCTAAAATTCAGTACTTCTTTATATGGATAAGTTTTTGCAAGCAAGCTTTATTTATACGTAAGAGAGACAATTACAAATCATGTTGTATATAAATGCATGAGCTTGAATGCACGACAAGATTTTCTTGATCATGCTTCGGTCTTTTGCAACATTAACGAAATATAATATCTTGGCTTGATCATGATTAATTTTCCAAGTATGAGTTATAGGCCATCATGCTAAAGGCATATGATCATTCAATGAGTCTACTTTTGTAAATGGGGGAACTGTACGTTTAGATAGATGTGATAAGTGCTCTACAGCAGTATCCATCACCAACTGAGGATAAACTAATAGTCACAGCGCATCACGCTTGCTTCTCGACCATCACAAGGTTCATATCATTACCACTGGAATAGGCATTAGTCTTTTTGATGGGTTTATAGAGACTAATTGATATAAATAATTGTGAGAAGTCAATAAAATTAAGAAAGAAGCCAAAAAAGGGTCTCGGGGCCATCAAAGGCAGTTTGACCGCGGTCAACATGGGTTTGACCAAGTCAACCGTGTGGTCAACGCACGTTTCACCACGTGAATAATGACTTAGAGCAAGGAATTGTTATTTCCTAAGTGGTTTTGGCTTGTATTTGGTAATTCACTTGCATTAGGAGTGTTTTCCTAATTACCTAAGACTAAGATTGTGTTTCCTATTTAGATTAGGTTTTTAATTTCCTTGTATGTCAAGACTGTTCACTTATAAATAGGGGCTTGTAACCATTGTATTAGGCTGATTTTCTTGTTTGACTCATAAATAAAGATGTAGTCTAGAGTTGGTCCATGGAAGTAAGCAAGTTATGTCGAATCATGTAAGTCCTCGTGTCATTATCTTCAGTCATATTGTTTCTTAATTATTTTTTCGTGCTCTGATGCCTACCATCCCTAACAACTGGTAGCAAAGCCATAGGTTAGTAGATTTAGGAGACGTCATAGATCTAAATCTATGGGGAACCGTTTTTGGTTAAACAAGGATTTCGTCGTGGGAACGATGGTAGGAGATGGAAGAATAATCAAGCTCAATGATTTCATTGCAGGGAGCACGAATTGAGTCTATAATGAAGCCGGAGAAGATGACAAAGGAGGATGGGATTGGTTAGATCACCAACCAAAGAGGAGTAATCCTGTTGAACATTAACAAGAAAATGTTAGAAAATCATGGTGCCATCAAATAGGGAGATCCGTATCAGCAGCGGTAGAATTGTGTTGCCAGGTGGGTAAACACGAAGCTAGCGGGAGTAGTTGCGGTGCCAGAGACAGATCCGTAAAGACAGAGGTCAAAGAGCGAATTCGTGTTACCGAGAGGGAGAAAACGAGTTACTAGACTGGGGGGGCAAAGTTATGGTGCCAAGAAGGCAAATCCTCCGAGCCAGAGGTTAGAATGGCAGAATCAGTAACCAAGAGGGTAGAGCCATGTATTCGAGAGATCAGAGGGTGGAGGCATGACCATGTAGAGAGAAACCATGAAGGCGGGAAGCGGCGCCAGGAGGGGTTGACCATGGAGTCAAAAGTCATGGAAGTAGGATGCGAAGTCGGATAGAGTCACGAAGTCATGGGGTTTTTTGGGCAGAGGGATGTAAAATAGCTCGTGGAGTGGGAGCATCGAGCAGGCATGTCAGGGATCCAAGTTGCCATTGAAAAACCAAAGTATTCGCGCGGATGGATTAGACATAGCTCATACAGTGGGCAGAGAGCAGATATGTCGGAAGATTTAAGATAGCCAATGGAAAGTCCTTGGTGTAAGGATGTCGCAAGACGGGGTGACCAAGGCGTGTTGTTCTCCATTGATGAGAATGGTGCCACCCTAGACGATCGAAGCCCATGCAGGAGCACGGAATGGTGTTTCGGAACTACTTGGGATCAGTCTCTAAGTGGAAGATTGATGGGTTTGTGGAGACTGATTGATACAAAGGATTGTGAGAAGTCAAAAAGTCAAGAAAGAAGCCAATAAAGGGTCTCGGGACCGTCAAAGGTAGTTTGACCGTGGTCAACATGGGTTTGACTGCGGTCAACATGGGTTTGATCGATTGAATAGTGACTTAGAGCAAGGAATTGTTATTTCCTAAGTGGTTTTGGCCGGGATTTGGTAATTGATTTGTATTAGGATTGTTTCATAATTACCTAAAATTAGGATTGTGTTTCCTGTTTAAATTAGGTTTTTAATTTTCTTGTGTGGCAAGACTCTTCACTTATAAATAGGGTCTGTAACCATTGTATTAGGTTGATTCTCTTGTTTGACTCATAAATAAAGATGTAGTCTAGAGTTGGCCAGTGGATGTCATCAAGTTATGTCGAACCATGTTAAGTCCTCGTGTCGTTATCTTCATGCATAGGCTTAGATTTTATTATTTCTTGATTATTTCTTTGTGCTTTGATGCCTACCATCCCCAACACTCTTGACCCATGACACTTCTATGATGGGCTTGGGCGGTTCTTAGTCATTCTCGAGATTGGCCAATACATGGATGTACACTGCCCATACTTATAGGGATGGTAGCATCAGAGCACAAAAAATAATTAAGAAACAAGAATAACCTAAGCCTAAACATGAAGATAACGCCAAACTTGCAAGTTAGGTGGATTTTGGCATATTTGAGTCCTAGTTCGATTAGAATTATTTCCTATTGTGTTTAGGAAATATTCCCTTTGTCAATTAGGATTGTTTTCTTAATTTGTTAGAGTTTAAATTCTCCACTACTATAAATATGAGAATTCTCCTTATAATTGATTGATTCACTCATTGAGAAATAAAGATGTAGTCTAGGTTGGCTCGTAGATGTAGGCAATTATGCCGAACCATGTTAAAAATTCTCGTGTCGTTATCTTCATGTTTAGACTTTGTTTATTCTTATTTCTTGATTATTTTTCATTTTTTGATGCTACCATCCCTAGCAACTGGTATCAGAGCCACAGGTTATAGATTTAGGAGACGTCTTAGATCTAGATCTATTGGGAAACATTTTTTGGTTAAACGCGAATTTCTTCATTGGAACGATAGTAAGAGATGGAAGGGTAATCAAGGTCGACGATTTCGTTGCAGAGAGCACGAATTGAGGTCGTGGTGAAGTCGGAGAAGATGATAGAGAAGGATGGGGTCAGTTAGATCACCAACCAAAGAAGAGTAATCCCATTGAACGTTAAACGAGAAAATAATTGAAAATCGTGAGGCCAGAAGCAGAGGCAGAACCCGCAGCAGCAGAGGCAATTTATGTTTTTAGGTGAGTAAACACGAAACCAGTGGGAGCTGTTACAGTGCCAGTGGCATATCCATACAGCCAGAGGTCAGAGAGCAAATCGATGTTGCCGAGAAGGGGGGAACGAGTTATTTGACTGGGTGATACAGTTACGATGCCAACAAAGCAAATCCACCGAGCCAAAGGTCAAAGTGATAGAATCGGTAACTAAGAGGGTAGATCTGTGTAGTCAAGAGATCATAGGGCAAGGTTATGGAGACATGACCATGTAGAGAGAAACTATTAAGGTAGGAAGAGGCGCTCGGAGTGGTTGACCGTGGAGTCGGAAGTCAAAGAGGCGGGATGCGAAGCCGGGTAGGCAGAGTCATGGAGTCGTGGGTGTTTTTTGGCAGAGGGATGTAGCATAGCTCGTGGAGTGGGAGCATCGAGCTGGTGTGTTAGTGAACCAAGTTGGCTATTGAAAAACCAAGTAGGCGGATGGATAAGACATAGCTCATACAGGAGCATGGAGCAGATATGTGAGGAATCCAGGATTGCCTTTAGAAAAAGTCTTTGGTGGAAAGATGTCAGTGGACAGGTTGACCGAGGCTGTTTGGGCTGTGACATGTTCGGGTTTTGGAATAATCTATATCCGAGGGTCAGTTGGACCAAGATGGATATGCTACGGTATTCAGGAGTTGGCTGATCACCAAAGGAATAGGGTAGTGGCGAGGGTTCAAAAAGAGGGAACGATGTTCACAGAGAGAGTTCGTCAAGTGGGTTACACTAGAGGACGAATAAATTGACGAGACATAGAGAGGTCTCGGGGTTTGATCTCCATTGGTTTTGGGGATGGGTCGACTAGACTAAATTTTACTTAGGAAAAGTGAAGTGGTGGTTCAAGTTGTGTTCGAGAATTTGAAGACCATTCTCCAAGTAGGAGATTGATGGGTTTGTGTGGAGATGATTTCAAGTATCTAAGGAAAATGCCAAGGAAATTAACCAAAAGGAAGACAAAATAAAGTGGGAGATTACCCCTCCCAGCGCCGCTCCCAGCGCCGCTTCCTGCCCTCATATTTTCTCTCTACGTGGCCATGCCTCTACAACCCGGCCCTCTGATATCTCGACTATATAGCTCTACCTTCTCGGTTACTGGTTCTATCACTCTGACCTCTGGCTGGATGGATTTGCTTTCTTGGCACCGTAACTCTGCCCCCAGTCTAACAACTCGTTTGCTCTCTCTCGGCAACAAAGATTTGTTCTCTGACCTCTGGCTCAATGGATCTGCCACTGGCACAGCAACTGCTCCCACTAGCTTCGTGTGTACTCACCCGGCAATACAAATTTGCCTCTGCTGCTGCGGATTCTGTCTCCGCTTCTGGCCCGACGATTTTTCAATGTTTTTGATCATTAACATTCAATGGGATTACTCTTCTTTGGTTTGTGATCTAATTGACCCCATCTTCCTCTATCATCTTCTCTGGCTTCACCACGACCTAATTTCGTGCTCTCTGCAACAAAATCGTCGAGCTTGATTGTCTTTCCATCTCTTACCATCATTCCCACGATGAAATCCGTGTTTAACCAAAAATCACTTCCCCGTAGGACGTCTCCTAAATCTACAAAATATCGCTCTGATACCAGTTGTTAGAGATGGTAGCATCAGAGCATGAAAAATAATCAAGAAACAAGAATAAACTAAGCCTAAAACTAAAGATAACGACACGACAATTTTCAACGTGGTTCGGTATAATTATCTACATCCACGAGCCAACCTAGCCTACATCTTTATTTCTCAATGAGTGAATCGATCAATTACAATGAGAGTTCTCATATTTATAATAGTGGAGAAGTCGAATTCCTAAAAAATTAAGAAAACCATCCTAATAGACAGAGGGAATATTTCCTAAACACAATAGGAAATAATTCTAATCAAACTAAAACTCAAATATGCCAAAATCCGCTAAACTTGCACCCCACGACAAAAAGCTCACCAAATCTCATTAAAACATGTGCACAGCCCTGTACATCCACGCTTGGGTGCCTGGGCGCCACTTCTGGCACCTGGGTACCCTGGTGCGCGCCTCACATTGCTCCGACACCATTTTTTACTCCTTCGCTATCCCGATCTATTCCGACCTTATTTCACAACCCAAGGTCTACCCCGACTCATCTCAGCTCTATTTTTTCTTTTCGGTCAATTTTCCTTGGCTATTTGAAATCATCTCCACACAAACCCATCAATTTCCTTCTTATAGAATGATCTTGAATTTCTCGAACTCAACTTGAACCACCACTTCACTTTTCCAAAGTGAACCTTAGTCTAGTCGACCAATCCCCAAATATAGTGGAGATCAAACCCTGAGACCTCTCTATGTCTCGTCAATTCATTTGACCTATAGTGTCACCCACTTGACGAACTCTCTCTATAAACAGCGTTCCCTCTTTTCGAACCCTCGCCACTACCATTTTCTTTTGGTGAGCAGTCAACTCTTGAATACCGTGGCATATCCATCTCGGTCTAACTGACTCTCGAATATAGGTTACTGCAAAACACAAACATGTCACCGCCCAAACCGACTCGATCAACCCGCCCACTGACATCTTTCCACCAAGGGCTTTTTCCAACGGCAATCTTGGATTCCTCACATATCTACTCCATGTCCATGAGCTATGTCTGATCCATCCACCTACTTGGTTTTTCCAAAAACTTGACACGCTAATACCTAACGTGCGTGGATAGCAAGTATACTAGTCATGCGTAGTAATAAATGGACAAAAAGTCCGGGTTGTCGAACCTCAAGGACTAGGTATTTTAGTTTATGATTAACAATAAAAGAAAGACAATTAAAGTAACGTGCAAGAATTGATTGGATAAAAGAAGAAACGAGCTATAGATTAAAACTCACTTATGATAAAATGACTAAGGCACATGCTACAACCGAATCTACTCATCAATATATATGGGTTACTCCTCGAATTAATAGACTCCTATTGCTTTGGTGGAAACTCCTTAGTTAACTATTACCCGATCTCTCGGCTCATAATAATCCTATGATTAATTGACAGTTCTCTAAATATGTCTATCCGAGAATCTAATCAATAACCACGCATTAACGTTCTAAAATTTCCCCAGATAAATCCAACTAACAGCACCCAGAAATCTTTACCTATCTCTAGGGGCAATTCCTCATTTTTTTCGGATGATGTGTTAATTCCCTTGAACCCTAATCTATCTTCTCTCGAATGACTAGATTAGGTAAGATAGCAAGCATATGGTGATCAAGCACATGATTGGAATAAAAGCATAAAATTAACACACAAAGAAATAGGAGAATTAATACAAAAAATCACTTCATATATATTGACTCATAAATTTGGCCTTCACATGGCCTTAGTTCTACAAAATTAGCTCATCATCAATAGCTCAAGAAGATCTAGAACAATCATATACATAATTATGAACATAAACATGTAATGAAAGCAAGTAAAACTCCCTAAGGCTTGGTTGATAATGAATCCTAGCTTGAAACTTCAATCTCTAGCTTAATCCCCCTTCTTCTCCCTCCAAGATTGATGAATTTTCAGCTCAAAATCCCAAAAAAATGCCTTCCTTCCCCAGATTTTCGAACCCCTCTCCTTTTCTGAAATCTGGCTTTTATACACTTGAAAAACGGTTACGCCGGCGCCTAAGCGCGGGCTGTACGGCGCCTAGGCGCGGCCTACGTGTAGTATATTTCTTGGGGGATAAGTCTGGTGGCGCCCAGGAGTGGCGACAACGGCGATCAGGCGCGGACAGGTCGGTGCCTAGGCGCGGGTAAGGCGGCGCCTAGGCGTGGGCAACAGGATGTTGAACTTGCTGCTTCTTGCTCGGCGCCCGGGCATGGTCATACTGGCGCCTGGGCGTGGTCAACAGGCTTGAAATTGTGTCGTGCATCGTTTTTCGCCCTTTTCTTCGTGTGCTCTCGTTTATCACCTGAAATCACTTAAAACCCCGATTAAACGCAAATGTGGCCTGATTTAGGCAATAAATAAATCCAAAAACATCAAATCACGGGCTTAAAAACATATAAGAACGCCTCGTATCAGTTTTTCAATGGCCAACTCGGGTAACTGACACACCTGCTCGATGCTCCCACTCCATGAGTTATGTCACATCCGTCTGCCAAAAAACCCCACGACTAGGGGTGTTCACGAGCCGAGCTCGAGCCGAGCTTGGCTATTTTTTCAAGCTCGAGCTCAAGTTTTTCTATCTGAGCTCGAGCTCGAGCTCGTCGAGCCGGGTATAAAAGAGCTCGGGCTCGAGCTCGTTGCCATATATTGAGCTCGGCTCGAGCTCGCGAGCTGGACAGATTTTAAACTTGCGACCAAGCTCGCGAGCTCGAGCTCGAATTTTACATTATAGCAGAAAGCACACAAATCTGTGGATTCGAGTCATTCAACCATCATAATTTACAAAGGGAGTCATTGCTCTGTTACAGAAGTCCACAATGACTTGAGATAATAAAATGTAAATAAATCAGCTGTTGTAACAAGCAGCAACAAGAAGCTGCTTGTTAAACAAAATCCTAATTTAAACCATAAAAAAGCAAGGCAATGAGCACCACATACCCTATTTCCTATTTCTTATTTCTTATTTTTTCTTTTACGCAGAAAATCATATTTTCTTTTACGCAGAAAATCATATTTTCTTTTTTTTCTTAAACAAAATCCTTACATGTTTTTTTACAGATGGAGGTGCGAAGTGGTGTCTTGCTCGGCGTGGTGGCTGCGTCAAGGCGGTGGTGCGAATTGATGAATGGTTGGTGGCATTCCAACGCCGGTAAATGGTGGTGCGAGGTGACGATTTGAGAAAAGAAGAGGGGTTAAGGTTTTCTACCTTTCTTTTTCTCACTCTTCATTTGTTCTGGAGGTTACGTAATAGGTTACATAAAAATAGTTTTTATTTATGTAAGTATAAATTTATAATATTATATATATATATATATAAATTAATTATTTTTTTTAAAAAATGAGGGAGCTCGCGAGCCGGCTCGCAAGCTCCCGAACACAAATAAATGAGCTCGAGCTCGGCTCGGCTTGGGCTCGAAATTTTTCGAGCCGGCTCGATTCGGTGGGCAGCCCTACCCACGACTACGTGACTCTCCCTACCCGGCTTCGCATCCTTTCTCCATGACTTCCGACTCCACGGTCAACCCCTCCCAGCGCCATTTCCTTCTTTCATAGTTTCTCTCTACGTGGTCATGTCTCCACAACCCGGCCTTCTGATCTCTCGACTACTAGTATCAGAGCACGAAAAATAATCAAGAAACAAGAATAAACTAAGCTTAAACATGAAGATAATGACACAAGGATTTTTAACGTGGTTCAGCATAATTGCTTACATCCACGAGTCAACCTAGACTATATCTTTATTTCTCAATGAGTGAATCCATCAGTTGCAAGGAGAGTTCTCATATTTATAATAGTGGTGAAATCTAAACCCTAACAAATTAGGAAAATATTCCTAATTGACAAAGGGAATATTTCCTAAACACAATAGGAAATTATTCTATTCAAACTAGGACTGAAATATACCAAAATCCGCCAAACTTGCACCCCATAAACTCACCAAATCTCGTCAAAATACGCGTACAGCCATGCACATCCACGCCTAGGCGCCGCTTTCTAGAGCCTGGGTGACCTGGTGCGCACCTCACACTGCTCAGACTCCGTTTTTGACTCCTTCGCGACCCCGGTCTATTCCGACCCTATTTCGCAACCCCGGGTCTACCCCAACCCATCTCGGCTCTATTTTATCTTCCTTTTGGTCAATTTATTTGGCATTTTCTTTGGCTATTTGAAATCATCTCCACACAAACTCATCACATACTTCATGTTCGATCCATTACTTGTGAGGCTCCTACAACAATTGACTCGAGGTTTTGGAACTACCTAAGAATTCACCCTATTTGAGAATGATTCCAATTCCATGTTAATTGGAGTGAGATCATTGCTATTTCTTTTCTTTACACAAGGATTAAGGAAATAATGGATGGAAGTTCTAACGAGGACCGGATTCGGCCGAACTCAAGTGTTATTTTGTAATCAATCATATAGCAAGAGTAATTCGCTCATTTGGTAAACTAGTAGAGTGTACGTGCATTGCACGTAGAATACATATTTATATGCTAAAAAATTTCAATATTCAAGTAATATATCTGGAAATTTTTAAAAAAATTCTAATCCAAACTTGTTCATATGAAACATTTTGATATAAAATGTATTCAACTATAGTATAGAAGTGAAAAAAGAAGAAGATAGATTTAGAGTCTAAGTTACACGAGAATTGATAGATATCAAGATTATGTTTTTTAGTAATCATGGAATGATTTTGGGAAGTTGGAGAGAAGGCTTTTTTTATTATTTGAATGTGAAAAGTTGCTCAAATTAATAAGGTGAATTTGATTTCTTTACTATCATGATTACTTGTTTGGGTAATTTTGTTTATGACAAATTCATCAGGGGACCTTTGAGTTTGTCTGCAGTTTCAGGTGAAGGATTCCACAAAAATATAGAGTGTCAAATAATTATTTAAGTATTTAATTATTTGAACAAAGGTGTTTAAACAAATGTGGTAAAATTAAGAGTAATATTGTAATGTCACAATTGAAAGAAATAACTTCTAAGACCCATACTTTTATAGGGCAGTTTCAGGTGAAGGATTTCAAGAAAATGTAGAGTTTCAAATGTTTTAATATAAAGTCTCAAATAATTATTTAAGCAAAAATGTTTAAACAAAGGTGGTAAATTTAAGTAAGGATAATATTGTAATATCACAATTGGAAAAAACAACTTCCAAAATTCATACATCTATAGTAGTATAGTTATAGTATAGTATAAAGTATAGATATAGATAGATATAAAGTTACACTTGGGATCAGCTAACTTCTAAGCGTCTTGATTAGAATTTCCCAAAATGGAAAGATTTATCAAACCACTTAGCTTAATTGACTCGTATCAGTGTCATTTTTGTACGAAGGGTTAGAAAAGAATACAAAATAAGAAACATTTCTCAAAAAACTTTCCTTTGTGATGATTGAACTCAAGTCCTTATACAGAAAATGGAAATTGACAGCTTCAAGCAGTGGCGGATCTAGAATTTTTGTTCAGTGGAGCCACTAGGAATTTTACCCGAGGAGCGAGATTGTTGTGATATAGTTATACAATTTGTTAAGGGAGGGTGCAGGGAGCTTGCCCCCTGCGGTACGGTACGCTATATTTATAGGGGAAAATATAATAAGGAATTAGGTTCAATTACAACTTTTAACATAATTTATACTCTTATACCTCTTTTGTTATAGCCAGGATTTTGGGTTTTAGGAGGGCGAACTCAAAGTAAAGGGGGAAAACGTAATTTTTTCGATCTTGAGGGGGACGAAATTCAAATATAAAAAATTTTGTAAAGTAAAAAAATGATTTTTCAAAATTGAGGGGGGGATTTAATAATTTGAGTGGGGGCATTAATGAAATTTATAAATTAAAATTTTAAAATATCTATATATTAACAAAAAAAAAAAATCAGTGGGGCACTGCCCGGGAGAAGTGTAGATCCGCCCCTGGCTTCAAGGCCATGTGTCATTCATCACTAAAATTCAGAGAAGGAAAACCAGAAAAGGTATCCTGAGTTAACAGCTTCAAGGCCATATATATTCCGCACCAAATTTCCAGATCCATAATTAATTGACCAGGCAACCGAACAGCATTTGGGTTGCTAGGATAAAATACAATGATAAGAATATAAAGAGACATCAATGCAGATATTTATGTGATTCATTCTAATTGGTTACATCGCGAAGATGAGATTTAAAAAATAAAAATAGGTCCAAATTAAAAGAATACTAGAAACAGTTGCTATAATATCTCATATCAATTCTAAATAAAATCCCCAAAACGATTTTGATACCCTAGCAAGAAAATACAATGACTTTTTAAATGTGCGGTGGAGCTCCGGAAAAAGCAAACAGAAAATGGGAAAGCATTTTTTGTCTCATAGCTTTAAAAATCTCTCACATTGTCAATCAAAATTTTCGCTCAAAATTTAACAGTCAAGCCGATATGCTCTGTTAGTTAAAAATTTTGATCGAGAGAACTCGTGCGCGAATGACACTCACATGAATAGGCTTGTCAATCGGGCTCTATGAGCTGAGTTTAGGGTGGCTCAAGCTTAAACTCATCGAATTTGAATATTATAGGCTCAAACTCAGCTCATAAATTTTTTTCTTCGACTCTGCTTAAACTCAGGCTCACGTTTTTTACAAGTTTCAGGCCTATTTCTGGCCGGCTCATTAATTTTTCTCAAATAAAAAAAGTCATCCAATAGAATCATATTAAAAGACTAATTTCAAATAATACATTAAATAAATGTTTATGCTAATGAGTATGTATAATTCCAAATTTTACTAATAGAGTCATAAAGTCTACAATAATGATTATGAAAATTTAGAATCTTTATCAATGTATATGGGTGACATAAAATAATTGAAAATTTTTCCAAAATCTTTTTAGACAAAAAGTTTCTACTAATATATACATTTCATCGATTTCGTAAGCTTCAAGCTTAACAATCAACAATGTGTTTTATATAAGTTAGCTTAAAAATAATTTTGCTATATGAGACAAAACATTAATTAGAGAAAATTTTGACTTCGGGCTATTCAGGCTGAGCCTATCAAAGCTCAAGCTCAGCTCACAAATTGGGCGGGTTCAATTTGTAAGCTCAAACTCGGCCTGCCTCACATTCAATTAAGCTCAGCTCATAGTTAAGCTGACCGAACAATTGGGCTTCGGATAGTCCCGACTCAATTGACAATCCTACACACGAACTCTAACAATATCACGGTGTTTCTATTCGATCTTAAGTATCATGCAAATTCTCCCCAAAAATTCAGTCATCAATGTTGACTAACAGATCATATTAATTTGACCATTAAATTTTCTACGAAAATTTTGATTGAGTTTTATTTGCAAGACATTCTGAAAGTTTAACACTAAATATAAAAAATTCGTAATAAATGAGACAAATTAAAATGGAGCAAAGTTGTTAAACGAAAATTGTAATTTCCCGGAAAATGGGTTTAATCAGCCTTAAAGATGAAATAGGAAAGGTGGAAAATTAATCATCGGTTCCTCAAAAACCAAACACGCACAAAAAAGAAAAGAAAAAAAGAACACTGGATAACACAGTGGCCAAATGGTTTCACTTACAACTGGGCGATGGTGTAAGAATTCTGTGGGAAGGTGCTCTGAGTTCCTCAACAAGGGAAAAAAATGCCAAAACTATATACGGCACGAAACCCATACCCATGTTATAAGGAAAATAAATAGATTTTTACGCGCCGCCAACAAGAAGAAAAATTATACACCCGCATGCAAACAAAATTTTAGCTTAAACAAAAAAATAAAATTGATTACTAGTTTTTATAATCCTAAATTGTCTAAAAACTTTTAGTATTTAGTAGTGATTAGTTTTTATTAGTGTTGAATTACTACTCAGAGTGGAGAGTTTCAAAGAAAAAAACATTATTTTGAGTAAATATACTTTATATTGGAACATCCCAAAAAGAAAAAGAAAAAAAAGAAAAAAAGGTAATAATTGTATATATATGGGGTTATTGTATTTCACAATAAAGAGGTGGATGTATATTTTGAAAGTACTTATAAATCATCTCCTTAAAAAAAACATTTGCTAATTAATTTATTGTGTATGCATAAAAGGACACATAAACAAAAACCATATAACATGCTTGTGCAGATGAATTATATCCTATATTTAGAAGCTCGTACGTACATGAAGTTATTAAAACCAATAACAAATGTAAAGAAAAAAAAAGTGTTTGGAATAAAGGTATATTAGTATTTTTAATGAAAATAAAGTAATATTTCGTATTAAATTTGAAATATGATTCATAGAAGAAACAAGTATTTTTTTATGTAGCTTGGAAGTCGCTTTCTTTAGCAAGAATCCTACAATCGAATTTGTATAAGTGTAATAGTTAGAGTTACACTAACTAAAGAAATTCAAGAAAATCGAAATAAAAAAACATTTAAGTAGACAGAAAATAGGATTCCGGTCAAGTCAGTCAATAAATCTTGAAATGAGATATGCCCCGAAATAAGCAAAGAATACAATATTTATAATTTTTTTTATTTAAAATCTCATAATAAAAAATGTACTCGGCATGTTACTACATATAGAGATAGTTGTTAACCATTATTATTATCATATTATTACTTTGAGAGAGCGGTTTAAAACAGAAAAAATTATTTTAAGAAATGTAACTTTATTTAAGCATATCCCAAAAGAACAGAGAAGTAAAAACTACGGGATCAAAGATGATGATGAATACATAGATGTATATTCTAAAAAAATTGATGAATTATTTTATCACACTAAAGTATTTAGTTTTAGTAATTTTTTTCTATGGATAAATACAAAATTACTTAAACGAAAACTATAATATGCTCGCACATATGAATTATCAATATATAGATCTATCAGTTCATCTATGTTTGAAGTTATTGGAATAAATAACTAATACAAAAAGAAATTGATATATGTTATTTTTACACTAGTTTTCCCCCGTTTATCGACTTAGTTTTGATTGTTTCCTTGATAATTTAATCACATATGATGCTTTGATCCTTGTCTTCTCATATTTTATAGAATAACATAACATTTGGAGGAAAAGAACAAGGATTGAAGGTAAATCATGCATAAAGATACAAACTGTCTGCGCAGTGATAGAGCTTATTGAATAGAGTTCTCTACCCATGTCCAAATTACACACTTGATTTACCAATGGAAATATAAGAGGCAAAGGTACATTTCTTATGTTGAAGACAAAGATCAGATATGTAGGGAAGGAGGTGAAAACGTCATCGGAAGAGACATCTTACGATGGAGTTTTCTCATTCAGTGACTTGTGAGACACTTTTGTCATCTTTAACGTTTGATTTCGGCCCTAGTGTCTTCTGGAGAGTTGTAGATCTTTGTTTTAGGATTCTACAGCAACTTGAATCAGTGAATTCCGATATCGGTAGAGAAAGTTATGCGAAGTTTACCAAAACTCGTTGGAGCAGCAGGGGACGAACGCCGAGGCGTTCATCCACGAACGCCGCGGCGTTCACATGCAGTAGCCAACGCCGAGGCGTTCAACAAGCGAACGCCGCGGCGTTCGCGGCAGTGGGTTGGCCTATAAATACCCCTTTTAGCCATTTTTTTACCCTAACTCACTTTGGATAGCAGCTGCCACACGAAAATAGAGAGAGAGGGAGCTTAGAAGAGAAGATTGAAGGTCAAAACATGGAGAATTCAACAAGGAACCCACATCTCTACAAGAATTAGGGAGTTTTTACATATTTGTTTCTTGAATTTGTTCAAATCTCCTATGACTTGTATGATTTATATTTGCACTTTTGACATGAATATGAGCTAAACTTGTTTGATTGAGGCCATGGATAGGCCATTTATGTTATTTTGATTGTTGTTTTGTTGATGTTTATTGGATTAATTTTGGTTTTAGCTATGTATTCAATATTTGATCTCAATGCTACATTTGCTTGATCACCAAGTGTTTGATAAAATGCCTAGGTTAGAGATCGAGAGATAATAACCTAGGGAAGATATAAACATTGAATACCCTATAGTTAAACCGACTAGAGATAGACTCGGTTTCTTTAGGTGACTTTCCATTCACGTGGGGAATTCCTAGACCTTAAATGCATCCTCGTTAATCGGGTTTTCATATAGAGATATATAGGAAATCGTTACCAAGGGTAGGGTTGCTATGCAAGAGATTGGGTAGTACGTACGTTAGGGAATTTCGCCTTAGCTAAATCAATCTAATAATCCAATAGAACCTAAATCACAATCGAAATGCATAATTGGTTGAACCATGTGCCTTGATCGCTTCTCTCTATTGTTTCCTCCCTTTATTTGGTGTGACGTTGCCTTAGTTTATTTTCTAGTATTTATTAATTAGTTAATCAACCTTTCTATCGACCGATTTAACTTAGAATTGAGTAATATAGTAGTCTTGGTACTTAGATTATAGTTGTCCCTGCGGATACGATAACCCTGGACTTAGAAATCCACTTTACTACTTACGCGACCTAGTTCTCTTGCTAAGATTTTGTCGTGTCAAGTTTTTGGCGCCGTTGCCGAGGACAACTATGGTATCTAATATCGAGATTCTCTTATTCGTTCTGAGCTTAAGTCAATTTTTTATTTTGTATATTTCTTGTTCTTGAAGATATGAGTGCTTATAACTTTCAATGGCCATGTCAGGATATGGATTCATCAATCACCACATCAAGCTCAATGCAAATGGAATCCTATGAGCCCTCCTACCATCCCGGTTGGATAAATCACCCAAGCTCAACATGTCAAAATAACATGATACATCCCGGTTGGATAAATCATCCAAGCTCAACATGGAGTTACAACAATGATGCAATGATACTCTCATCGGGGTTTGACCATGCCGGTAGCCTTCCTTACCAACAACATGATAGTTTTCATCAACAGGAGCTAGAGACGAGGTCTAAAATTGAGGCCTTGGGAAATGAATTTAGTGTATGGGTACAAGCTAGCATAAAGGAGGCAGAAGCAAGTTTCGAGGAGTCAGAAGCTCGTAGAAAGGAGTCGGAAGCTCGTAGCAAGGAAGTGGCAAGACTAGTAAATCAAGCAGTCAACTTATGGAAGGAGAGAACGCCTTGCACCATGGAGAGTAGCACCAAAGAGAATGAGGCTTCCTTTAATATAGAAGTTGAACAAGGTTTTGATTTAGAACAGCAATGTCTACACCCTATCACTGAAGAAGAACCACCTCCAGAAACCATGTGTATCAAAATTGAGGTAAAAGCACCTGAGCACCCACGATTGAAGAAAGAGATTTTTGAAACCATTCCCAGACATGGCCAAGAAAGAACATTAGAAATCTTCAAGAACCCAATGTCGCCTACCACCATATCTCTCGAATTCTTACAAAATTGTATCAATAACCAGAGGGATAGAGTGGAGGAGGTTGAAGTCAAGGTTTACAACTCTAGTGATCCATTCGATGCATACTTTGAGAACCCAAGTGATACTACGGTCGAGAATGAGAAAATCAAAGGATATATAAATCACTTGGATGAACCACCATTTGAGTTGTCAAAACCAAGGCTAGGGGAGTATGGGACAGCCGCATATGAGTTGCAATCATCCATTGATGATTCTTCGTCACTTCCTCTTAAACTTTCATCTTTACATTTCATTATGTATTTTTGAATGAGACCTTATGCTCACTTCTAATTCTTTTAGGTTGTGTGATAGAGGTTGGAGAGGAAAAGCCTCTACGTAACTGGAAAAAGCACAAAAGGCTCGTCCATACAAAGTTGGCATCGCTCCTTATGATCCACCATGAGCAGTGCAAAGGAGTCGAGCTAATGACTATAAACAAGCGCTTCTTGGGAGGCAACTCAAGTTTCTTTTATTGCTTTCTTTCTTTTCTTTTGTGCCCTCGTTTTGTTTCCCTCCCCCTTAACTCGTTTTGATATGGTTTCCTTTGAGTTTTCTCTCGTTCAGGTTTTGATCACAGTTTGATCCTGGGATATGAGCCCACCACCATGCTCCCTCCGTTTCTCTCCATTTCAGGGTTGTATCGCTTATCCCTCTTACATTGCATTTATTTCATGAACATTGAGGACAATGTTTAATTTAAGTTTGGGGGTACAACCTTGTTGATATAGAATTCATGAATTGGTGCACCCTTGCATAAGAGCATAATGCGTTTGAATATGTCTACTCTCTCGAAGTCAAAGTTTCTTATCTGTGGTCAACATGTCATATGTTGTGACTCGAAAGCCCTTTTTAGTCATGCTTATGCGATTTTTTTGAGGATTTAAAACTTTGGACTTTCAATTTTGTTGACTTTGAAGTGTGTATTAATGTTGTGAAGTCATAAAATGATTTAGGCCATCTTTCATTGTTGTTAGCCTTACATTTTGGCCTTCTCTATATTGCATAGTCTCTAGACCTTGATTTGAGCCATATTGAAAAGAATGGAGTGTGTTAAGTACACTAGAAACCACCATTCGACTTTATTGCATAAGCCACGACAACCACCTTCTACCCTAAAAGAAAAACAATGTCTTGCACCTAATTAAGAGAGTTTAGAACTTCATATCATTTGACTTGAAAATGGGTAGTCACCTTGTTTTGATTTGAATGTATATGAGTTAGATAGTGATGTTTTGGCCATGTTGGGATATTTGAGGTTTGAAGTATTCTGTAAAAAAAGGGGATGAAATGAAAACTTGAGCAATGGGCTAAATAGTCGAGAGAGAGATATATATGAAAAAAAAAAGAAAAAAAATGTGCTCTTGACTAGGCTTTGATCTTAGCACTCAATTGGATCATTTGGCTTGGAAATCTGTGTACAACCCAATATGAAAGAAACAAGTTTGGGGGTTGTAAGTTGAAAGGCAAAATAGAATGAAAAAGGGATAAGTGATAAGTTGTGAAAGTTTATATGGTTTATATGAGAATTTAGCTCGATGATTTTGAGTCATAGGCTCTCTTGACTTAGTCACTTTATCCATATCTTCCGGTCCTAGCCATCACCTAGCCTTACGTTACAAGCCGGAAAGACCTTTTGATTGTGACTTTTGCACTTTATACACACCGATGAGTTAACGAATATTGAATTGTTTCAATGTCTTTACCTTCCAATTGATTTGCATAATCTTTTCTAAAGTGTGCTCTTGACATGAATATGGATGTGGGAGTTCATGATATAGGGATGGAAACTAAGATTTTATGAGGTTTTCAAATTGTTGAATGTTCAAAGCATCGTGTAGCTTTTCATAATCGTTTTTGAAGGTATAATGCTTGCTCTTATGTGTATGAATTGGCAAATGAAATTTTCAATCTTCATATGTGTGTTTGATTGTATTTGATCGAGGACGATCAAAGCTAAATTTGGGGGTAGTTGATATATGTTATTTTTACACTAGTTTTCCCCCGTTTATCGACTTAGTTTTGATTGTTTCCTTGATAATTTGATCACATATGATGCTTTGATCCTTGTCTTCTCATATTTTATAGAATAACATAACATTTGGAGGAAAAGAACAAGGATTGAAGGTAAATCATGCATAAAGATACAAACTGTCTGCGCAGTGATAGAGCTTATTGAATAGAGTTCTCTACCCATGTCAAATTACACACTTGATTTACCAATGGAAATATAAGAGGCAAAGGTACATTTCTTATGTTGAAGACAAAGATCAGATATGTAGGGAAGGAGGTGAAAACGTCATCGGAAGAGACGTCACGATGGAGTTTTCTCATTCAGTGACTTGTGAGACAATTTTGTCATCTTTAACGTTTGATTTCTGCCCTAGTGTCTTCTGGAGAGTTGTAGATCTTTGTTTTAGGATTCTACAGCAACTTGAATCAGTGAATTCCGATATCGGTAGAGAAAGTTATGCGAAGTTTACCAAAACTCGCTGGAGCAGCAGGGGACGAACGCCGAGGCGTTCATCCACGAACGCCGCGGCGTTCACATGCAGTAGCCAACGCCGAGGCGTTCAACAAGCGAACGCCGCGGCGTTCGCGGCAGTGGGTTGGCCTATAAATACCCCTTTTAGCCATTTTTTTACCCTAACTCACCTTGGATAGCAGCTGCCACACGAAAATAGAGAGAGAGGGAGCTTAGAAGAGAAGATTGAAGGTCAAAACATGGAGAATTCAACAAGGAACCCACATCTCTACAAGAATTAGGGAGTTTTTACATATTTGTTTCTTGAATTTGTTCAAATCTCCTATGACTTGTATGATTTATATTTGCACTTTTGACATGAATATGAGCTAAACTTGTTTGATTGAGGCCATGGATAGGCCATTTATGTTATTTTGATTGTTGTTTTGTTGGTGTTTATTGGATTAATTTTGGTTTTAGCTATGTATTCAATATTTGATCTCAATGCTACATTTGCTTGATCACCAAGTGTTTGATAAAATGCCTAGGTTAGAGATCGAGAGATAATAACCTAGGGAAGATATAAACATTGAATACCCTATAGTTAAACCGACTAGAGATAGACTCGGTTTCTTTAGGTGGCTTTCCATTCACGTGGGGAATTCCTAGACCTTAAATGCATCCTCGTTAATCGGGTTTTCATATAGAGATATATAGGAAATCGTTACCAAGGGTAGGGTTGCTATGCCAAGAGATTGGGTAGTACGTACGTTAGGGAATTTCGCCTTAGCTAAATCAATCTAATAATCCAATAGAACCTAAATCACAATCGAAATGCATAATTGGTTGAACCATGTGCCTTGATCGCTTCTCTCTATTGTTTCCTCCCTTTATTTGGTGTGACGTTGCCTTAGTTTATTTTCTAGTATTTATTAATTAGTTAATCAACCTTTCTATCGACCGATTTAACTTAGAATTGAGTAATATAGTAGTCTTGGTACTTAGATTATAGTTGTCCCTGTGGATACGATAACCCTGGACTTTGAAATCCACTTTACTACTTACGCGACCTAGTTCTCTTGCTAGGATTTTGTCGTGTCAGAAATGTGTTTAAAAATAAAGTCATATGTCAACAACCATTTGGTTTGACGTTCTTGGCATCGTGCTGCTCCCGGGAATATAGGCTTGGCCAGGATTGACGTTGAGAGCCACACAAAATAGTTGGTGGACGCCTCCGTACGGAGCTGAGCTCGAGCCGAGCCTGGCCATTTTGCCAGGCTCGAGCTCGAGCTTGACTACTCGAGCTCGAGCTCGAAGGGGGTAGAAATAGCTCAGCTCGAGTCGAACCAGGCTCGCGAGCTCAAGCCCAGGCTCACGAGCTGAGCCCAGAAGTTTGTGAAGCAAAATGATTCAAGTTAGTTAGAGGCTACAAAGAGAAAAAAATCAGAAAAACTAGATCTACATTTATTTGAAACAAAAATCAGAAAAAATAACAAAAAAATCGATTATAAGTGAGAAGTCAGCGGCAATGGCTATGCGCGGCGGTGATGTGAGTGCCGGTGGTGGCGCATTAACAGGTGGACTGGGCTTCAGGCGACGCGGACCGAGGCGGCACAAATTGGGATGGGTGGTGCACGAACAGGTGGAATTGTGGGGCTTTGGTTGGTGGTAGTTGGTGGGTGGTCTGCCGCTGGCGATTTGGTATGGGGTGGACAGAATGGGTGGTGCAATTTCTTTCCCCCTTCTGTAAATACACTGCTATGGCTGCTGTGGGTGTGGGAGGTTTTCTTTTTGAAGATGCTGTGGAAAGGTTAAGAGTTGAAAACTCAAAAAGTGATATTTTAATTTCTAATTTTCTTACTTATTTAATTTGTTTTACCAAAAATTAATAATATAAAAATACAATAATATTAAAAAATAAAAAGCTCACGAGCCTCGAACAAGTGGAATTGGGCTCGAGCTCGGCTCGACGAGAAGCTCGAGCTCGATTCGAGCCGACTCGGCTCAACTTACATCCCTATGTTCACGGTAGGGGTAGCTCGACGAGCCTGGCAAGAATGAGCTAAAGCTCAAACCTGGGGCGAGTCGAGCCGATCTCGAGCTCAAGCTCAAGCTCAGAAAAAAATTAGAAAATAAATTTTTTAATTAATATATATTATGTATATGTATATTATATATATATATATATATATATAGAGAAAATAACTCCTTTGGTCCCTCTGCTTTTGAGTTTGTCTCACTTTGGTCCTTCATCTAATAAAAACGGCACATTAGTCCCTCTTCGTGATAAGTTGTGTCACTATGGTCCTTTCTTATCTTTTCTTTATTTCAAACTAACCCCATATTTTCACCCCTTGTCAAAACAGCCCATAATCTTTATTTTACGAATAAACTACTTAAGAGTTTTAGCAAAAGGGTATTCCAATTGATTAGGCCCAACATGCTTCCGAAATAAAATTAACTTTGCATAAGTTTATACCTTCGTTTGACCGCCTTATCGCCGGGTAGTCCAAGTCCTCGATTTTACGGACTCATTCCAACCACCAACCGCAGCTTATGGTTCGCAGTCCCTGGCTCCTTCGGCGATACACAACACAGCCCCCTTCGTTTCCTGCCCGAGGGCGTAAAAGGTATAAACAGATATAATTATAATTTGGATTTTGGACAACACGTTGGACAAAGCTGACTTTTATTCATGAAATACAAATTAAAATTACATAATCTTATTCTACCCCTATATTGGAGGAGAAATCCTTTAGCCTCTCATGAGAAGACTTACTATTGGGGAAACCCCCATACACTCTATTAAAACTATAATAGAAGAAAGATTACAATTGCGTTGAAGGTTTGTAATTAAAAGAGTTGGAGAAAATTTTCGATGATCCCCATCTGCTTCTGACTCCCTTCTTATAGTTTTGAGTTTCGGATTCCAAATGCGGATTCCAAACTTCCTCTAAGCTTTTGGCGTCATTGCATACGTCAATCTTGATTAGTGCGCGTGGGTCCTTGTGTTTGCCACTTTGTCTGCCACGCCTAACTTTTACAGCTGGTTGCTTTTCCAGCTGTGGACGTTAATCAATCACATGACTGATGGTTGGTGCGCCTACTTTATAGGCTCCTTTTGCCGTTTACATGATTTTACCGGGGTTTGTGAAAACCCTTTGGGTAAAATGTTTTTCGTTTTCCCTTATCCTTTTCGGATTCGGGTTTTGCCTTGGTAACCCGTATTTTTGTACCAAATAAGGGTTTTTCTTGAAACTCACAACTTGAACATTCCCGGTTGTGCCAAAGATCAACATGCATCATGTTGCAGGCCTTCTTCCTAGTTGATTCAGTTGCTGGTAACTTGTTTTCCCAGATTACGGTCCTTTTCTGCTCGAAGACCTTTTTTGCGAAATCTGTACTTTTTCCTGTCATTGAATTTAGCAGGAATGACCCATTCACTGAATGTGTGAAGATCTTGAATGGATACTTGACCTTGTCCATCTCTGTAAGACAGACCCACATACCCCATGCTCTTCTGGTGGATATATCGTCTTCATTGATATTGCTAACTAAAGGAGCTTCGCCTGTTGCGACCTGTATTTTGGTATAGGCCGTCATGTCTGGTCTCTGTAATTTGATAAAATGAAATGCTGGATGAGACCCTTTTCCTGTAATTTCTGGAGCTGCAGAAATGACTTTTAACTCCAAGATATCACCTCTCTTGAGGTGAGGGTTGTTTTGCCATGAATCGTACACGGCTCCTGTGATCCAGTCCAGTAGTTTGGATATCTCCGGAAAACTAGGTGACATTGTATGTATTGAAGCAATTGCCCCAAAATCATACCATTCTCGGACGTTGTCTGGATTAGATCCTTCCTTCATCAAAATCCTAGGATATTTCCCTAATATTTCTACCAAAGACCGATTAGGATTTATTCCTTTTCTTGAGATTAGTTTTTCCCAAGAGCGCTGATAACCCTGCCAATATAAATTAATTGGGTTAATATTAATCTTAGAAGTGCCTGTCCGTGGCCTAAGATTAATCTCTCCCTCTTTAACCCCAGAGGTGGTGGGTTGACTTGAACTAGTAGGAGCTTGCGCTTCCTTCTGTTCAATTGGTTCCTTTTCCTCAGAATCTGAGAATGGACTTGTGCAAGTGGTATTTGAATCCACTGCTCCGGGTATAGAGCCCCGTTCTCTAAACGCAGGTGTAGAGTCCTGCTCTCTTAACTCGCGAGTCATCACCGAGGATGATGCCTTTCGAATGGGTTCTTGTAGTGTATTCCATAACATAGTCATGGCATACGTTGCTCCCTTAAGGGTTTCCTAGACTATGCCCAGATCAGCTCGTTGCACATGTCCAGCTACTTCAGCGTTAACTGATAACTGTCCAATTCTTTTGTCAAGCTCCTCAAGGTTTTCCCTGAGATGCCTGTATCTCGTGATGATGGAGTTGGCCTCAGACACTTCCATCCCTGGTTAGGAAATCTGCAAGAATATTTTCATGAGATTTCACAATAATAATGTCAAAACAATAATACTGACATTCTGCTTGCCATCTGAGAATACGTGCTTTTTCGATTTTTGATTCAAGTTTGTTTTTCAAAAAAGCTTTGACAGTCGTATTATCAACTTTTAAAATAAATTCTTTTGCTAGTAAAAATAATGGCCATTTTTTAAAGGCCTTCCAAACAGCATATAATTCTTTTTCATTAATATGCCAAAGACTGGCTTGTTGTTCAGTGAACAATCCTCCTGCATATCGACAAGGTTCTTCTCCAGTAGTTGTCTTCTTCATGAGCACTGCTGCCCATCTATAATCATTGGCGTCTGTATAGACTACCAGTTCATCCTTATCTTGGGGAATTGCAAGTTTAGGAAGATTTTTGCAAACCTGTTTCAACTCACGAATCCTTTGAGTGTGAATTTCTTCCCACTTCCATTTTGAGCTTTCCGTTTCCTTTAAAAGAGGTCGGAAATCTTTCTTGTATTTTGCTAGATCTTTTATGAAAATTCCAGCAAAGTTGACAACTCCCAAAAAACTTTGAAGCTGTTTTTTATCTTTTAAAATATCAGGAAAATTGCTTATTTTTTCCACAATATGTTTTTGGAGTTCAATACCTGTTTCGTCAATAAGAATGCCCAGAAATTCGATCTTATTAACTCCAATTATTGCTTTCTTTTCTGAAAGCACCAATCCTTCATTAAAACATACATGAGAAAATATTTCAAGATGTTTAATATGTTCTTCCATATTTCTTGATGCAATTAATACATCGTCAATGTAGACAAACATATACTCGAAATAATCTTTAAATAGATTATCCACTTTCCTTTGATATATCTGTGGTGCGTTTGCTAATCCCATTGGGAGTATATTCCAGATATATTGTCCTTGAGGGGTAGAGAAAGCCGTATACTTTCTAGACTCCTTTTCCATCTTTATTTGATAGAAACCAGATTTACAGTCAAATTTTGAAAACACCTTAGCATCTTTAATGCATTCAATTAAGTGTTCTCTGCTTGGGATGTAATAACCATCAAATTCTAGTATCTTATTGATACCTTGGTAATTGATGACTAGTCTAGGTTTTCCTCTTTTTACCTCGCTATGGTTCCTTACCAGGAAACCAGGGCTACTGTAAGCAGAGACTCCAGCTTCTATGAGATTAAGATTGATATGTTCTTTTATGATAAGTTGCATATCTTTCTTATCCTCCATATTCATCTGGATTGGCTTGTATCGAACATACTCATACTTGCATTGTTCTTTTACTTGCAGAGTAGCTTCGATTTTGTTTTTATCCCACCAAGCCAAAGGATTCTCGTTAAAGTTCCTTTGAATAAGTCTCTTAACATTTTCGAGAGAAAGTAAACTTTCTTCGTTAATGTGATCTATGAACTTAGACTGCAATTCCTTTTTAAGAAGTTGTAACTCTTCTTGCGAATTCTCATAACAGTGTTCGTCTTGGCTGTCAATTAGACCATGTAGTCTAAATGATAAAAGAGCTTTTCCAAATCTCCTTTTATCCTTCATTTTAGGATAGGTTAATTTAGAATCGGGATTGAAATCACCACGTTTGCTGCGAAACAGAATTGGCATGAGCCGATTAAAAGCTTGTGCTCGTCGCAAAACTTGGATGTGATTACCACAAAGAGTGGTAAAACTCAACACATTAGTGGTGTTGTTTTGTACATATTTTGCAAAGGTCTGGATAAAATTGTTACCTAGCAAAATATCTGCGCCGGTATCATGAAAATAGATAGGGGGCAGTTTTACCTTGAACCAAGGTGTGCCCAATGCTCCTCCTATCATGATATGTGCTTCTCGGATTCCTTTATTGAGAATGAGGATTTTCTTAGAAAAATCCCTTCCTACAATAACAGGTAGGGCTTCCATAGTAGTACTAGGAAACACTCCAGGTTTTGATGTACAGATCCCTGATCCGGAATCAATATAAGCTGCAAAATATTCAGATTTATATTGATCGTATAACATACCCACAGATATGTATATAGAAAAGGGGCTAGTCATTTATTCAACTTGAATAATATGTCCATCCAAGCTAAATTCCATGCCTTTTCCTTTTCTTCCCCAAGGTTTATGTTCCTCAAGGAAACTTAATCCCAGAATAACAATTCCTGGGTCTTGTCCTGCACTTCCTGTAACAAATACTTCATAACCTGCTATTTCTAGCATTCTTTCATATTTGTTAACAGTAGATTGTTGCAAGTGATATAGCTCCTCACAGGGAAAGGAATTATCTTTCTCTGTAATATCAAACATTACTTGCACATCTTTCCATCCTTCTGGGCCTTTAATTTTTACATTATCTACCCGAATAGCTTGAGGAGTTGGATCGTTGAGTAACTCTTTTCCTTTTAAACTCATTATCCTTTCTTCTGAAAAGGACATCCTGCTACTATAATCTGTTCTAGAACTCATTGAACGGTTTAGAACTGGATGGTCTCGGATTAAAATATCTACACCTCCAATTCTTGGGATTTGAATTGGATCGGGTGCCATTACCTTAGCAAATTCCTTGAAAATTCTTGGAATTTCAATATACTCTTTCCGGATAAACAAATCAGAATGATGTGTATTGGAAAGCGCATAAGCAATTCTATATGTAATAGAATATGGTCTATTTCCTTCTTTCATGAGATCTGTTCTTTTGAAATCTTGATGAAGGGTTAAGACTCGGCTAAAATCTTGGTCCGCTAGGTTATATGCAATTCGTGGATGAATGTCAAACATTAGCTTTCCTGCATATAAGTTTCCTACCATTGTACCAAGACAACCGTCTCTTAGGTTGTTAATTCTTTTATCCATTATGGATAAATGTAACGGAGAATTAACACATTCTTTGAAAGTTGCTTTGATTACAACTTCAATGGTTCCTATATGGATCCATTTCATTGTAAGAGCTTCTTCTTCTCTTAGTTTACTTTCATGAGCGAGGGATCCGCGCGATAATAAAATTAAGGAATTTTCCACCTTAGCAATATTTATCTGAAATATGAGAATACTAATATAACAAGAATTGATTAATTTGTGTCGATGCATGTGTCTTAGTTGTTTTTATTCCTTGGTTTTTCACATCTTTTAATTATTGTTTTTGTTAGTTTATGATTTCTTTTTCTTTACATCTACAATTGCTTGAGTTAATTTACTGTTTTCGCTATAACACAAATCTCTGTGGGTTCGACATCCCGTACTTAATTGTCCACTCTATCGATCAGTCCTCTTACTGTTAAATACATGATTGGGATTTGTAGTTTAACAGTTTTTGGCGCAGTTGCTAGGGATTTGTCTGTTTTAGCATAAGTTATTTTAATTCAAGTTTTTCTTGTTTTTAGTTAAAATTGTATCTTTATTTTACCTTTTCGTTGATATCTTTTTCAAGTTTACGACCCGATCTCATGATGGAGATCTTGAGGAATTTGATTCATAAATCGAACAAATGATCTAAGTAAACCGACGAAGACGAGCCATGGCAGCTGAATTTCCAGACATGAATCTTCCGGAGAATCGTGAATGGCTCCAAAACATTATACAAGCAATTCAGCCAGCAACACCGACTCAATTACCATCTGTTCGTGGTAGTCAAGTACCTAGGGTACACACTTTACCTGGTCCTATTGTCATACCACCATTCCACTCACCAAATTTTCATGTTCCATCACATCTCTTTAGTATGGCACAAATCAACCCTTTTTATGGAGAAAATAGTGAGTCACCACATGATCACTTGGAAAACTTTGAAAACGTTTTGTTAACCATGCAATTTAATCCCAGAGACCTAGATGCTATTTGACTTAGGTTGTTTCACTTCACACTCAAAGATAAAGCCATTTCTTGGTATAAGTCCTTACCCTCACAGTCAATCACCACTTGGTGAGAGCTCGTTGAAGAATTTTTAAGTAATTTTTTCCCACCTGCAAGAATCAATGAGCTTCATAGTAACATTAAAGGGTTTAGACAAAGAAAGAATGAATCGTTAGCAAATGGGTAGGATAGGTACAAGTAATGATTAGGAAGTGTCCGGACCACAATTTTACTCAAGATGAATTGCTACAACACTTTTTCAATGGAGTAAGGTCTAGGATTAGACAACGATTCCATGTTGGAACCAGGGGTGCCGTGTTAGGTTTTGACAATAAATCCGTACGGGAGAAAATATAGCAATTAGCTTGGGAGGATGAATTATACCTCGAGGAGGAAGATGAGATCGCACCTGCACTAGAGAAGGTGGCAGCAGTTAAAGAGGTTGGAGAAGGAGTTGAGCTAGAGACCACCACATAGGTCAACTATGTGAATCAGCAAAGACCTCAAGCTATTTTTAGAGGAGCCGAGAATTTCCCTCGAACGCTAAGGCCTTGTTTGTATGTGTTTCTGTTTTACTTTTTCCATTTCCATTTTCATCTGAAAATGGAAATACACAGTTTACTCTGTTTTCAACTGAAAATATTCTCATTTTCATTTTCACTTTTACGTTCCCGAGAAATTTTAATCATTTCTTTAAAATTATATTTCACATCACATATCACATTTTCTCTCTCATCCACCTATCACCATCACCTCTCTCTCTTCTCTCTCTCTCTCCCACCCATCTCATCCTCACTCTCTCTCTCTTACACGTTTGCATCTCCTCACTCTTTCCTCTCATTTACCAACTTTTCACTCAAATACTTCTTTCTCTCTCCTCTCTCTTACAATTAAAAATAATTTCTCTCTCTATTATCTTCTCCCAACTTTTTTATTCTTCCACACTCAACACAAATTATTTCTCCTCACATGTTTCACCATAATTTTGTTAGTTTCTAATTATTCAAGTAAATAATCCAAAAATTAATCATATTTTCTTAATATACACAAGATTTTACACGTTTCAAGACCCATTTGTAATATATTTGGTACGGATGTAGAGGCGGTTCGCCGGAGAAGATGAAGTTTGGCCGGCACATTTCGCCGAAAAAAGTAATAATTCTGGCCACGAAAGTTGATTATTCAGCATATCCGAACGGGAGTAGTGTCTCTTGTGTGGTTAGGGAAGGAGATGAATGGAAACCCATTCAATTGAAAAGAGAAATTACAATTATAGAATTTATACTAGTTTTTGGAATTGAATTTGATAGCATTAGTTACACGGAATTTTAACCTCTGTGAATTGCGTTTTTATCACATGTTCAACTTGATAAATATAGCAAATTTTAGGCAGTTTGTTTTAGTGATAATGGTGTTTTAGTGATAAACATGTTTAGTTTGTTTTGTGGAATAGTGTATTGTTTCCAAAATGGAGCTGAATTTGGTATGCAAATGCAAATATGATTAAATTGAAAAACCACAATGTTTATTATAATTATTTAATATAATTTATTTATTAATTAATCACAATAATATTTCACAGTATCATTAATTTTAATTAATTAATCATTATACACATCATCAATTATCCAATCATCAAATCCAATACTATTTACATAATCATTACTTTTAACTACTCAATCATTTTACACATCATCAATATTCACCATCAAATCCAACACTATTCATCCAATCATTACTTTTCAATCATTTCACACATCACACTCACAAATTTCACCATTTTCAAAAACACAACCAAACACACTACTTTTTTTACTTTTCTCACACGAAAATCAAAAAACTCGTTCTCCAATACATTTTCGAAATAACGGTTGAAAATAAAATGAAACACATCCAACAAAGCCTAAATAATACATCATATGGAAATCTGAGAGCATACAAAGCACCTCGACCACCGTTTCGGTCCAACAATAATTAGCGACAAGTGCAATTCAACAGCCAGGTCAAGGGAGACCTTTGAATGTTGATGATAGACTCGATGCACACATTCATAAGTCGGATGAATCTTTTAACAAACTCCACTGGATGCTAAAAGATGTCGTTACGGGAATGAAGGAGATGCAACATCACATAGGGCAACTTTCGAATAGCCTTTCAGGGAAAAACACGGGTACATTACCGAGTGATACTGTGAAAAACCTGAAGGAACAACTTCTTGCAGTAACGCTCAGAAGTGGGAAGAAAGTGAAGAACACGTACAACACGCCCGAACGTGAATCATGCAACATTCGAACGACCTATGAAATTCTAGAGGTAGAGGATACACCGCCTCGGACGCCCAAACGTGAAGGAGTTAACGTTCGAACGTTGAACTCTCAACGTCCGAATGTGGACACCTCTAATGTTCGAACATCCAAGGCAGTGAATCCAGGGTGTATGTCCACTGTTATTGATCCCCCTCCCCCTGTTGAAGTGAGTTTTCCTTTTCCCTTAGCTTAGAAGATGAAAAAAAATGAACATGATAAGAGTTTCCTTCGCATTCTTGAGAGTTTAAGAAAAGAGCGCATTAACATTCCTATTGTAGATGCTATTTTACAGATGCCAAACCTTGTGAAACTTTTTAAGGAAATTCTATCAAACAAAAAGAAGTGGGAAGAAGTGGGTACCATCTGCCTAACCAAAGCATGTTCAGCGGTTGTGATGAACAATATGCCAAAAAAATGCAAGGATCAGGGTAGCCTGTCCATTCCATTCACTATTGGGGATATGAAGTTCGATATAGTTCTATGTGATTCCAGGGCAGGGATCAATTTGATGCCTTATGCACTCTTTCAAAAATTGGGCCTTGGAGAGACAAAAACAACTACTATGCAGTTGCAGCTCGAGGATAAATTTGTCAAGAATATTATTGGGGTGATCGAAGATGTCATAGTTAAAGTTGAAAAGTTCTACTTTCCAATCGACTTTGTGGTTTACGAAATGGAGGAAGATTCTGATGTCCCACTGATCCTAGGAAGACCATTCCTAGCCACAGGTAAAGTCACGTTAGACCTGGCGCATGGTAAGCTTACATTGAGTATAGGGGATAAGAAGGTAAGTCTGAATGCTTATCGAAGTTTTAAGCATGAATTTCTTGAGAATACTTGTTCTATACTAGATGCTTTTGATCCTTTTGAGGATGAAGTTTTGCAGGAACAGTCGTCTGGTGACCCGACCAGTTAAGAAAATGAGAGAGATACGAGTGCTGACGAGGTTGAAAACCTTGACATGATGGAACAAGTGGCTGTCACTAGACCCACGAAATTGCAACATGATGAACCAAATGATGGGAGATTGGACAAGGATCCTAGTCCACTCCATGATTTGGTGACTTAGGCCGACTCTGTAAAGTCAAGCCAATGACTTTCAAGAAGAACTTCTCGGGAGGCAACGCGAGCTGTTTTTTATTTTTGTTATGTTTGTTTTGTTTAGTTTGGCTTCGTTTGATCTTGTGTTTTGTTTCTGTGCAGAAAAGAGGTAGAATGCAGAGAAATCTTCAAATAGAACGCCCGAACTTTAGGAGTTTAACGTTCGAACGTATGTCATGGGACGTCCGAACGTGAAGAGTCTAACGTTCGAATGTGGGGTTTTACGAGAAATTTTGCTCACGACAACATCACGTCTGAATGTGCTATGTTTCCACGTTCGAACGTGGATCCCATCAGAGAAGAAGGAAAAAGCGGAGAAAAAGTCACTTACTGATCTAAAAGCCCAAACCATTCAAAACACCCTCTTCCCCAAGATACTCGCGCCAAATATATCTTGCCTTCCAAAATCAAACTCTGAATCATAACCCATCTATAAAACCCTTATATATCATCAAACCTTCCATCATTATCAATACCTATTCCATATAAAATTCTTTCACAAAAGGAATTGCTTTATATAAACCCATCTATCACAATTCATAAATACTCATACCTAAGACAAACCTATTACATAGTTTCACACAGAAATCGATTTCATAGCAGCTGCAGCTCAAGGGGTTTAGTATTCTGCACGACAAAAGAAAAAGAGAGGAAAAAGTGAACAGTAAGTTGCGATACCCATGCCCGAACGTGAGACCATCTAACGTTCGAATGCTAGTCTCTGGATGTGAGGACTGTTTCTACGTTACAGCACTGTAAGCGATTGGCTTAATCCCTTCTTGATTCAATACTTGTGCTAGCCGTGTGGGGCTTCTTCTGGTGCTATTGTGTATTTTGGTATTGGTATTGGCTGTTGTGGTTTGGTGAATGAATTGAGCTGAGGAGAGGTTGTAGTGAACGAGTTTGGGGGAAAAAGTTAACGTGGTGTTTATTCAAGGGCGAGATTAAGATCTAGAAATTTGTGTCGAGGGTAGAGTTCGGGAGTGAACAAAGGCAAGGGTGTTAAACTTAGATAGTGGTTTTATTGGCCTACTTTATTCCGTGATGCTTATGTCATGTGTAAAAATTGTGAACAATGTCAAAGTACGGGGAATTTAAGTCATAGGAATGAAATGCTTCAAACGCCTATCCTTGTTTGTGAGATTTTTGATATATGGGGTATTGATTTTATGGGACCCTTTCCTTCCTCCTTTGGTATTGTTTATATCTTACTTGTGGTTGATTATGTTTCGAAGTGGGTGGAAGCTAAAGCCACCCAAACTGATGATTCTAAAGTTGTTATAGGTTTTCTCAAGTCTAACATTTTTAGTAGGTTTGGCATGCCAAAAGCGTTGATAAGTGATCAGGGGTACCATTTTTGTAATAGAGTTATGGACACTTTGCTTAAAAAATATGGGGTTTTTCATAATACATCCACACCTTATCACCCTCAGACGAATGGGCAAGCCGAGGTGTTCAATCGAGAAATCAAGTCCATCTTGGAAAAAACTGTAAGTCCTACTCGAAAAGATTGGAGTCTTCGACTTGAAGGTGCATTATGGGCGTACCGGACAACCTATTAAACACCTATTGGGATGTCTCCATATAGGTTAGTCTTTGGTAAATTGTGTCATCTTCCGGTAGAATTGGAACACAAAGCATTTTGGGCTGTAAAGAGTTGCAATTTAGATAGAGATCAAGTTGGTATACATAGAAAGTTGCAACTACAAGAGTTAGAGGAGATCCGCCTTGACGCTTATGAGAATTCCCAAATTTACAAGGAGAAGACCAAGGGGTTTCATGACAAGATGGTCTCTAGGAAAGAATTTGTGATTGAACAAAAAGTGTTGCTTTGCAACTCAAGACTCAAATTAATGTCTGGTAAGTTACGTTCTCATTAGGTTGGACCCTTTGTTGTGATGAATGTATTTTCTTATGGTGCAGTAGAGATTCAAAGCTTAGAAATTAACAAGTTGTTCAAGGTCAATGGGCATAGACTTAAACCTTTCTATGAAGGTTTTCAAGAGCATACAATTGAAGAAGTTTCATTGATCAATCCAACTTACTTGGATTAAAAGGCTGCAACGTCGAGCCAACAACTTTAAAAAAAGGCGTTGCTTGGGAGGCAACCCAAGAGTGGCTGAACGGCCACCATCAAATTTGCTCTTTTTCCCTATCTCTTTTAATTTCGTTTGTTCCATTTTTTTTATGTTCATTCTATGTTGCATTGAGGAAATTGCAGATTTTAAGTGTGGGGGATAGGGTTAGTTGTTTGTTTCTTGATTAAAAAAAATGTAAATAAAAATAAAAATTATTTCTTTATTGTGCAACCAAGTAAGATAGTGAAACATTATTTCCCTTCCTCAGTGGTTGATTGAAAAATAGACTAGATTCAATAGAGAAGTAAGTAGTGTTTAAATTGTTATGATTGTTGAAGTACATGCTTTTCGAGAAATTCGTGTGAATTCGTAATATAGCATAACTATGTATGTTACTTTTGACTTGCTGAAATCCCTTCCCATTCCTCAAGGTTAATCTGGTTGATAGTGATTTAAAGTAATAATGGATGAAATTCCTCAGTGTAAAGTTTAAGGCGTAAATTGTTTAATGTTGAAGATATAATATAGCGCCTGGGGTTATCTACACTGAAGGGAATAAGCCCGAGAAAGTTTTCAAGTTTGGTAACCTTAGACTATCTAGTCTGGGATCTATTGGCCCAAACCTGATACTGTGTTGGAAATCTAATAGGGCTATATCAAGAATGAAATGATCCACTTGTTGAGTAACCGGGTGCATTCATTAGTAATGTTTGTATTCGCGTCAAAAAACAAGTGTGTGCTTAATAATAATATATTGCTCGTTATAATTTATTATTCATGCTTGAGGAAATATAAAGGGATGATGTTGAGTTAGATGTTGCATTAATAGTATTACGGTCACCAAATTAAGTGAATTCTTGAGAAGTTTGTGCGAATGTAAGAGTAATGGTGGAGACATGATTGACCTTTCTAGCGAATTTTGTTAATTTTTGGTTACGAATTGATGCTTGGAAAGAAAGTTTCATGAACTTGCTTGTTTGTACATTGAGAGATCGATTTTGTGGGTATATCCTCTGCAAACCCTCACGAGACTAAACTCGTCCACTAGGGGTAACCTAGGGGTTTAAAGGCTTGTTGCATATCCTAAATGCAATCGTGTTACCTACGAAAGTGGTTAGCTTTAGTTTTAGTTGTTTTTTGGTTTTCTAGTTTTTCCTTGTTTTTGCCGGAGGACGTGCAAGAGCTAAGTGTGGGGGATTTTGATAAGTGCAACATTTATATATTTTATTCCCTCTATCTTTAGCATTTTATTGTGATTATATGGCCATTGGAACTGATTTTATCTCATTTTGTGATTTAGGCAAGATTTGGAGTGCAAAATATCAATTTCAATCTAAATGGGAGATTTGGCGATGTTTCGGAAATACTGATATATCTGGAGATGAAGACATTAGTTTCTATTGAATTTTATCTAGTTGCAAATCTAAGACAAAGGCCTATATTTCTTGTGAATAAGTCCAGACCCAGTTCTGAAATTAAAGGGCTCAAAAGTGTTCAAAAATTTACAGAAGATTTCTGTTTCGGACCAGACTGCGCAGTTTTGGTGAAAAATTCATAAATAGAGTTAAGAGTCCTGGATGCAGTCAAGGCCAGTTGGAGGTGAAAGATAACAGAGAAATATACAACTTTCGAGAAGGAGTCAAAGTCAGATTTGGACGGGATTCATCTCAGAACAGCGTGCAAAGATATGGAAAGAAATCTGCAGTTTGAGTCCTAGTTAAAAAAAGGAAACTCCTATATCTTAGGGAACAAGTTGTAGAGTGAGTCTAGGGTTATTCTCTTATAAAGAGGACGTTTTTTAGAGCTGAGAGGGAGATAGAGAGTTAGAAAAATAGTATTTTTGAGTTTTATGCTTACAATTATGAGTAACTAAGTTTTTCTTTCGATTCAAGAGATTTCCAATTAATTCATACATTGTGAGACACGAAGTTTTATTTTAATCTATTCACGGTTTGATTATCTTTTGTTTCTTGATTTCTATTCTTACAATTGTGTATATGATTATCTAAGATGCATATTAGTTGATTATATATGTCCATTGGCTGCAAACAAATCTTCATAATCCGTAATTGTTATGTTTGATTTGTGCATGTAGCAATTAGGTTTTCATGATTAGGATCCCAATTTTCGTTGATAATCTAAGGGAAACAGCAGAGTAAATTAAATAAATTAAGCTGGTTTAAATTATTTTTTATTCTTAGTCTCTTCTTGATCTTTATGCTATGCTGTTGTTAATTTGACTAGGATTGTTTAATACCGAATCAATTAATAATAAGAATTTAATCGGGTGTTGGGCTTTGATTAATGATATAAGGAAGATTATAGGGATCAAGATAGCTGGTTATTTAGATTCTTGGCCAGGTAATCAATGAGTGAATAGTAATTTAGGTGTCTATGATCAATGTGCAAATTGAGGGTTGAATTTCTCTTGAATCGTATTTTTCATTAATTGAATTTTCAAACATTAATTTTCTGCACTTTTAGTTAATTAAATCTTCAAAAGAAAACCCCTTTTGTTTGATCAACCAGTCTCTAGGGTTCGACTTGGACTTACGAGTACTATAGATTCTTGTGAGAACACAGTAATTGTATTTTGGTGCATTCGACATGTATCAAATTTTGGCGCCGTGGCGGGGGAATGGTTTTCGGTCAAACTTTTATCTTAGGTATTAGATTTAATTATCGTATCTTAGGTTCACAAGTCAAAGAATCTTAATTGGGCATTAAGATTCGAATAGACTTGCATGACACATGCTCTGACAAACAGTGCCAGTCGAACACTATGGGATAGTGGGAGTTTGTGTCATAGATACATTAATGGAATTAATGTATTCGAACACGGCTCGCAGTAATCCGATCACATGGGTGTTTACTCAGTGACTGTCAATGATTGGATTACTGACTATGATAGTATGCCTGAGCTTTTGACTTGGGGATTCACTATCACGATGTGTTTGTGACGTTGGATCTGTTGTTAGAGTAGTTAAGCCCAATTCACCCGTTGGTGGGGTCGACCTCGAAGTGCGTTCCTAATGGACAAGTAGTAGTTGTGAAGTGATTGCCAAGAAGGGATTCACTGTCTCGAAAGTAAACGAGCAAATACCCTATGCGATCATAGGTAACTGAAATGGAAAGTCTTTGGCCAAAGCAATAGAACTGACTTGTGTGGGACACAGAGGGCAGTTGTGTCATTTCATGTTACTATGATTCATAGCATAGCATCGAGTTTGTGAGTTTGACATATTTCATGTCTCTCACTCGATTGGGGTACTTCAGTGAAGGGCTTATACTCATATGGAATTCATAGTCAAGAGGTTTGTAGTGACATAGTCATTTCATACTTGGTTGGGCTTTGATGTGGGGCCATGGGGTTGGCTAGGCGTCACACACATCCTTTGGTATCCTCCCATTGCCAATCAAGATGAACCTAGAGAGTCGCGCTAACAGGAATGAGCGGGAAATCACTTTGTGTACTTGGAGGGTCATTTTGGTAATTTGTCCTTAGATTGGCAAATTAATTTAGTGGATGAATTAATTTAATTAGTTGTTTAATTTGATTAAACAATGGAATATTAAATTAATTAATTTGAATATTTATTTAACTAGATTAAATGAATTTGGTTAAATTAAATATTAATTTAATCACATACATAATTAATTAGATTAAATAAGAAATGTAATTAAATCAAAGTGGACTATGTTAACTGGGCCAACTTAGCCCACTCGGGCATCCATATGGGCCTATGGGGCATATAACGTAGGTCCAAGTAGTAGGATTCTATTTAAATCCACCGACACTTAGACTTAGGTTAAGAGATAATCAGTTGCCACCAAAATTACACAGTAAAGTAGAGAGAAAATATTCTCTCCCTCTTCTTCTCTTCTAGCCACCATTTGGAGATGGAGGAGGAAGATTTTCGGCGAATTCCATGCGTGATTATCTAGAGGCAGGACTCCCGGGAATTGCTGTTGTAGACGGTAGATCAAGAAACGAAACACGCTACAACGAGGTTAATCGGTCTTTTCGCGTATTTCTTGTTTCTGTTTAAAATCAACTATAGCCCCAATTGATTCATGGCTTCGGGAATCGAAATTTTATTCCGCTGCATTTTTCGTGTATCAATTCCCAACACGAATTGGGGGGAAAATGAGAGGGAAAAGCCCGTGGGTTTTTTTTTTCATTAGAGGAACCGGCTATTACAACGGTTCATAGGAGAACCGCTGTAATAAGGGTATTACAGAGGTTCGAATGTGAACCGTTGTAATAGGGTACAACCTATTACAGCGGTTCGCCCACAAACCGCTGTAATAGGTCTCCCCTTCAACCCTATTACAGCGGTTCACCGATGAAACCGCTGTAATAAGTCCCTCCGTTCAGAGGTTTTCGAAAAACCACTGTAATAGGTGTGCTATAATAGTGTATTTTTGTAGTGGTGCTATAAGTTGACCTCATCTTGCAGTCACTCCCTGATTTCTTTTATTACTTTCTGATAGGTTATGAATTCATGTATTTTAGAGCCTCATATTCATGTTATTTACATTGGTTTATGCATGATTTATACCACATATGCTTGTAATTTGTGTGCTTATTGAGTAAATGTAGAAACTCATTGCAATTGAGGAAAATCGGACGGAAATGCATAAATTCAGAATAATTAGATTCCGAATTTGAAGAAGTGTCCTTCTAAACCATTTTAGAGCTCTGTCTTGGCGTCACGTGGCAACTTGAATCATCCAAATCAAAGATATTTAGGGAATGTAATGAAGAAAACAAGAACACTGCACAGACAGAAAAAGTTGCAGAACAACAAGCTCGAACATGGGGAACTTGACATTCGGGCATGAGTTCGATGGGAAAAATAGCAGATTTTACGCGTTTTTCATCTCTAAATTCAAGTTAGAGTCTTTCCCTTCCACCCTTATATAGTAAATCAGTTCTTTAGGGTTTATAACACGAAATACACATTGAATAGAGCCCTATTAGGATTTAGATTTAGTTTTTACATATTCATAAAGATCTACACAAACCCTTAAAGGTTGAGAAATCAAGAAGCATGGAAGGGATGAAAATCGTAGTTCAACCATCAAATTTAATAGGGATTTTTCTTAGATTAGATCTATATTTGTCTATGAATATGAATCTTTCTTTGATTTTCTATCTTTTATCTTACTTGATGAATTAAATTCTTCAAACTAAGGCCATGTCTAGGCTGAATTATGAGATTTGAGTTATAAATTGGGTGTTACATATTAATTCTTTTGTTGCTTTGTGTTTTAATCTTGTGCTTGATGTTCCTATGTTTAGCCAACATATATAAGATTTTATGCTTAAATTATCTGTTCGGGAGAAAGTAATTTAAGGTGCAAAAATAATTAATAACATCTTCTAAGTGAGTTGACGCTAGGGATAGCTACATACTCCAGATGCTGTTAGCCGGATTTATTTGGAAGAATCTAAGTTAATGTGGGGAAAATTCTAGTTGTTAATGCATACAAGAGAGATTGCTACACCGAATCTAGTATAGGTTATCAGTAGCGAGGAATCCGCATGATAATAATTTTAAGAAATTTTTCACCTTAGCAACATTTGTCTAATAATATGAAAACGTGATTTTAACAAGAATTGATTAATTTATACCAACACATGTGTTTTAGTTGCTCGCTTCCATAGCTATCTTGATTTCGACATCTTGTTTTCTTTTATTTTTCTTCCATAATATTTTAGTTAATTCTTGTTTTAGTTTATTTTACTGCTTTTAAAATCTTTAAATCTTTAGTTTTAGTTTAAGTTCTTGCTTGTTTTAATTTCTCGTAACTAAAATACAAGTCTTTGTGGGTTCGACATCCCGGACTTAATTGTCCACTTTATTATTACACACGACTTGTCCACTTGCCGTGCAAACACGTGAGGATTTCTCGTGTCAAGTTTTTGGCGCCGTTGCCGGGGACTTGTTTAATTTTAGTTTTTGATTTTATTGCAAGTTTTTAGTATTTGTTTTATTTCTATTTTTCATTGCAATCTCCATTTCGACATGGCTATTTCCGTTCAAAGTTTAGATGAAGAGAAGTCAGGATATTCAGAAAAATCTACCCAGCAAGAGACGCCCGGATGTGTTATCCAACTCCCGGACGTGACGAGTTCAACATACAGGCGTCCAAAATAATGGCAGAGCTACAAATATTGCTTTACACGCCTGAATGTGCAGATAGAGACCCTCGGACGTCCGAGGCAGAGTCTTTGACTACCGAGCCCTCCATTCCTACACCTTCTCAACCAGTTGACATTCACTCACCATCTTCTCTAGCCCTAGGGAAATCGGTACTCGATGCCGATGAGGGCAAGTTGTTATTGAATGAGGAAGATAATATGGCTATTTGTGATAGCTATGAGGTTTTTAAGCATCCACTTGATTTTAATTTGTCTTTACACATTGATGCTTTTGATCCTTTTAGTGTTGAGCACTTTTAGGAGAAATGAGCTAATAATCTTCTAGATCCCAACATCGTGGACCTGAAGTATATCAAAGTGATGAGTGAAGAAAATCGAGAAGTTATCTCTAGATTGGAGGCAAATCCACATCATCACCCGAAGCATGGAAAAGAAAGAGTAATCGAGGTGTTGAGGGACAATACAAAAATCCGTACTCAAATAATTGGCCAATGTTCAATCCAAATGTCCAAAAGTTGAAGCAATACCCAATAGTGGATTGGAGAACGAACAAGGCATTCATACATAAACAACCTTGTGCCAATCTCTTACATAAAATCAAGCTAGTGATTTTAAAAGAGCGCTTCTTGGGAGGCAATCCAAGCTTTGTGAGTTTTCTTTCGTTTTTTTGTTTGTTTCTTGCTTTTCTTGGTTTTAGGTTTTCTTTTTGTTGTTTTGTCTGAGCATGCACTTTTGGTATATGTTTTTTTGTCTGCTTGATGGTTTGTTTGATAAGTGTGTTGAGCATGTTAGTAGCAATTTTCCATTGTTTTGAGTTGCCTATTTTGATGAGATGAGCTTGATTTGGAACATATTCGTGATGAAGGATTGTTTTTTCAACATCCTAGGTTGTAAGTACTCTTATACCCGTCTACATGCTTTTACGTGAGATAACATTGGGGACAATGTTGGGTTTAAGTTTAGGGTTGTATGTGGGTAGTTTTTTGTGTTTTTACTACATTCATATGATTGATCACCATGTGTTTGCTATATTTCCTTGCTTATTCATATCATGTGTTCCTAGTTTAGCTCATGTTTGGGGAATTTTTTTTTCTTACATGTTTATATGCTTTTATGTTGAGAAAAATCAAGTAAGAAATTATTTTAATCCTTCCAATTGATGCATTGAGCTTTATTAACTTGAAAAAATGGCATGATTTCTTGATATAATTTGAATTTAATGGAACATATATATCTTTGATAATGCTTGTGGAGACCCTAGACTAGATTTGATTTTCTTAGATGATTCACATTGGACATAAGTCGAGGGTAGAGGACTTGAGTTGGATAACCATCTTGAGACACTTAAGGAATTTTTCCCGAAGATATTGGCTTAGATCTTTCAAAAGGTGATAAGCTTGAATTTTGGTATGACCAAAAGAGGCCAAGCTAATATGTATTGGAGGTGAAAGTCACATGCCCACATACTGCACTATTATGCTAATTTGAGCTAAGCTCAAGCCAAAGGAGATTAATTGAAAGAAAGATCTAGTTTTGTTTCATGTCCTTTGACACTCGAGTGATTAAATCCTTAGGAGTGTCTCTACACTTAATGCCCTAAAACTATCTAGTTTGGGAGTCATTGATCTAAAGCTTACGAGATGGGTATAATAGAAAGCCTAATGGAATAAAACATTGCACATTGCACATGATCTAGCCTTGATGAATTTAAATGGGAAGTTTCATAAGAAATTAAAGTTTGAGTGCTTAAGTAATGGAATTTAAATGGTTATGAGGTTTTCTATGATTCTTGTGCCTTGTGATTGATCGAAATTTGATAGATATGGGACTAATGTCCAAAAATTGGTAAGAATGCCTCTCGACTATAATACCTTAGACTTATTTTCACTATACCCTTTGGAGTCTTTTCGAATATTGGCATCTTACATGAGCAAAATTAATTGATATACCCTTTGGAGTCTTTTCGAATATTGGCGTCACATGAGCAAAATTAATTGATATGTATATATAATTTTGAGCTTTAAAGGTTGATTTTGTGGAATTGGTTGTTGTTAATTATGTTGACGTGTATTGATTGGGTTGGGTCTAAAATTTGCTAGATTTTATAGGTATATCGTTTACAAACCCTCACGAGACTAAACTCGCACTTTTGGGTAACATAAAGGTTTAAAGGCTTGCTGCACATGCTAAGTGTAATCGTTTACTCCACAAAAGTGAGTTTATCCTTTTTGTTTTCATCTCCCTTTGGTTGTTCTTGATTTTATTTCTATGCTTTATCATTGCTCGAGGACGATCAATGGGTAAGTTTGGGGGGTGTTTGATAGGGTCGAAATTTACATGGTTTAGTCGGATGAAATTGCATGATTTGTGTTCAATTATATGTAATTGATGCCACAAATGCGCATAATTAGCTTGATATTTGAGTACATGTATAAATTATTATGATTGAGGAAAATTAGGAATAAAGTGCGCAATCAGTGAAGAATCCGAGAAGTCAATGTCTAACATACGAACGTTGAGGATCACAACGTTCGGACGTGGGGAATTTCTATGCACGGACGTGGAGAAATATCACGCACACACTCCAGACAATTCAACGTTCGAACGTGAGTCCTGACAGATCAGTTTTCGCATTTTAAGTCTGATTCAAAGTGGGGTCTGTCTAATAACTGATATAGAAGAGACGGGACGAAACACGAAGAGAGGAGGCCGGCTTCAGCAGCCCTAATTCAAGACTTAGAGAGCAAGAAGAAGAAAAACCACAAGAATTCATCTTCAACAACGGGGAGTTCATTAGATTAGAAAATAATCTGTCTATGGATATTTATTGTTATTCTTATTTATTTTTCTTTTGTATTTAGGAACTAATTCTGTCAGACTAAGGCCATGTTCGGCCAGATTTATGATGATTGATATATGAAAGTTGCTATTCAAGTTAATTTTGATGTTGCTATGTGTTATGATTTCTGTGCTTTTACTCCATTCATATGCTTGATGACCATATGTATGCTATATTGCCTAGTTTGTCTATTCGGCAGAAAATAAATTAGGGTGCAAAAGAAATCATAATATCATCTAAGTTAGTTGAAGCTAGGGATAGCTACATACTCCGGATGCTATTAGATGGATTTATTTGGAGAGATAAATCTGAATAAATTTGCAAATATTCTAGTTCTTAATACATGCAGTAGAGATTGCTACAACCAATATAGTATAGGTTATCATGAGCGAGAGATCCGTGCCATAATACTCTTAAGGAATTTTCCACCATAGCAACATTAGTCTAATAACTTGAAGAACTAACAAGTAAATTTGTGTCGTTGCATGTTTCTTTGTCGTTTTCTCATATAATTTTGTCTCTTTACCTCATAATCATAATTAATTAGTTTAATTGCGTTTAGTTATTGTTAAGTTTTGTTTAGTTCTTGCAGTAAATTCTTGCAAAATTGAAATACAAGTCTCTGTGGGTTTGACATCCCAGACTTAATTGTCCACTTTATTACTACTCACGATTAGACCTCTTTCTATAAAAACACGTAGAGTTCTACCGTGTCAAGTTTTTGGCCGCATTTTCGGGGACTTGTTTACTTTCAGTAATTACTTTCAGTTTTTGACTTTACTGAAAGTTTTAACTTTCTTTTTATTTTTCAGGTTTGAATAATGGCTATCACTCTTCCGGAAAATCAAACATGGTTACAAAATCTTTTACAAGCTATGCAACTAGCAGCACTAAAGCCTTTACCGTCCGTTCGAGATAGTCAACTTCCTCAAATGACTATTTTTCTAGGACCGATTATCTTTCCACCCTTTCACACACCAAATCTCCATATCCCAGATCACCTAATCACAAGGATCGAGAACCAACCATTTTCTGGGGATCCAAGAGAATCACCATATGATCACTTGGAGGAGCTCTATGAGATTATGACTGCCATACCCTTTCTTCCTGTGGATTTTCATGCTATTCACCTTCATTTCTTCCAGTTTTCCCTCAAAAATAAAGGAAAAACTTGGTATAGGTCTCTGCCCACACAATCGATCACAACATGGCGTGATATGGTTTGGAAATTCCTGAATAGGTTATTCCCACGTCAAAGGTAGATAAGTTGAGAGGTGAAATATCAGGGTTTCAGCAAAAACCGAGAGAATCATTAGCTTCAGTATGGGCGAGATTCTCAGGAATGATGAATAGATGCCCAACTCCTAATTATTCTCTGAGCAACCTTGTCCAGTACTTTTATGTTGGAGTGCGAACAAAAATAAAACATCGACTCAATGCTGGAGCTGGTGGTGATTTGCTGGGATTGGATAAAATTGGAGCAACTAGCGAGGGAAGATGAATTATAGCCCGAGGATGATGAGGGCCCACCTCCTGATGAGACTTGGAATCTGAGAAATGAGAATGACGATGAAATCACTGTATTCCATACAAAATCAAAGGAAAAGCTGAGTGGTGATTATGAAACATCACTCCATGAATCTCGTGAGACACTAGAAGCAAGAAGTGTGAATTCTAAAGCGGAGAGCGCTACAAGAATACCACTAAATGTTATGAAGTCAGAATCATCAGAGCAGTGCAATGCCATGAGTTTTATCAGTGGAGTAAACAGATCTCATACGATCAGCAAGCCCGAACATGAAATCTCCAACGTTCGTACGTCTGTTGCATAACGTTCGTACATGGATGAGACCAACATTCGAACGCCAGTGACAGAAAGTCAAGCCAATGAGAATTCATCTCCCAGTCTTCCTATAGAAATACCTTTACCCTTTCTCTAGCTCAACACAAAAATAGAAAGGAATTTGATACAAGCTTTCTTAAAATTTTACAAATTCTTTAAGAAGTATACAACAACATACCTTTCACTGTGCTATCTTGCAGATACCTAAGTACAAAAAGTTCTTCAAGGATATCTTATCAAATAAGAAAAAATGGCAAGAGAATGAAACAATTTGTCTGACTAGAGAATGCCAGTGATAGTTCTCAATAAGATGCCGGAAATGCTTCAAGATCCTAGAGGTCTCATGATTCCATGTACAATTGGAAAGCTCACTTTTGATAAAGTTTATGTAACTCAGGAGCCAGCACAAATCTCCACCCGTATTCTCTCTTCAAGAAATTGGGTCTGCGTAATCCAAAGCCTACCACTATGTCTCTGCATCTCGCTGATCGATCAGTCAAACCTCCTAAAGGGATTATTGAGGATATGATTGTGCAAGTTGGGAAATTTTACTTTCAAGTTGATTTCGTTATCTTGAAATGGAGGAAGATGATGATATACCTCTAATCTTAGGAAGACCTTTCTTAGCCACAGCTAAAGCAGTCATCGATGTACCCAATGGCAAGCTGACTTTGAAAGTAAGAGATGAGCGTATCACATTCGATGTTTTTTGACATAATTAAGCTGTTGGGTTGACTCATTCCCTCGGGTGGCTCGTGGCAACGGAAATTAAAAATTTTACAAAAGTAAACGTACAACCACCCGAAAATAGGAATATGGAGTTGGTTCGATCGAATTTATAAGCGAGGTAAGCGAAATTATACCTTTCGAAAATTTCGTTTCACCTCGTACTTTGGATCTCAGCAAACTTGTGGTGCAAATCCACACAATTTCCCTTGGGTGAGAAATTGCCCGCCGTTTTTCGTATCTCCCGGTTTAGAGTGCTCCAAGCGTCACACCTCTAAGATGTATCCACTCCTCGTTCAAGTCACCAATCGTCTTGCCTTGCGTGCTAGACAACAAAACGATTATAAGCTTAACTTAGGCTTGATTATGTGAAGGGTAGGAATACTTTCTAAGTCGTTTAATTCAACACATGAATAGAACGACGTCTTGTTGGAAAGAGGAGAAGAAGGTGGCCAATTTTAGTAGGTTAGGGAGGGGCGGATTTTTCCAGCAATTTTTGATCATCCATTTTAGTCTCCTTCATCTCTTATTTATAGGTGAAGATTACCTAGATTCCATTTAGGAAAAGGAGACTTCCTTTCTCCTAAACTCTCTAGTAATCCTCATCCTATGAGGTGATAAGTCAAACAACTTATCAATGATGAAGACTTGGAGGAGGGGAAAACTCTTTTCCTCCTCCACCACATAAAAAATGCCCCCTCCCTTATTTTTACTCATAAAAATCGGTCAACTCAAGTCAATTGGATTTTAGGATTTAATTTTGACTTCTCAATTTAATTATAGGCCCAACCCATCAATTAAATACAAGTTAAATTAAATCCAACCAACTAATTCCAACATTTATTTATTTAACTTGGGCTCCACCCAATTAAATAAAACACTTGGACTCTACTAGGTCCATTAATTTAATTAATTCTACAAGATTAATTAAAAGAGTAAAATTAATTGAATCCTTCAATTAATTTATATTCCATATTAGGAAAGTACTACACTTTACAAATTCCCTCAATTTTCTCGAAATTGATTAATCACATCTATTCAAGCAGTGACTCTCTCGAGTTAGTGTGTGACCCTTTAGGCTCGTTTCTATCTAGTAGTAAGTACACCTTCCCATAGTGCTAGTGTACCTTCCTAAAATGGAAAGTACTGGATTAAATCAATTCTTTTGCTTTAATCGAGCCTCGAATTATTCACCAAGCTAATTCTCGGCACTTACAAATCGCGGTTGCTGACCTAGCATAGGGTCCCGAAGACTTAGATAAAACAAAAGTAAAGATACGCCTTTTGTGATCTTGATCCTCACATAAGTAAGATCCCTCTATCTAATCTCCCGATTGAATCTAGAGCAGTGGCTAGGGTCAAAGCTCTATTAATTCAATACTATGTTTCCCACGTTATGTGAAATTGACTTTGATTATCTAAACGAGGAAACCCTACGCCTCTTTAGATATCATACTTCGGCCGAAGATTCCTTAAGTCGATTCACTATGTATCCATAGGAGATTAACCAACTGGCCAATGTCAAAGATAGATTCCTCTCGATTCTCACGTGCCTTACTTCGTAAGACGTGCATGTCTGAGTTTGCCCATATTCGATCATCTAAAATGATCATGTAACAAATCAAGAACATGCGCAGTTTCGCATAAGACATCGAATGGAATCTTAGGTCCATAAGGATTACTCCCGAGAATTTCTCCCAAAACATTTCCATGAGGAAATTAGGTTTGCTTTTCAGCATCCTAGTCGGTAATATTTTTCCTTTTCTTTTAATTTTTGTATTTCCATGATTTAGTTTGTGTAACATTGGGGACAATGTTGGAGTTTAGTTTGGGGGTAGGAAGGTATTAAAGAATGCATGCTATGTGTTGTAGTATAAGTTTGGGGGAGGAGTGTAAATTTTTGAAATTTTGGAGATAAATGCTTTTATGTTGAGAAAAATCAAGCAGAATTTTTTTTTTTAGTCCTTTCAATAAATGTATTGAGATTGATTATCTTGAAAAAATGGCATGATTTCTATGAATAATTTGAATTTAATGGAACATATATATATTTGAAATTGCTCGTGGAGACCCTAGACTAGAATTGATTTCCTTAGATGATTCACAATGCACATAAGTCGAGGATAGAGGAGTTGAGATGATAACCATCTTGAGACACTTAAGGAATTTTTCCCAGAACTATTGTCTTAGATTTCTCATAAAGTTATAAGATGACTAGTTAATTTTGTATGGTAAATAATGAATGAAAAAGGTTAAATTTTGGTATGACCAAAAGTGGTCAGGCTAATATGTATTGGAGGTGAAAGTTTCATACCTATATACTATACTATTATGCTAATTTGAGCTTTGCACAAGCCCAAAATAGAGTTTAGTTGTTAAAAGATCTAGTTTTATTTTGTGGCCTTTGACACTCGAGTGATTAAATTCTTAGGAGTGTCTTTACACTTAAAGCCCTAAAACTATCTGGTTTGGGAGTCGTTGATCTAAAACTTGTTACATGGGTGCCATAGAAAGCGTAAGGGAATAAAACATTGCACATGATCTAACCTTAATGAATTAATTGGAAAGGTTCATATGAATTGAAAGTTTGAATATTTGAGTAATGGAATTTAAATGGCTATGGAGTTTTCTAAGATTCTTGTGCTTTGTGTTTGATCCAAAGTTGATAGATATGGGAATAATATTCAAAAATTGGTAAGGATGCCTCTTGACTATAATGCCTTAGATTTATTTTCACTACACCCTATGTAGTCTTTTTGAGTTGAGGTGTCACATGAGCAAAAGTATTTGCTATGTATATATATTGTTGAGCTTTAAAAGGATGATCTTGTGCCATTTATTCTTGTTAATTATGTTGAGATGTATTGATTGGGTTGGATCTGAAATTTGTTAGATTTTGTGGGTATATCGTTTGTAAACCCTCACGAGACTATAACTCGTCCTTTTTGGGAAACTTAAAGGTTTAAGGGCTTATTGCACGTGCTAAGTGTAATCGTTTACTCCACGAAAGTGAGTTTATCTTTTTGTTGTTATTTCTTTCTTTTGTTGAAGTTCGGATTAGAATTCTATGATTATCATTGCTCGAGAACGATCAATGTCTAAGTTTGGGGGTGTTGATATGGTCGGATTTACGTGGTTTAGTCGGATGAAATTGCAAGATTTTTGTTCAATTATATGTAATTAATGCCACAAATGCGTATAATTAGCTTGATATTTGAGTACAGGTATAAATTATTGCGATTGAGGAAAATAAGGAATAAAGTGCGCAATCAGTGAAGAATCTGAGAAGTCAATGTCTAACGTACGAACGTTGAAGATCACAACATTCGGATACGGGGAATTTCTACGCACGGACGTGGAGAAGTGTCACGCATGAACGCCAAGCAGTTCAACGTTCGAACGTGAGTCCAGACAGATCAGTTTTCGCATTTTAAAAGTGTAATTCAAAGTAGAGTCTCTCTAATAACTGTTATAAAAGAGACGGGACAAAACACAAAGAGAGGAGGCCGACTTCAGTACCCCTAATTCAAGACTTGGAGAGCAAGAAGTAGAAAAACCACAAGAATTCATCTGCAACAACAAGGAGTTCATTATATTAGAAAATAATCTGACTGTAGATATTTATTGTTATTCTTATTTATTTTCCCTAGTATTTATGAACTAATTCTGTCAGACTAAGGCCATGTAAGGCCAAATTTATGATGATTGATATATGGAAGTTGCTATTCGAGTTAATTTTGATGTTGCTATGTGTTATGATTTCTGTGCTTTTACTCCATTCATATGCTTAATCACTATATGTGTGTTCGGGAGAAAGTAAATTAGGGTGCAAAAGAAATCATAATATCATCTAAGTTAGTTGATGTTTAGGAATAGCTATATACTCCGAATAGCTGGATTTATTTGGAGGGATAAATCTGAATAAATTTGGGGAAAATTCTAGTTCTTGATGCATGTATTAGAGATTGCTACAACCAATCTAGTATAGGTTATCATGAGCGAGGGATCCGCGTGATAACACTTGTTATAAAATTTCATGTTTAATGTTTTGATGATGACAAGATAGGCTTTATGTTAGACCCCAAAGATTATGTAAGTTTATCTTTATTAGAATATGTCTAAGTGTTTAAAGTTATCGAGTTGTAATTTTTAGTTGAAGGCTTTTTATCTTTATAGTTTTTAGACTAGCATCTAGCGTTTGAGTTATGATCGAATTCTAGGTGAGTCTATCAAAGTGAAATCGAAGATCAACATCTGAAGAATTTGAAGATAAGAGATTCTTTAAGCGGCTGCCAAGCACCTGAAGAATCATTCAAGGTGATCATGCCACAAGCGCCTGTCCTCACCTGAATTAAATCTGAAATCAATAAGAACTTAAATGCAACATTCAGCGGACATTTAATTCTAGCAAGAACTAAATTCAAATGCACTAATGCTTGATAAGAGCATTAAGAGCGCTAAATGAGATAAGGACCATTAACGTACGAATGAGCCTTCCCCATTGGCTGTCAACTCAAAGTACGTCTGTTACCAACTCTGTGCTGCAGAATTTTCAGAGATGTCAGAAAAAGACCAGTTCACGCACTCAGTGCGGAACACGTGCCTGCATGTGTCCAATGGACAAATCGCAAGAAAAGTCTATAAATAGGTACTCACAGCTCAACCCTAAACACCGAGAAAATTATCAAAAGCTTGATATACACTTACGCTGTTGAAATCTATCTTGATCCCTAAAAGCCCAAATCCTCCATAGCCAAAATATCTTTGAGCTTATATATCTCTACAGCTAAACCAATATCGCTTACCTCTTCATACAAGAACTATCATTTCTAAAGACATATTCCAAAAGTGTTTGAACTTTTCAAATCAAACAGCCCTTTGATAAAACGCATCAACCTCTTCAATCTGTGTGACGAAGTTGTTGAAGACAAAGTAGTATTTCTGTGTGAGAGGATCTTGTCAGAAGTAGATCTCAGCCGAGTTTAAATCTTTGTATAATTGATACAAGTAACATTAGTCTAATAACTTGAAGAACAACATTTATAACGATACAGGTAAATCTGTGTCATTGCATGCGTCGTAGTCGTTTTCTCATATAATTTTATCTTTTTACCTCATAATCATAATTAATTAGTTTAATTGCATTTAGTTATTATTAAGTTTCATTTAGTTGTTGCTGTAAATTCTTGCAAAATTGAAATACAAGTCTCTGTGGGTTTGACATCCCAAACTTAATTGTCCACTTTATTACTACACATGATCAGTCCTCTTGCTATAAAAACACGTAGATATCTACCGTGTCAGGGTTGAAAGGTTATGAATTTACGTGTTTTAGAGCCTCATATTCATGTTATTTACATTGGTTTATGCATGATTTATACCACATATGCTTGTAATTTGTGTGCTTATTGAGTAAAGATAGAAAATCATTGTAATTGCGAAAAACTGACTGGAAATTCAGAATACTTCGAGTCCTAATTTGAAGAAGTGTCCTTCAACAATATTGTAGATCTCTATCTTGACTTGACGTGGCAACTTGAATCATCCAAATCAGAGATTTTTATGGAACGTTATGAAGAAAACAAGATCACTGCACAGACAGAAAAAGTTGCAGAACAGCATGCTCTAACGTGGGGAACTTGACGTCCGGACGTGAGTTTTGTTAGAGTTAGTGCCTGGCGCACCAATTATTGGGCGCCATTCTTTGTAATAGTAACTCTAGAGTTGAACAATCATTTTCTTATAAATACAGCAATCTCCTTTTATATGTGTGGCATGTCTTTATTCTTAAATTAGTTTTTACTTAGGCTTACAATAAAGTCCTGAAGGATCACACATAGCTATGGGACATCATTGCACATTGGGTGTGGCAATGATGAAATATGTCTCGAAGGCTGTGATCTTGAAACATTGTTCCAAGTCGTGAGAGGGTTCATCGAGATAAAGGGATATCGATGCAACCCAAAAGACTTGCTCATATGATCCATACTCTGGTAGAAGTGTATCTCGTTCCATAGATACTGGCACGGTTAAAGCCAATGCATATATGAGGGTTGCCATTGTGGTAATGGGTGAACTGAACAACACCATGGAAGTTCCTGAAATGGATTCCCAGTCGAATGTGGAACTTCCAGTGGTCTTGTAGTATAAGACTAATCCTTATGGACCTAAGATTCCATTGAATGTCTTATGTGTAACCGCACATGTTCTTGATTTGTTACATGATCACTTTAGATGATCGAATATGGGCAAACTTAGACATGCACGTCTTACGTAGTAAGGCACGTGAGAATCAAGAGGAATCTATCTCTGACATTAGCCAGTCAGTTAATATCCTATGGTTACATAGTGAATCGACTTAAGGAATCGTCGGCCGAAGTATGATATCTAAAGAGCCGTAGGGTTTCCTCGTTTAGATAGTCGAAGTCGATTTCACATAATGTGGGAAACATAGTATTGAATTAATAGAGCTTCGACCTTAGCCAATGCTCTAGATTTAATCGGGAGATTAGATAGAGGGATCTTACTTATGCGAGAATCAAGATCGCAAAAGGCGTATCTTTACTTTCGTTTTATCTAGGTCTACGGGACCCTATGCTAGGTGGGAAACCGCGATTTGTAAGTGCTGAGAATTAGATTGGTGACTAATTCGAAGCTTGATTAAATCAAAGGATTGATTTAATCTAGTACTTTCCATTTTTGGAAGGTACACTAGCACTGTGGGAAGATGTACTTACTACTAGATAGAAACGAGCCTAAGGGGTCACACACTAACTCGAGAGAGTCACTGCTTGAATAGATGTGATTAATCAATTTCGAGGAAATTGAGGGAATTAGGAAAGTGTAGTACTTTCCTAATATGGAATATAAATTAATTGAAGGATTCAATTAATTTTACTCTTTTAATTAATCTTGTAGAATTAATTAAATTAATGGACCCAGTAGAGTCCAAGTATTTTATTTAATTAGGTGATCCCAAGTTAAATAAATAAATGTTGGAATTAATTGGTTGGATTTAATTTGACTTGTATTTAATTGATGGCTTGTGCCTATAATTAAATTGAGAAGTCAAAATTGAACCCTAGAGTCCAATTGAATGTGTTGACCGATTTCTTGAGTGATAATAAGGGAAGGGGGCGATTTTTTTTACATGTGGTGGAGGAGGAAAAGAGTTTTCCCCTTCTCCAAGTCTTCATAGGATAAGGATTACTAGAGAGTTTAGGAGAAAGGAAGTTTCCTTTTCATAATTGGACTCTAGGTAATCTTTACCTATAAATAAGAGAAGAAGGAAACTAAAAAGGATGATGATTTTTGTTGGAAAAATTCGCCCCTTTCTAGCTTCTAAAATCGGCCACCTTCTTCTCCCTTTCCAATAAGACGTCGTTCTATTCATGTGTTGAATTAAACGACTTAGAAAATATTCCTACCCTTCATATAATCAAGCCTAAGTTAAGCTTAGAATCGTTTTGTTGTCTAGCACGCAAGGCAAGACGATTGGTGACTTGAACGAGGTGTGGATACATCTTAGAGGTGCGACGCTTGGAGCACTCTAAACTGGGAGATACGAAAAACGACGGGCAATTTCTCACCCAAGGGAAATTGTGTGGATTTGTACCACAAGGTTGCTGAGTTCCAAAGTACGAGGTGAAACGAAATTTTCGAAAGGTATAATTTCGTTTACCTCCTTATCAAATTCGATCGAACCAATTCCATATTCCTATTTTCGGGTGGTTGTACGTTTACTTTTGTAAAATTTTAATTTCCGCTGCCACAAGCCACCCGAGGGAATGAGTCAACGCAACAAGTTTGACGAGAAAAATAGTAAATTTTACGCGTTTTTCAACTCTAAATTCCAGTTGGAGTCTTCCCCTTCCACCCTTGTATATAGTGGATCAGTTCTTTAGGGTTTATAACATGAAATACACATAGAATAGAGCCCTATTAGGGTTTAGATTTAATTTTACATATTCATGAAGATCTATACAAACCTTTGAAGGTGAAGCAATCAAGAAGCATGGAAGGGATGAAGATCAAAGTTCAACCATCAAATCTAATTGGGAGCTTTCTTAGATTAAATATATATTTGTCCATGAATATGAATCTTTCTTTAATTTTCTATCTTTTATCTTTCTTGATGAATTAGATTCTACGTGCTTGACCTCATCAATATTTGTTAATTTATACTTCTCTGCATAAGAGCTTAACCTCATCAATCAGGAGAGCGACTTGAGCAGCAATAGCGGCTGCAGTTGCAGTTTCGGCAAGCGACCGAGTGATGTTGTCTGAAAGTTCATTGACAAGAGGCGCTACACTATTCATTAATAGAATGGTAAGCTTGTTGGGATTGTGCATGTCAGCGGTGAGAAGTCTTTCTGCTTGATAAAGTGTTGATTTGCCTTGTTCTTCTATACGGGAGCAAAAACCTTTGATATGAGCAAGTGAATTCTTAACCGCTTTTCGAAAATCTTGAGCGTCCGGAACATCATCACTTTCAGAGTCACTGGAGGAATGCGCCTGAGTGGGCAAAGGTTCTTTGGAAGCAACCGCTTTACCACGTGCTGGATCTCTTTCGAGAGGTTCCTCCAAAACAACAGTTGGTTCCTTTTCTGGATGAGCAGCATTTGGAGCATGGACTTCTACAGAATCCATTTTAGCTTCATTTGTCGAAGCGCTTGAAACGTCAACATGAACTGGAACGAGAACCCTGATAGGGGCTTCTTCCTCAAAAATCATCTCCATGTCCGCCTCAGAAGACGCTTCTCGGACAACAGGAACAAGAGTATCCGTGTACTCAAAGGCAGAATTTGCAAGACGTGGGGTTGAAGAAAAGAGTTGACGAAATTGTGAGAGCCACTACAACGATGGAATCAGAGATGATTCTGGAGTCATTTCTATAGGAATCATTCCTGTCGTTGGCATAAATCCAACCAAGAGATATTTTCCGAAGTAGAGGGTTGGAGTAATTCTTACAACAAAACAGAAAGTGGGCTTTCACTGGCGGCTACCCACATAGGACCAATAGCATCAATAGGATGAATTGGAGTTAACTTGGCACTTGACCCTAGAATAAAGAACAGAGAGTCATCAGTTTTCTCCTTGCTGAAGAACAACAACCTATCTGCTGGCACGTCTGGAAGATTTGAAATGTAAAGCTTGCAGTAGTCCTCCAAGTAGGGCAAGACAGCTTGAGTAAGCGTTGTGTTACAATGACCTTCGAGCAAGTCAATTACCCCCTGGCAATGAGTGCTTAACTCCTGGGGATAGGAATCCAAAAAGATGAAGCTTGAGAAGGCATTAATAGAGGCTCCAGAAGTTGTGACAACGTGCTGAGTAAAGATGTGGTCGAATAGTTGCACAGCGTCTCTGAGTTTCATTCTATTAAAGAGAAACTCATAGCGCTGCTCAGTATCCATTTCCACATTAGCGCTTGAAGATTCGCCACTGGGAGCGCTGCTCACTTCTGAAATAAGGTTGGACTGACTGAGCTCAGCGAGCGCTTGGCGAAGGGATGCTTCAACAGGTTGTCGAATATCTGGCAAGGATAGAATAGGTCTGAGGCACTGAATGCGGGAATCAAGACAATATCGGGCAATGCGTTTGTGTTTTTCATGAATAGCTTGATTAAACAATACTGGGCTAGCGACCATTTCTTCAATAGTATGGAGCTTCAAGTCATATGCCTCAACCCATTCAGCTTCTTGAATAAGCCATCCTGATCCGGCTGCAATGATAGATCTAAATACGCGATCATGAATGTCCTTCAAAGCAAGGAAGTGCTGGAGGTCTGGACTGTAATCTCCAAGACACACTCTTTCAAAGTATAGTTGCGCTTCTCGGGACATCATTTGCTTCAAATCTGCGGGCTTGTCAGGAATTGTGATTCCTTTAGCTTTCCACAAATGGAGGGGCCTCGCTTTCTCAAGATTGGAGTAATGGGCGAGTGTCTCAGGATAGTGAGAGTAGCTGAGCTTGTTGAGTGTCTCCTCACTTGGACTCTGAGGAATGCAAAAATAGTTATCATAAAAGTTGAGCGTTTCATTCCTCGGTGGCCTAGCCTCTGGTTCACAATGCAGATGAGCATTGTAGTAAGCAGAATCAACCTCAGCTAGAGTCCTCTTCACGGGCTCGGGAGCTTTCTGGGTCTTAGAAGATTTAAATGCTGAGATATCAGCAACAATATCAGCCAAAGTCCGTTTGGGGACTTCCGGTTCTGCAGTACTGGTAGAAGACTTAGATATAGAAGACTTGGACTTTGTAGTCTTCTTGGACTTTTTCTGGGGAGGCGCTGGATCCTCAGATGCAATTCTAATGAGCTCATCTTTCTGAGCATCTGTCAACTCTTTATCAAAGAGAATCCGATTAAACCAGGCATCGTACTCAATTGCTTCTTGACTACAATGTTCTGCATGGACATAGGATTCTTCAATGTCCTCATGCGGAGCAAAGTCTTAATTGACTAAAGTCGGAAGGAGAGCGGAATGGTCTATGTCTCTATCTAGCACCACCCAATGCCTAGCGACTGATCCACCCACAGTGTATGGGAGATCACCTTCAGCGTCTGTAGCAACTTCTTGAGCTATTGCCACAATTGCTGAAAGATCCACATCTAATTCCATTGGCATGCCCTCAGAAACAGGTACAGCAGCGTCTGCTTTAACATCGACATCTAAACGAACTGAAAGAAAGAAACATACTTAAGAACTAAATTTTCTACAGAAGGTAGAAAATCGGGAGAAGGCCTTGGTAGAAGAAATTTCTTACTCTGAGCGCTAGTCTCAGCAATGGGCTCCAGAGGATGAACTTGGGGTTCACTAGTCTCGGGTTCCTTTTGCAAATTAGCTTGAGCAGCTGATGGTTCTTGAGCATCTGATGCTCGAATAGATTCTGCACTTGGTTCTATAGGAGCACTCAATGGGGCACTTGACTGTGAAATACCACGAGGATCAGTTAGCTTTGTAGATGCTGGAGTGCGAATCTTTTGGTGTGTTAGAGAGATAGATTTTTCATGAGCAGAGGTAACGTAAATTACCTCAGATTCAGTGGGAATTGATCCAACTGTTTTCTACCGCTTAAGAGCTTCTGTTTGCTCTTTTCCCTCAACATCCTTCTTGAAATGAATGAGTGAGGGATGAGGGGATGATGGTTTCTTCCTCTTCAACTTCTTAGAAGGCGCTTGAGGAGCAGCCTTGGACTTCCTGACGTTCAAACCCAATACAACATTTGCTGGGCGCTCTTTAGTGGGAGAAGCTAACTCAGGATAATCTTCATAGAAATTAGTTGTAGCAATCCCGTGAAGCACTTCTTCCTCAGCTTTTCAGCTTTACGTCTAGCGCGTTCTTCCTTGGGCAACGCAGCTCCACCAACTGCAGCAGAGTGAAAACTTCTCTTTTGGATCGGCAGTCCCAGCGCTTGGAACATGACCGCTGCGATACAGGATATAACTTAATACTTAGCCATAAGGTTTGGTGGGAGGCTTCTTCCCCAACATCGATACAATACACTCAAAAATAAACCTAGGCCAATTAATTTCATAATTCTTAGCAATAGCCACCATCACCTGAAATTGCAAATGGCTAATCTTGTCAAACGATCTTGCTCTATACTCAAGAACTTTAGCGCAAATGTCCGCCATTATTTGATACTTCGTCTTCACCTCATTTTTCTTGAAATTGTGAGAGTAGGATGAATCTTTTCATAATTTCATATGTTCCCAAACTACAGATAAATCTCCGACACCGACGTCAGAGGGCAAAATCCCTTTATTGGAAAGTTGAAAGAAGTCGGCGATAAGTTCTAAAGTAAGGGTGAAAATAGTGTCGAGAAACTCCGGGAATAAATACGTGGTAGAACAACCATCATCGGGAAGTTGGGCATTCTCATAGAATTCTTTGAGAGCCTCTAGATGAAGTTGATAATGACTGGTCATTAAAGCTTTCAAATTTTGTTGTTCAAAGGAGAAAAAGACACTACAAACTGGAAAATGTTGTTGGGAGTAAAGATAATTCCAATCAACCAAAAAACCTGGATTTACATGAACTTCAGCCTGGGATTTGATGAAGAAGACGTGGCAACAGATTTTGAAGATTTCTTGGGGGTCATTTTTAGAGAGGTTTGAAGAAATTAGAAGCAGTTAACTTTGAGAGAGAGGGAGAATTTTTGCAGATAGCTCTTTAGAAAGTATGAGTGATGAAAGGAAATACTTGCAATTTCTTGAATTTATAGATGAGTGAGAATTAACTGCTTATTTAATATTTGTCCGTATTTTAAGTAAAATTCAATTTGTGCAGAAAATCCCAATAAAATATGTGCAAAAAATGTGGAAACTGCATTGGATAAATACAAAATTAATTTGAATTTCACGGTTACTTTTGCAGTTACCTTTTTGAGTTTCAAAAGGTTTGAAATATTCACTGTGGGGAGCACGCACCTAAAAACCACTGTAGTGTAGGTAGGCACGTCCTTTCACTGAACCGTCATTTTAAAATTAATGATTACCCTTTGGTTTTCTTGAACAGAGGTAAGGAATGTCTTGCTAGCATTAATTGCTTTGACATTTCCACGTGACTGTGTGTAGCATCAGGTAGCACGCTATATGCAATTTATTTTACAACTAAGCGCTAACTGGGAATTGTTTAAGCGTTTGGATTTTCTTTTGAAATTAGATTCAGACGCTAATAGAGTTACAGCGTCTAAACAAGTTTTAATGCACAAAAGCAAGTGCTTATGACCAGTGCAAGAGAAACATTTTTGGTCATTTTCACCTTTTAATAGTCATCCATTTTAAGGTTCCCCCTAAAATTAATAACTTATTAGTGTGGTTTTTTGAAATCATTAAGCATAACATAAAATTCCCCCTAAATTTTATGCCTAGAAAAAATGATGTTCCGAATGATTTAAGCATTTAGATCAATCATACCTAATTCACTTCTTAAAGTGAAAAATCATTGTTCATTGAGCGCTTTGGTGAAGATATCTGTCAATTGTTTGTCTGTACCAATGAATTGCATGGAGATTATCTTTCTTTTGAACATGGTCATGAAGAAAATGGTATCTAATGTCAATATGTTTGGTTTTGGAATGGAGAACAAGGTTTTGAGTCATGGCTAGGGCGCTTTGGTTATCACAATGAATGGGGCTTGGACCTAGGATTATTCCATAATCTCTAAGTTGTTGCTTCATCCACAACACTTGTGCACAACAACTTCCTGCAGCTACATACTCGACTTCAACTGTAGAGGTAGCTATTGATTGTTGTTTCTTACTATGCCATGAAACTAACATATCACCTAGAAATTGACATGTACCACTAGTACTCTTACAATCTATTTTGCAACCTGCAAAATCTGCATCCAAGTAACCAATTAGTTTAAAAGGAGAGTCCCTTGAATACCATAAGCCCACATTTTGTGTGCCTTTTAGGTATTTAAGGATCTTCTTGGCAGCAATAAAGTGTGATTCTTTAGGATCATCTTGAAAACGTGCACACATGCATACCGAAAACATAATATCAGGTCAACTAGCAGTAAGATAAAGAAGTGATCCAATGATACCTATATAATTAGTGATATCAATCTCCTTCCCACTTTCATCATTATCTAACTTAAGCGTTTGGCTCATTCGAATTTTTGAAGATGATGCATTTTCCATACCAAATTTCTTAATCATATCTCTTGTATATTTAGCTTGGTTAATAAATATGTCATTAGGGAGTTGTTTAACTTGTAATCCTAAGAAGAAAGTTAATTCACGCATCATGCTCATTTCAAAGTGTTGTTGCATCATTTTTGAAAATTTCTCACATAGACGCTTGTTAGTAGAGCCAAATATAATATTATTCACATAAATTTGGACTAAGAGAATATCTTCGTCATTGGTAATTTTAAATAATGTTGTATCAACGCTGCCTTTTGAAAAGCTTTTACCAATAAGAAAAATAGAGAGAGTGTCATACCATGCTCGGGGTGCTTGCTTAAGCCCATAAAGTGCTCTGTCTCTCGTAAACCATACCCTTACCATGGTTGATGATGCATCCTGGTGGTTGCTCCACATATACCTCTTCTTGGAGTTTACCATTCAGGAAGGCACTCTTCACGTCCATCTGATACACCGTAAACTTGTTGAACGCTGCATACGCTAGAAACATATTGCTTCAAGACGGGCGACAGGAGCACATGTCTCATCAAAATCAATACCCTCTTCTTGGCAATAACTTTGAGCTACGAGTCTAGCCTTGTTTCTTATCACAATGACATTATCATCCATCTTATTTCTATAGACCCATCTAGTCCCAATAACTCCTTGGTGAGTTGGCCTTGGTACTAGCTTCTAAACCTTACTATGCTCAAACTGTTTAAGCTCTTCTTGCATAGCTTCAATCCAACTTGGATCGCTTAGCACTTCATCCACTTTCTTAGGTTCCATTTGAGATAAGAAGCTAGCGAACATGGCCTCATTAAATGTAGCGGCTCTAGTTCTCACAGGCGCTTCAATATCTCTAATAATCTGCTCTGGTGGATGATCACATAGTTATAGTCTATCAGGCTGGAAAGGGTTAAGAGGTTGAACAGACGCTTGGCGATCAGATGCTTGACCACCCTCTTGCACAGGCGCTTCAAGTTCATAGATCTTAGTTTGATCTTGATGATCACTCTCTTCATGATCATTAGCAATTCTTACATTGTTATCCCAAGTAACCTCACGAGTAATCTTAGGAGGTGGCACTGAGATCTCATCATCGTCGTCACTATCATCATCAATGGTAATCTTAGACACTTGATGGCACAGATCAACTCCTACATCATTCACATTAACCTTACTCGGTTCTTGGTTAGCATCATCAAAAACAACATAAATAGATTCCTCAACCTCCGATTTGATCTTGTTTAGGATGCAAAAATTCTTTCCATTCTTGGCGTAGCCTAGAAAGATTCCCTCCTCCGCTTTAGGATCAAATGTCTTTAGGATTTGGGATCTATTATTATGGATAAAAAATTTAGAACCAAAGACGTGAAAGTATGAAACATTTGGCTTACGTCCCTTCCATAGTTCATATAGAGTTTTCCCATGTTGTTCGTTTGTTATGCACCGGTTTTGAATGTAACAAGCAGTGTTGATCGCTTCAGCCCAAAATCTAGGAGCAAGCTTGGACTTTGCTAACATCGTCCTAGCGGCTTCCTTGAGTGTTCTGTCCCGGCGCTCAGCAACACCATTCTGATGGAGAGTTCTGGGAGCTGAATACTCATGATGTATTCCATTCTCTGCACAAAACTTCTCAACAACCTTGTTGGTAAACTTAGCACCGTGATCGCTTCTTATTCTTGCAACCTTAAGATTTTTCAATATTTGAAGTTGTCAAATAAGCGCTGTTAACTTGTTACATGTCTCATCTTTGGATGAAAGAAATTCCACCCAAGTAAATCGAGAGAAATCATCTACTATCACCAAAGTATACTTTTTACCGCTCACACTGATCATTTGAACAGGTCCAAACAGATCCATGTGAAGTTGTTCAAATATTCTAGAGGTAGATAGATGAGGTTTTCTCTTAAAAGATGATTTAACTTGTTTGCCCATTTGACAAGCATCACAAAGGTGATCCTTGTGAAATGGTCCTTTTGGTAATCCCTCTACAAAATTTAGAGTTATAAGTTGAGAGATTGTCTTAAAGTTGAGGTGATTCATTTTTCTATGCCATAACCAACCCGTTTTAGATTCATTTTTAGCAACAAAACATGTTGGGTTGTTATCAATTGTTGAACCCCAATCTACCAAATATACGTTGTTTGTTCTTTTACCTTTCAATTTAGTAGACTTAGTCTTAGCGTCATTTATATAGCAACAGTCGCTTGAGAATATGACTTCAAAGCCTTTATCACAAAATTGACTTATGCTTAATAAATTGTGCTTCAGACCCTCAACATAATAAACATCACTTATCCTGATGTTCCCCCTATGCACAGTACCAATACCTTTGGTTTTACCTTTGGAGTTGTTACCAAATACAACCTGAGGACCATTGGCAGGTCGATAGTTGATCAATAGATCCTTAGAATCAGTCATGTGCCTTGACGATCCACTATCGAAATACCAAACAGATGTATCGGCTCTAGCTCTAGGTACCTGCAATCAAAAGGGAAGTTCTATTTCTGTTTAGGTACCCATTGTTGCTTGGGTCCTTTAACATTAGTAGCATTGTTAGTTTGAATTAGAACTTTAGGAACCCATATTTGCCTAGTCTTCATTGTAGGAATACTGGCCTTCTTGGGTTTCACATAGTGTTATGTGTGCTTTTTGGGTGTATAATAATATCCTCGATTATAATCGTAATCATAATCATAGTCATAATCATAGTCATCATAGTCGCGATAATATGATCTAGACTGCCTTGGATATTAACGCTGGTTTTTCCTTGGCGCTGGCTTGGGTTGCACTTTTGGTGTTGGACGCTTAGCGCTTGATTCACAATGGTTAGGTTTATCCTTAGCCTTTTGAGCGTTCAGATGAACATGTCTTTGCCTTTGCCTTACCCTTGCCTGAGTCAACTTTGGCCTTTTCATTAGGCCTCGTACCATTGTCGCTCATTTTGTGTTTGACTCTGTGAAGCTTTCTCAACAAAGAAAACACCATTTCCTTTGTTGTTTGCCGTAACATTAGATTTGTTTGGTTGTTTACCGAATTTATTGCATCATAAACCGGTCTTTTCACCAAACATTCTTGTTACCTGAGTCACATTGTCTAGCTTTCTTGACGCTTTAAAAAATGATGAGACAAGCTATTCTGATTTAGCAAGTCTAGCAATCAGCTCAGCTGCTCTCTTGACTATTATATCAAGATCACTTTTCAACTGGGTTATCTTACTCTCAAGCAATTGGTTCTTCTCAATGCATTGATGCTGAACTTGCAACTCTGCTTTGAGCGTTATTTTATCACTTGTGAGCGATGAAATGATATCAAAGTGATTTTGATATAATTTGGCTGCATCTTGACAATCATTATAATATTCTATGACTTTGTCAAGTAATTCTTCATAAGAGAGAGGGTAAGATATCTCATTGTTTACCTCAGGAGATGCTTGATCATCCCTGGCCATTAGACAGATAAGCACTGAGTCATCCACTGCCTCATCATCATCACTACTCTCCTCTAAAGACTCCAAATCTTCAGGTGCGGACGCTTGTTCTAATTCCGCTAGCAAACCTTGTTGATGAAGGTTGCTCCTGAATTGGTATCTATCCACGTAATCCTGCCTTGAGGGCTTGGATACATTTGGATAAGGGCAATTTACCTGGTAGTGTCCTGGTTTCCTGCAATTATAACAAAGATTATTTTTCATCTTTTGTTCATTTGTTAACCTTGCAGTGTGTGGTTTTGAGACCACTGGAGATGAAAGATTATGTTGAGTAGTCGCTTGATACTGAATTGGCGCTGGAGGAGAAGGTGCAGAATATTGAGGCGCTTGATACTGTTGTTGTGCTGGAGCAGGCGCTTGATATGAACTTTGTCCTTGATGCTTAGGACTATTCCCTTTGTTTTCATATCTTAAGAACTTTCTGAATATATTTAGAAGCGCTAGTTCCTCGTCCTCACTTATATCCAAAACCTTTCCCTTGTTACCCGATTTACCCTTGATTGATGCTATAAGCGCTCGAGACTCAATTACCGGACTACTCACAACATCACTAGCTGAATTTAACTCAAACTTAAATGCTTTGAGCTCTGAAATGATGTCTTCTGGACTTAAAAGATCCAACATATTAGATTCTCTCATCGCTGTTGTCTTCATCAAAAATCTACTAGGTAGACTTCTGAAAATCTTAACCACCATTTCTCTGTTTTGAATGTCCATTCGCAACTATCTAAGTTCCGTAACAAGAGCTGTGAAACAAGTCCATTCCCAACGATGTTAAGTGCGTGGAATGTCTTAGTCAAAACATATTTCACCCCAAAAACCGGTTAGGTTGCAAGGTGAAATTCAAATGTAAGATTAAAGGAGTTTGTGGGAATGAACTCGGGTAGTTCACGGGCTTAGAAATCGGTTAGGTTGTGGTTTTGTGAATTATGGGGAAATGTATTGAATCATTTATTGGATAAATTGGTATAAGACACCAATTTGATTAATCAGTTGGCCAAAAATCGATTAGGTTGCAACCCACTAAATTATTTGAAGAACTCAATACTCAATACAAAATCTATCCAACAAGATTTCTGAAAATTGCAGTGGGAGTGCGACGTTTCGAAAAATGTAGTGGGAGCCAAGTAAAATTAAAGTCCTAGTTTTACTTGTGTACAATATAAACATCCTAATTGAATCTTGTTTATTTTCTGCATTTAATTTATATCTCTCTTGGAATTTAACCCATTTAATACTATGCTCAAGACTTTTGTCCGTATTGGCCTAACTAAATCAACTGACAAGGAACTTGAGGAAGGTCCTCAGTTTAGAGTCATTGAATTGTATGCTTGAAGCAAGCATTACTCAAGTCTAAGTATGAGACGATGAGTAGGGCTTAAATATGAGGCGCACTAGGTATAGAACTATTAATGTTTTAATAAAACTAAGCGTTTTATGACCGGTTTTCTCAACTTCTTGTATTTTACATTCTAGATCTGGTGCTCATGTTTGAAGAATTAAAAAGAAGTACAAATGCTGGAAAAATAAAAGGTGATCAATATTGGAGCCAGACATGGTGTTGGGTGTATCCACATATGATCCACCTCTATTCTTTTTAATTCTGAACACGTTTGGATGATTGATTAGTTTTATCAAATGACATTAAGAAAGTTATCCTTTTCTGACTTGTTCAACAAATGATGCTTCTTTAAGTCTGGTAATAATTTATATGGGATCTACTTTGGAAATAAGTGTAGGAATAATACATCCTTACTAAAATTGTTAACACAATTTGAAAGTTCATAATTAGTATATTTCGAACACGTAAACTAGAGAACATAGTACACTAAAAACAAACTGGAAGAATTGTTTGGCACCTAAGATGAGGTTATGCCTTACGAGCATAAGACTCAAAAGTCAGGAGAAACAATGGGGTACAATCCCATTGGTATTAGACTCCTATCCAAACTTAAGAATCTTATCTCATAGGCCAGACGATGGAATCTTCCTTCATAGGGAAAATATTAAGACAGTACAATTGGATTGTAATGTCAAGTATATGATTTCCTAATTCGACCCGTTCTTGAGAGAACGTAGCATAGTTTCACAGCTAATGCTTCTAGCATCTCTACAGTTGAATAGGGTAGTAGTATGCAAGAACAAAACATTGTTGGACATGACTCATTCTGCTAAGCTACATAGAATTACCCAATTCATAGTGAGTCTTGTGTTATTCATTGGTTCATCTTGAATAGATGTCCCTCCAAATTCATTCCTAAGGCACCATATCAGATGTAGCACCAGTGGAAGCCTGATCTTACACACGTGACGGTATCAGAATTTCTAACCTGCATAGAAACGATAAAGGTAAAGAATCTAGAGTTTTGGTCCTTAAAAGGACGTTTTGTTAGTTATCCCAAAGATTCAGTGGGAGAACTCTTTTTTGCCTACATGATGATCAGGGGATCATTATGGCCTTAGAGGTCTATTGATCGTTCGAGAAATTGGAGAAGGTAGAAAGAATATTCTAAGAGAATAAAGAAAAAGATCTTAGGACATTACTATTCAAGGAACCAATCTAAGCCCATTAAAACACAACCACCAAGGATTGATATGGTAAAGTATCTCAGTCGCCTGAGAGAAGAGGTTGTCTGCTACAAGGAAAGCATAAGATGTATGATGTAGTAGAGGAGAACCAAGGATACAATCCCTCTATGCATGACAAAGTGATGGTGGATATGGACTCTACGAGAAGATGTAAGGCTATGAAAGTGAAGATAGATTAGATGTCTTTGAACCAATCCTAGACTCCAGTAGATCGCCCGAAGAGTTTTGTACTCATCAGAGGCGAATACATTTACAAGAGAAAGATTTATTCGGATGGCAAGGCCAGGCTAATGACAAAAAGATGTAGTAAAAAGAAGGACATTGACTATGAGGAAGCCCCTTTTCCACAACTATAATCAAATCCATTAGAATCTTCGTTTCGATAACAACACACAAATATTATGAAAATCTGGCAAGTGGATGTGAAGATTTGTTCATAAATGGATTCCTCTAGAAGGACACCCATTTCGAACCGCCCAAGGGTTTCACATTTTAAGTCGCTTCTCATAAGGTCTACATGTTGTATAAATCCACTTATGGATTTAAGCAGACCTCTCGTAGTTAGAATCTTCACTTTGATGATGTTGGTCCCAAGTGGCATACGAAAGGGTCTAGAAAGGGAAGGGGGTTGAATAGACCCTGAAGTCTTTTTCGACTCCAAAAAGATTCATATTAAAAGGTTTTGGACACTTGAAATATAGACGCTTGACTAAGCGTTTACTTGAAATATAGACGCTTTGGTTGAGCATCTAATGAAGACTGTTTTTAGAAAGTTAACTTAGACTTTAAGATTTGAATACTTTAACCAAATAGGTTTAAGTGTTCTATTTTTTTATCAATGTTAGCACAGCGGAATTGATTTTATAGTCTTCTCTTTGAAAGCTTTAGCGTCACAGAAAATATCTTAGTTGCTTAGCGTTTGATTGTGTTTTACTTAATCAATTTATGTAATGATATGATGATAAGAAAATTGACTGTAAAGTAAATAACACAATAATTGTAAGGTTCGTTGGGTGTTGTAATCCCAACTACGTCCTTCTTCTCCTTGAATACTCGGAGGCAATCCACTAAGATTATTCTCAAAGAATCACATAGAAACTTCTACAAATTAGGGAGAGATGGATATCGATGACTTGAGCTCCTTGGTCACACAGATTTCTGCTACAAGACACTTCTATCCTCTGAAGATGATCTCGAACTCCTTGGTCACACAGATTTCTGCTACAAGACACTTCTATCCTCTGAAGATGATCTCGAGCTCCTTGGTCACACAGATTTTAGCTCCAATCAAGACCTTCTTCAACAAGCTTTTTTTACACAAAAATACTGCTTGTGAATCAACAACTTTCTCACTCAGATGAAAGGTGTTGAGAGTTTTTTTGTCACGGGTTTGTTTGATGTTGTGAAGTTCAAACAACTTAGGATATCTCAATAGGAATTTAGGGTTCTTCTTTGAAGATGTTTGAGATATCTGTGACTGTCTTTGGAATGTATTTGAGAAGCTTGAAGGATTTTGGCTGTGTGGTTTCTAAGCTTTTCTCTCAAATAGTCTCAGCAAAGTTTCGACCTTTTCTAGTGTATATACGTGTATAATCTTGGTCCCTTCACCTTATAAGGTTTTTGCTGAAGGGTACTATTTATAGAGATTCTTGGGATTTGTCCGTTAGACACAATCAGTCGCGTGTCTCTCACGCAGCGCGTCAAATAGTCCCTTTCTAACATTCTTGAAATTCTGCTGGTTTCGATTGGACAGGAGCAGGTTTGAACTCCGAAAAGCTGACAGTGTAGTCAAAAGGTGGCTTGTCCACAAGTCATACTGTCTTGTTTACATTTAATGCACTTATCAAGCATTTAATGCATTTTGAATTTATTTCCCGTTAGAAATAAATGTCCGTTGGTGATTGCATTTAAGTCCTTGATAACTTGGGTTTTATCCTTCAGGTGAATCTGAAAGCTGGATGCTTGAGTCACTCGGACGCTTGAGTCTGATTCTTGAGTCGGACGCTTGAAATCACTGAGCGCTAGATTCACAAATCCTGAAACAGTTCTTTAGCATTTGACAGACGCTTGGAACAAATCTTCATCTTATCTTGACTTCAGATGCTTGAATCTTCAACTTCATCTTTGATAGACTCACCCAAAATTCTATCAGCGACTCGGTATCTAATCCTAAGTCGAAAATCTACAAGGATAAAAATTACAAGCCTAGCAAAATAATAAACTTTCAAACGCTTATACATATATTCTATGAAAGTACAAACTTACATTATTTTGGGGTCTAACATAAAATCCTATCTTGTCATCATCAAAACATCTAACATGAAATTCCTAACAGATGACATAATTTGGAATTATGATATCATAAAAAACGAATAGAGACCATCTGTGTGCAATAAGGTCAGTGCGAGCGAGATATCATTTCTAGTATTAAATGTAGAGAGTGCTCTAATTATGGGAAATGATGTGGGCTCATTGATTGGGTCAAGACATAAATATCAAGCATATTCTCCATGAAAGAATTAGGAGAAGCCATCTTTATTCTTATAATTTGCATCTATGGAGATAGAGCGAATAAGATGATGGCCCCCTCCCAAGCCCTTTGCTTAGAATAAATCCTAAGGCAATTTAGGATAGAAGATCTGAGAAAGAGCTCTTGCCTAGTGAGGAAGAGCAAAAGATAGACATAAACTATATCATGAAATACTTGAGAAGAACTTAGGATATATCCTCCATCTATGCCAATGGAGGATGGATAGTGGAAGTTTTATACTTACTCAAACCTTAAGTCTGACAAAGAAGATTAATTCCACTTTCGGTTAGTATTCACCCTCAATTCTGGAGTAGTAACTTGGTAAGGTTTCAAGTAAAGTACTCCACTACTGAGAATGAATATAAAATTGCCTTGGAGCTTGTCAAAATTGTTTGAATCTGAAGTTCGTGGTGGAACTTCTATTGGTCCCTAGTGTGGCGATTGCATTGTCACTTTATTGTGATGAAATGAAGTTGATGCATAGGAAAAGAACCGAGGTCTCACAAATCCAAACAAACTGATGAAAGATACAACATCTCTTAAGAGATCGTTGGGAAGGGCGACGTAGCCTTGTAGAAAATAAGCTCAGCCAATTAAACGGCTGACCCACTCACTGGGTCACTATCACAGGCGGTGCTAGAGTGATATCTTTAGAAGATGGGTATTATATACCATAGCGATTGCCATTAAGTGCAAGTGGAAGATTGTTGGGAGTGTGCCCTCAATGCCACCGAGGAGTTAGAATATAAGCACTAGTTTGTATTGTACAACCTATTTATATTATAAAAGGAAATAGTATGTTATTCATATAATTCTTAATGGCATCTATAAGTCTTAAATGAACAACTAGTCCATGTGTGTCAAGGCAAACCTTTGCACTCTTTATAGTAGTTAAGGAGATGGGCATTGGAAAGGTTCGATACTTGATCACTTAAATAGTTCGCAAGTCGTAGAATCTCAATTGGGCATTGAGAGATTCGTTTGGACTTGTATGATACAGGCTCTGACAAGGAGTGACAGTCAAACACTATGGGATAGTGGGAGTTTGTGTCATGGATACATTGATGGGATTAGTGTATTTGAACACGGCTCGTAGTAATCCGATCACATGGGTTTTTACTCAGTGACTATTAATGATTGGATTACTGATTATGATGGTATACGTGAATAGTAGACCTGATGAGTCGGGATCACAAAGTTCCTGTGACATTGGATTCTGTCATCAGGGTAGTTAGACCCAATTCACCCGTTTGTGGGGCGACCTCAAAATGCGTTCCAATGGGCAAGTAGCATGTGCGGTGATTGCCAATAGGGAATTCACTGTGATTGAAAGTCACTGGCCAGAGCTGATGAACTAACTCGTGTTTAGTAATCTCATATTACTATGATTCTTAGCATAGCATCGAGTCCTGTGAGTTTGACATATTCCATGACTCTAACTCAATCGGGATACGTCAGTGAAGGGCTTATACTCATACGGTATTCATAATCTAGAGGTTTTTAATTACATAGTCATTTCGTATTCGGTTGAGCTACGTCGTGGGGCCACAGTGCTGGCTAGGTGTCACCACATCTTTTGGTATCCTCACATTTCCAATCGAGACAAACCTAGAGAGTCGCGCTATAATGGAATATACGGGGGAATCAAGTCTTATATTTAGAGGGTGTTTTGGTAATTAATTAATTGGACTAATTAATTTAATTGGTTGTTTAATAGGATTAAACATAGATAATTAAATTAATTAAGTTGACTTGGTCAACTAAAACTTTTAATTAATTATTTATTTGATTAATTAATTAGAATATTAATTTAATATGTGTATAGTTAATTAAATTAAATATTAGATGATTAAATTAATTGGACTAAAGTAACTTGGTCAACTTAGTCCAATTATAGTCCAAAAGCCCAAAGTGGGCTTGAGAAATGGGCTTAAGTTGGAGAATTTATGTAGTCCTCGAACACAAGCTAAAAAGTCAATTAATTAATTCAATTCATAACAATTCACATAACATGAAATCCTCCACCAAAAATACTAGACAGATAAAACTCTTCTTCCAACTCATTCCCGCCTAGCCGCCATGGAGATTGGAGATGATGATTTCCCGAAGTCCGTTCCTAAGTGATGATCTAGAGACTGTACAATTAAACCGTTAGGGAAGATTGAAGATTCGAGAGGAATAAAGATTGAATACGCGAAAAGGTAAGTTTTTCGTATTCATCTTTTTCTTGTTAAAATCGTCGAAAGCCACAAATTGATCTTGGTTTGGGAATCCGGATTTGTTTTTCATTTTTGCTGCGCATGCCAATAGGATTCCGAAAAGTTTCTTGGAGAACTTCAAGTGGTTCCTAGCATACAACTCCCATTGCCACTTTACTGTGACAATAATGGAGCAATAGCGCAAGCGAAGGTACCAAGGTCTCACAACAAGTCCAAACACATAGAGAAAATATATCACATCATTAGAGAGATCATTGGTACAAAAGAAATAGCAATGCAGAAAATAGCCTCAGCTGATAACGTAGCTGGCCCACTGACCAAGCCTTTGGCACAAGTGGTGCTAGATCGACATCTGGAGAAGATGGGTATTAGATACCATACCGAATGGCACTGAGTGCAAGTGGGAGATTGTTGGTGTTATTCCCTCAAATGCCATAGAGGATAAAATGTATTGGGCATATTCATTGAAATTAAACATTATTTATATATAAAGGCGTTTGAGTTAATTTCTTATTGGCATTTGTAAGATAAAATAAACAACTGAAAGTCCAGGACATTGAGGTGAACCTTCTATTCCCTATGGGTTAGGAAGAATAGCTCTAGAAAAATTTGGTACTCATTGTTTAAATAAGTTGGCAGGTAAAAAAACGTCCCGACTGGACATCAGAAACAAATAAGACTTGTATGACATAAGCTTTGACGTGGAAGTGCTAGTCAAACCTAAATCATATGTGAAATGGACGAACCGTGGGAGAATCTGAACAACCGGGGGAACCTAATGAGGAACAAGGACTAATTGAGGTTCTAGTTTCTGAGCCTTCATAAGAGGTTACACAGCGAGGTAGTTAAACCTAAACCATATGTGAAGCCGTTTGTTCCTCTAATTCCATTTCCTCACAGATTGCAGTATAAGAGGTTAGACAAGCAGTACGAGAAATTTCTTCAAGTTTTTCGACAGTTGCGTATCAACATACCATTCGCGGATGCTTTGGCTCAGATGCTAATTTATGTGAAATTTCTGAAGGAATTGTTGAGCAACAAAAGAAAATTGGAAGAAGTGGAAACAGTGTCTTTAAATGAAGAGTGTAGTGCTATAATCCAAAGGAGCATTCCTCCTAACACTACTACAAAAATACACTATTACAGTGCACCTATTACAGCAGTTCTGCAAAACCGCTGTAATACGGTATTTTGATTTTAACCTATTACAGCAGTTTGGGGTGAACCGTTGTAATAGGGTGACTATTATTGCGGTTCACCCCGAACCGCTGTAAAAAAAAACTAAAAAAAAAATCGAGACCTATTACAGCGGTTCGGGTAGGTCCGAATAGTTACGGCGGTTCAATCAAACCGCTCTAACACATAAAAAAAAATTAATACAATTTGAAGCTAGGGTCGGCCACCCCTTTCACTTTCACACTCTCTCCCTCTCTCTTACTCTCTCTAACTCACCACCACCACCAAACTCAGTCCGCCGCCGCCGCCATTCTCTCTCTCTCACTCACCACCACCACCGCCACACTTCGCCTCCGTCCGCCACTCGCCGCCGTACATCTCTCCCTCTCTCTCTCTCTCTTTCTCTATGTATATGTATATATTGTCTATATATATATATATATATCTCTCTCTATGTATATATAGCGCCATCCCGCCGCCAACTCCACCACGACAATTTGGGTAAATTAAGTTTTTTTTATATATATATATTGTATATTATAACTAATTAAATATATATATATATATATTATATATAAATATATATATATATAACAAATTAATTATTATGAAATTCATTATACTAATTAATAATGTGTAAAAGATAAGATAATATTGTATTGTTGCATAAATGTATACTTTATGTCACGTATTTCACACATTTTATGTTACGTATTAGTCTACATACTCTAGATTACATATTTATATGCATGTGTTTACCTTAATACGCACAATCCCACATACATACATCAAACGTATATCGTACGTACACCCAATCAATATACTTGTTAGGAAATTTCATGTTAGATGTTTTGATGATGACAAGATAGGATTTTATGTTAGACCCCAAATACAATGCAAGTTTCCTTTTTGATAGATCTTTTTATAAGAGTTTGAAAGTGTGTAATTTTTATTAGGCTTGTAATTTTTACCTTTATAGATTTTAGACTAAGTATTAGATACCGAATCACTAATAGAATTCTAGGTGAGTCTATTAGAGAAGAAGTTGAAGATCAGCGTCTGAAGTCAGCTGAAGATAAAGATTTGTTCTTAGCGCCCGTCAAACGCTAAAGGACTATTTCAGGATTTTTTGAATCAAGCGCTCAAATCATTCTAGCGATCCGATGTCAGATTCACCTGAATTAAATCCTCGAGTCATGAAGGACTTAAATGCAATCATTCAACGGACATTTATTTCCAACAATAAATTCAAATGCACTAAATGCCTGATAAGAGCATTAAATGTGATAAGCCACTATGACTTGTGGACAAACCACCTTTTTGGCTAGACTGTCAGAATTTCAGAGTTTATAGCTGCTCCCATCCAATCGGTGCCAGCATATTTTCAGGAATGTCAGGTTTTAGGTAAAATCACGCGCTGCGTGAAAGGCACGCTCTCACATGTGTCCAACGGATAGATCCCAAGAATTGCCTATAAATACCTTACCTTCAGCAAACCCTAAAAGAGGTGGTACATAATAATTACAAGAGAAATTTACGTACCTACACAAGAGAAAGCTTAGAAACTCCATAGCTAAAAATCCTACAAGCTTTTTATCTACATTCCAGATAGTCACAAATATCTCAAACCTCTTCCAAAAAAGAAACCTAAATTCCTATTGAGATATTCCAAGTTGTTTGTTCTTCCCAAAAACAAACAAAACCTTGTGCTAAACCTTCAACCTTTCATCGGAGTGAGAAAGAAGTTGAAAACCCCTTACAGGCAGTATTTCTAAGTGAGAGAAGCTTGTAAAAGACGATCGTCATTGGTGCTGAAATGTGTGTGATCAAGGAGCCCGAGATCTTTTTCATCCTTTACTATCTTGTAGAAGATTCTGTGTGATTCTTCGAAAATCATCCTAGTAAATTCCTCCAAGTGAAAAAGGAGAAGAAGGACGTAGTTGGGATTACATCACCCAGTGAACCTTATAATCTCTTGTGTTCTTTACTTTAATTATTGTCTTGATTTACATTATATTATATTCTTTGAAAAAGACAAGCTAATTGCAAAGTGATTAATTAACAAACTGAACGCTAAAAATCATTTTCGCTCTGCTAACCCTGATTAAGCTATCTAGGCATTACCCTACTTTGGTAAATTGCTAAAATCACTAAGTCTAAGTTATCTCTACTGAAGCGCCTGACTCAAGCGCTCAGCCTCTAAGCGTTCAAATCTTTAAAAGTGATACCAAATTTTTGAAGTCGAAAAAGGACTTCAGGGTCTATTCAACCCCTCCCCCCCTCCCCGCTTCTAGACCCTTTTTGAAGTGATACCAAATTTTTGAATTCGAATTGGGTGAAGTCAGCGACACATCGACTTCAGCGACTGAATCAGGAGCTTTAATTGCTACTACCAAAAGTAAGGGTAAAGCGGTTAGCGAAGTGAAATCAACGGAATCAAATGAAGAAAAGGAAATGGCCTTATTGGTCAAGAAATTCAAGAAATTTCTAAGATATGAAAAGAGAAATCCTATTGGACAAACTGCATTTCAAACCCCTCCCCCTGCTCCAGCGCCTCAGTATCAAGCGCTAGTGTACTCTGCACCTCAACCAGTAGCGCCAGTCCCTTACCAAGCGCCTACGACTCCTATTCTAAATCTCTCAGCGCCAGTCGGATTAAAGCGATTATCCACTGAACAGAAAATGAAAACTAATTTGTGTTATAATTGCAGGAAACCAGGGCACTACCAGGTAAATTGCCCTTATCCAAATGTGTCTAAACCCACAAGGCAAGACTATGTGGATAGAAACCAATTCAGGATCAACCTTCGTCAACAAGGTTTGCTAGCGGAATCTGAACCATTCCCCGCACCTGAAGAGGATTTGGAATCTTCAGATGAAAGTAGTGATGATGAGCCTACAAGCAACTCAGTGTTGATCTGTCTCATGGCAAGAGAAGATGAAGCGTCTAACAAATCGCTACCAGAGGTAACCAATGAATTATCTCATCCACTTTCTTATGATGAATTACTTGACAAAGTTAATGAATATTATAAAAATTGTCAAGAGGCCGCCAAAATATATCAAAACGATCTAGCTATTCTCTCATCACTCACAAGAGATAAAGTAACGCTTGACACGACAAAATCCTAGCAAGAGAACTAGGTCGCGTAAGTAGTAAAGTGGATTTCTAAGTCCGGGGTTATCGTATCCGCAGAGACAACTATAATCTAAGTACCTAGACTACTATATTACTCAATTCTAAGTTAAATCGGTCGATAGAAAGGTTGATTAACTAATTAATAAATACTAGAAAATAAACTAAGGCAACGTCACACCAAATAAAGGGAGGAAACAATAGAGAGAAGCGATCAAGGCACATGGTTCAACCGATTATGCATTTAGATTGTGATTTAGGTTCTATTGGATTATTAGATTGATTTAGCTAAGGCGAAATTCCCTAACGTACGTACTACCCAATCTCTTGGCATAGCAACCCTACCCTTGGTAACGATTTCCTATATATCTCTATATGAAAACCCGATTAACGAGGATGCATTTAAGGTCTAGGAATTCCCCACGTGAATGGAAAGCCACCTAAAGAAACCGAGTCTATCTCTAGTCGGTTTAACTATAGGGTATTCAATGTTTATATCTTCCCTAGGTTATTATCTCTCGATCTCTAACCTAGGCATTTTATCAAACACTTGGTGATCAAGCAAATGTAGCATTGAGATCAAATATTGAATACATAGCTAAAACCAAAATTAATCCAATAAACACCAACAAATCAACAATCAAAATAACATAAACGGCCTATCCATGGCCTCAATCAAACAAGTTTAGCTCATATTCATGTCAAAAGTGCAAATATAAATCATACAAGTCATAGGAGATTTAAACAAATTCAAGAAACAAATATGTAAAAACTTCCTAATTCTTGTAGAGATGTGGATTCCTTGTTGAATTCTCCATGTTTTGACCTTCAATCTTCTCTTCTAAGCTTCCTCTCTCTCTATTTTCGTGTGGTTGCTGATATCCAAGGTGAGTTAGGGTAAAAAATGGCTAAAAGGGGTATTTATAGACCAACCCGCTGCCTCGAACGCCGCGGCATTCGCTTGTTGAACGCTGCGGCGTTGGCTACTGCATGTGAACGCCGCGGCGTTCGTGGATGAACGCCGCGGCGTTCGTCCCCTGCTGCTCCAGCCAGTTTTTGGTAAACTTCGCATAACTTTCTCTACCGATGTCGGAATTCACTGATTCAAGTTGCTGTAGAATCCTAAAACAAAGATCTACAACTCTCCAGAAGACACTAAGGCCGAAATCAAACGTTAAAGATGACAAAATTGTCTCACAAGTCACTGAATGAGAAAACTCCATCGTAAGACGTCTCTTCCGATGACGTTTTCACCTCCTTCCCTACATATCTGATCTTTGTCTTCAACATAAGAAATGTACCTTTGCCTCTTATCTTTCCATTGGTAAATCAAGTTTGTAATTTGGACATGGGTAGAGAACTCTATTCAATAAACTCTATCACTGCGCAGACAGTTTGTATCTTTATGCATGATTTACCTTCAATCCTTGTTCTTTTCCTCCAAATGTTATGTTATTCTATAAAATATGAGAAGACAAGGATCAAAGCATCATATGTGATCAAATTATCAAGGAAACAATCAAAACTAAGTCGATAAACGGGGGAAAACTAGTGTAAAAATAACATATATCAACTACCCCCAAACTTAGCATTGATCGTCCTCGATCAAATACAATCAAACACACATATGATGATTGAAAATTTCATTTGCCAATTCACACACATAAGAGCAAGCATTATACCTTCAAAAACGATTATGAAAAGCTACACGATGCTTTGAACATTCAACTATTTGAAAACCTCACAAAATCTTAGTTTCCATCCCTATATCATAAACTCTCACATCCATATTCATGTCAAGAGCACACTTTAGAAAAGATTATGCAAATCAATTGGAAGGTAAAGACATTGAAACAATTCAATATTCGTTAACTCATCGGTGTGTATAAAGTGCAAAAGTCACAATCAAAAGGTCTTTCCGGCTTGTACTGTAAGGCAAGGTGATGGCTAGGACCGGAAGATATGGATAAAGTGACTAAGTCAAGAGAGCATACAACTCAAAATCATCAATCTAAAATCGCAAATAGACTACAAAAACTTTCACAACTTATCACTTATCCCTTTTTCATTCTCTTTTGCTTTTCAACTTACAACCCCCAAACTTGTTTCTTTTCATATCGGGTTGTACACAGAATTCCAAGCCAAATGATCAAAATGAGTGCCAAGATTCAAGCCTAGTCGAGAGCACAATTTTTTTTCATATATATATCTATCTCTCTCTCGACTATTTAGCCCATTGCTCAAGTTTTCATTTCATCCCCTTTTTTACATAATACTTCAAACCTCCAATATCCCAACATGGCCAAAACATCACTATCTAACTCATATACATTCAAATCAAAACAAGGTGACTACCCATATTCAAGTCAAATGATATGAAGTTCTAAACTCTCTTGATTGGGTGCAAGACATTGTTTTTCTTTTAGGGTAGAAGGTGGTTGTCGTGGCTTATGAAATAAAGTCGAATGGTGGTTTCTAGTGTGCTTAGCACACTCCATTCTTATCAATACGGCTCAAATCAAGGTCTAGAGATTATGCAATATAGAGAAGGCCAAAATGTAAGGCTAACAACAATGAAAGATGGCCTAAATCATTTTATGACTTCACAACATTAAAACACACTTCAAAGTCAACAAAATTGAAAGTCCAAAGTTTTATATCCTCAAAAAATCGCATAAGCATGACTAAAAAGGGCTTTCAAGTCACAACATATGACATGTTGACCACAGATAAGAAACTTTGACTTCGAGAGAGTGGAGATATTCGAACGCATTATGCTCTTATGCAAGGGTGCACCAATTCATGAATTCTATATCAACAAGGTTGTACCCCCAAACTTAAATTAAACATTGTCCTCAATGGTCCTGAAATAAATGCAATGTAAGAGGGATAAGCGATACAACCCTGAAATGGAGAGAAACGGAGTGAGCACGGTGGTGGGCTAGTACCCTGGGATCAAAACCTGAAGAAAAGAAATATCTAGAAAATCACATCAACAATAAGACGGGAAAGAAAGCAAGATAAATACAAAAAGTAAAAACAAGAAAGCGATAAAAAGCTTGGGTTGCCTCCCAAGAAGCGCTTGCTTTAAAGTCATTAGCTTGACTTTACCGAGTTATTTTAAGGGGGTTTTGAATGAATGCTTTGTTCATTCTCCAAGTAAGGATGAAATAAGGCCCGGTGTTACTAGAAAATATGATGAGTAGTGACCAAGCAATCATCCATTCAAATATTTTCTCATAGTCCATCACCACTTCCATCACTCTTTCTTCCCATTGTGTTGAGTGATGATTTGGACTATTCTCCAATTTACAAATAGATGACCGTTTTTCTTCACCCATCGAAGTGGAAAACTTGGAGTTCATGATGTAGGACTCGAGGAGACTATTGGTTCTTTTAACCTGAGAAAGCTCAACACTAAAAGGATCAAAAGCATCAATGCGTAAAGACAAATTCGAATCAATTGGATGCTTACAAACCTCATAGCTATCACAAATAACCATATTAACTCCTATAGTTAAAAACAACTCACCTTCACTGGAATCAATTACCTCTTTACATGTGGAGAGGACAGAGGGTGGACAATCTTTAGTGATAGGGGGGAGACATTGTAGTCCTAAATCAACCGCTTGTTCAACTTCTGTATTGAGGGAAGCCTCATTTTCTTTTGTGCGATTCTCTAGGGTGCATGACTCTCTCTCCTTCCATAAGTTGATTGGTTGATCGACTAGTATGACCACTTCCCTACTATGAGCTTCTGACTCCTTTCTACGAGCTTCCATCTCCTTTATGATAGCTTCCATCTCGTTTATGCTAGCTTGTGAGCTTGCACAATCTACATTCAACTGTGAGCTTGCACAATCTACATTCATCGTTGGCTCTTGTTGATAGGAACTATCATATTGTTGGGAGGGAAGGCTATAGACATGGTCAAATCCTGAGGCATTGTTGTAACTCCATGTTGAGCTTGCAGGATTTATCCAACCAGGATGGTAAGTATGCTCATAGGTTTCCATTTTCATTGGGGTTGATGAGGCGAATGATGGATCCCAATCATGCACCAATCCTGGTGAAAACATCATTCCATCATTGTTGTAACTCCATGTTGATCTTGAATGATTTAGCCAACCGGGATGGTAAGTGTGCTCATAGGATTCCATAGGTGGTAAAACAATTGGCCCAGCTGCTCCTTGAATGTTTGGCATCATGTAATCCCTCATAAGGATTTTTGGAGATACCTCCGGTTGCTTTAGAGGTATGCCAAGCTTTGCAATTTCCCGACGCACCGCTTCTGCTAGGACAGCGGGATCTATGTGTGTATAAGGAGTCTCCATCGTGGCTTGATGTGGTTGAGTCTCCCTTTGTAGTCTTACCCCTCGAGTAAATGTGCATTCAATCTCAGGGTCCAACTCCGCTAGTCCAATCCCACTAGTACGTGTCATGCACTAATGAGATCAATCTCGCACAAAGAAAGACAAAACAATTAGTAGAAAAAAAAATTGATCTAAGCTCAGAAAGAATAAGAGAATCTCAATATTAGATACCATAGTTGTCCCCGGCAACGGCGCCAAAAACTTGACACGACAAAATCCTAGCAAGAGAACTAGGTCGCGTAAGTAGTAAAGTGGATTTCTAAGTCCGGGGTTATCGTATCCGCAGGGACAACTATAATCTAAGTACCAAGACTACTATATTACTCAATTCTAAGTTAAATCGGTCGATAGAAAGGTTGATTAACTAATTAATAAATACTAGAAAATAAACTAAGGCAACGTCACACCAAATAAAGGGAGGAAACAATAGAGAGAAGCGATCAAGGCACATGGTTCAACCGATTATGCATTTAGATTGTGATTTAGGTTCTATTGGATTATTAGATTGATTTAGCTAAGGCGAAATTCCCTAACGTACGTACTACCCAATCTCTTGGCATAGCAACCCTACCCTTGGTAACGATTTCCTATATATCTCTATATGAAAACCCGATTAACGAGGATGCATTTAAGGTCTAGGAATTCCCCACGTGAATGGAAAGCCACCTAAAGAAACCGAGTCTATCTCTAGTCGGTTTAACTATAGGGTATTCAATGTTTATATCTTCCCTAGGTTATTATCTCTCGATCTCTAACCTAGGCATTTTATCAAACACTTGGTGATCAAGCAAATGTAGCATTGAGATCAAATATTGAATACATAGCTAAAACCAAAATTAATCCAATAAACACCAACAAATCAACAATCAAAATAACATAAACGGCCTATCCATGGCCTCAATCAAACAAGTTTAGCTCATATTCATGTCAAAAGTGCAAATATAAATCATACAAGTCATAGGAGATTTGAACAAATTCAAGAAACAAATATGTAAAAACTTCCTAATTCTTGTAGAGATGTGGATTCCTTGTTGAATTCTCCATGTTTTGACCTTCAATCTTCTCTTCTAAGCTTCCTCTCTCTCTATTTTCGTGTGGTTGCTGATATCCAAGGTGAGTTAGGGTAAAAAATGGCTAAAAGGGGTATTTATAGACCAACCCGCTGCCTCGAACGCCGCGGCGTTGGCTACTGCATGTGAACGCCGCGGCGTTCGTGGATGAACGCCGCGGCGTTCGTCCCCTGCTGCTCCAGCCAGTTTTTGGTAAACTTCGCATAACTTTCTCTACCGATGTCGGAATTCACTGATTCAAGTTGCTGTAGAATCCTAAAACAAAGATCTACAACTCTCCAGAAGACACTAAGGCCGAAATCAAACGTTAAAGATGACAAAATTGTCTCACAAGTCACTGAATGAGAAAACTCCATCGTAAGACGTCTCTTCCGATGACGTTTTCACCTCCTTCCCTACATATCTGATCTTTGTCTTCAACATAAGAAATGTACCTTTGCCTCTTATCTTTCCATTGGTAAATCAAGTTTGTAATTTGGACATGGGTAGAGAACTCTATTCAATAAACTCTATCACTGCGCAGACAGTTTGTATCTTTATGCATGATTTACCTTCAATCCTTGTTCTTTTCCTCCAAATGTTATGTTATTCTATAAAATATGAGAAGACAAGGATCAAAGCATCATATGTGATCAAATTATCAAGGAAACAATCAAAACTAAGTCGATAAACGGGGAAAACTAGTGTAAAAATAACATATATCAACTACCCCCAAACTTAGCATTGATCGTCCTCGATCAAATACAATCAAACACACATATGATGATTGAAAATTTCATTTGCCAATTCACACACATAAGAGCAAGCATTATACCTTCAAAAACGATTATGAAAAGCTACACGATGCTTTGAACATTCAACTATTTGAAAACCTCACAAAATCTTAGTTTCCATCCCTATATCATAAACTCTCACATCCATATTCATGTCAAGAGCACACTTTAGAAAAGATTATGCAAATCAATTGGAAGGTAAAGACATTGAAACAATTCAATATTCGTTAACTCATCGGTGTGTATAAAGTGCAAAAGTCACAATCAAAAGGTCTTTCCGGCTTGTAATGTAAGGCAAGGTGATGGCTAGGACCGGAAGATATGGATAAAGTGACTAAGTCAAGAGAGCATACAACTCAAAATCATCAATCTAAAATCGCAAATAGACTACAAAAACTTTCACAACTTATCACTTATCCCTTTTTCATTCTCTTTTGCTTTTCAACTTACAACCCCCAAACTTGTTTCTTTTCATATCGGGTTGTACACAGAATTCCAAGCCAAATGATCAAAATGAGTGCCAAGATTCAAGCCTAGTCGAGAGCACAATTTTTTTCATATATATATCTATCTCTCTCTCGACTATTTAGCCCATTGCTCAAGTTTTCATTTCATCCCCTTTTTTACATAATACTTCAAACCTCCAATATCCCAACATGGCCAAAACATCACTATCTAACTCATATACATTCAAATCAAAACAAGGTGACTACCCATATTCAAGTCAAATGATATGAAGTTCTAAACTCTCTTGATTGGGTGCAAGACATTGTTTTTCTTTTAGGGTAGAAGGTGGTTGTCGTGGCTTATGAAATAAAGTCGAATGGTGGTTTCTAGTGTGCTTAGCACACTCCATTCTTATCAATACGGCTCAAATCAAGGTCTAGAGATTATGCAATATAGAGAAGGCCAAAATGTAAGGCTAACAACAATGAAAGATGGCCTAAATCATTTTATGACTTCACAACATTAAAACACACTTCAAAGTCAACAAAATTGAAAGTCCAAAGTTTTATATCCTCAAAAAAATCGCATAAGCATGACTAAAAAGGGCTTTCAAGTCACAACATATGACATGTTGACCACAGATAAGAAACTTTGACTTCGAGAGAGTGGAGATATTCGAACGCATTATGCTCTTATGCAAGGGTGCACCAATTCATGAATTCTATATCAACAAGGTTGTACCCCCAAACTTAAATTAAACATTGTCCTCAATGGTCCTGAAATAAATGCAATGTAAGAGGGATAAGCGATACAACCCTGAAATGGACAGAAACGGAGTGAGCACGGTGGTGGGCTAGTACCCTGGGATCAAAACCTGAAGAAAAGAAATATCTAGAAAATCACATCAACAATAAGACGGGAAAGAAAGCAAGATAAATACAAAAAGTAAAAACAAGAAAGCGATAAAAAGCTTGGGTTGCCTCCCAAGAAGCGCTTGCTTTAAAGTCATTAGCTTGACTTTACCGAGTTATTTTAAGGGGGTTTTTGAATGAATGCTTTGTTCATTCTCCAAGTAAGGATGAAATAAGGCCCGGTGTTACTAGAAAATATGATGAGTAGTGACCAAGCAATCATCCATTCAAATATTTTCTCATAGTCCATCACCACTTCCATCACTCTTTCTTCCCATTGTGTTGAGTGATGATTTGGACTATTCTCCAATTTACAAATAGATGACCGTTTTTCTTCACCCATCGAAGTGGAAAACTTGGAGTTCATGATGTAGGACTCGAGGAGACTATTGGTTCTTTTAACCTGAGAAAGCTCAACACTAAAAGGATCAAAAGCATCAATGCGTAAAGACAAATTCGAATCAATTGGATGCTTACAAACCTCATAGCTATCACAAATAACCATATTAACTCCTATAGTTAAAAACAACTCACCTTCACTGGAATCAATTACCTCTTTACATGTGGAGAGGACAGAGGGTGGACAATCTTTAGTGATAGGGGGGAGACATTGTAGTCCTAAATCAACCGCTTGTTCAACTTCTGTATTGAGGGAAGCCTCATTTTCTTTTGTGCGATTCTCTAGGGTGCATGACTCTCTCTCCTTCCATAAGTTGATTGGTTGATCGACTAGTATGACCACTTCCCTACTATGAGCTTCTGACTCCTTTCTACGAGCTTCCATCTCCTTTATGATAGCTTCCATCTCGTTTATGCTAGCTTGTGAGCTTGCACAATCTACATTCAACTGGTCCTCAAGAGTAGATGTCATCGTTGGCTCTTGTTGATAGGAACTATCATATTGTTGGGAGGGAAGGCTATAGACATGGTCAAATCCTGAGGCATTGTTGTAACTCCATGTTGAGCTTGCAGGATTTATCCAACCAGGATGGTAAGTATGCTCATAGGTTTCCATTTTCATTGGGGTTGATGAGGCGAATGATGGATCCCAATCATGCGCCAATCCTGGTGAAAACATCATTCCATCATTGTTGTAACTCCATGTTGATCTTGAATGATTTAGCCAACCGGGATGGTAAGTGTGCTCATAGGATTCCATAGGTGGTAAAACAATTGGCCCAGCTGCTCCTTGAATGTTTGGCATCATGTAATCCCTCATAAGGATTTTTGGAGATACCTCCGGTTGCTTTAGAGGTATGCCAAGCTTTGCAATTTCCCGACGCACCGCTTCTGCTAGGACAGCGGGATCTATGTGTGTATAAGGAGTCTCCATCGTGGCTTGATGTGGTTGAGTCTCCCTTTGTAGTCTTACCCCTCGAGTAAATGTGCATTCAATCTCAGGGTCCAACTCCGCTAGTCCAATCCCACTAGTACGTGTCATGCACTAATGAGATCAATCTCGCACAAAGAAAGACAAAACAATTAGTAGAAAAAAAAATTGATCTAAGCTCAGAAAGAATAAGAGAATCTCAATATTAGATACCATAGTTGTCCCCGGCAACGGCGCCAAAAACTTGACACGACAAAATCCTAGCAAGAGAACTAGGTCGCGTAAGTAGTAAAGTGGATTTCTAAGTCCGGGGTTATCGTATCCGCAGGGACAACTATAATCTAAGTACCAAGACTACTATATTACTCAATTCTAAGTTAAATCGGTCGATAGAAAGGTTGATTAACTAATTAATAAATACTAGAAAATAAACTAAGGCAACGTCACACCAAATAAAGGGAGGAAACAATAGAGAGAAGCGATCAAGGCACATGGTTCAACCGATTATGCATTTAGATTGTGATTTAGGTTCTATTGGATTATTAGATTGATTTAGCTAAGGCGAAATTCCCTAACGTACGTACTACCCAATCTCTTGGCATAGCAACCCTACCCTTGGTAACGATTTCCTATATATCTCTATATGAAAACCCGATTAACGAGGATGCATTTAAGGTCTAGGAATTCCCCACGTGAATGGAAAGCCACCTAAAGAAACCGAGTCTATCTCTAGTCGGTTTAACTATAGGGTATTCAATGTTTATATCTTCCCTAGGTTATTATCTCTCGATCTCTAACCTAGGCATTTTATCAAACACTTGGTGATCAAGCAAATGTAGCATTGAGATCAAATATTGAATACATAGCTAAAACCAAAATTAATCCAATAAACACCAACAAATCAACAATCAAAATAACATAAACGGCCTATCCATGGCCTCAATCAAACAAGTTTAGCTCATATTCATGTCAAAAGTGCAAATATAAATCATACAAGTCATAGGAGATTTGAACAAATTCAAGAAACAAATATGTAAAAACTTCCTAATTCTTGTAGAGATGTGGATTCCTTGTTGAATTCTCCATGTTTTGACCTTCAATCTTCTCTTCTAAGCTTCCTCTCTCTCTATTTTCGTGTGGTTGCTGATATCCAAGGTGAGTTAGGGTAAAAAATTGCTAAAAGGGGTATTTATAGACCAACCCGCTGCCTCGAACGCCGCGGCGTTCGCTTGTTGAACGCCGCGGCGTTGGCTACTGCATGTGAACGCCGCGGCGTTCGTGGACGAACGCCGCGGCGTTCGTCCCCTGCTGCTCCAGCCAGTTTTTGGTAAACTTCGCATAACTTTCTCTACCGATGTCGGAATTCACTGATTCAAGTTGCTGTAGAATCCTAAAACAAAGATCTACAACTCGCCACAAGACACTAAGGCCGAAATCAAACGTTAAAGATGACAAAATTGTCTCACAAGTCACTGAATGAGAAAACTCCATCGTAAGACGTCTCTTCCGATGACGTTTTCACCTCCTTCCCTACATATCTGATCTTTGTCTTCAACATAAGAAATGTACCTTTGCCTCTTATCTTTCCATTGGTAAATCAAGTTTGTAATTTGGACATGGGTAGAGAACTCTATTCAATAAACTCTATCACTGCGCAGACAGTTTGTATCTTTATGCATGATTTACCTTCAATCCTTGTTCTTTTCCTCCAAATGTTATGTTATTCTATAAAATATGAGAAGACAAGGATCAAAGCATCATATGTGATCAAATTATCAAGGAAACAATCAAAACTAAGTCGATAAACGGGGGAAAACTAGTGTAAAAATAACATATATCAACTACCCCCAAACTTAGCATTGATCGTCCTCGATCAAATACAATCAAACACACATATGATGATTGAAAATTTCATTTGCCAATTCACACACATAAGAGCAAGCATTATACCTTCAAAAACGATTATGAAAAGCTACACGATGCTTTGAACATTCAACTATTTGAAAACCTCACAAAATCTTAGTTTCCATCCCTATATCATAAACTCTCACATCCATATTCATGTCAAGAGCACACTTTAGAAAAGATTATGCAAATCAATTGGAAGGTAAAGACATTGAAACAATTCAATATTCGTTAACTCATCGGTGTGTATAAAGTGCAAAAGTCACAATCAAAAGGTCTTTCCGGCTTGTAATGTAAGGCAAGGTGATGGCTAGGACCGGAAGATATGGATAAAGTGACTAAGTCAAGAGAGCATACAACTCAAAATCATCAATCTAAAATCGCAAATAGACTACAAAAACTTTCACAACTTATCACTTATCCCTTTTTCATTCTCTTTTGCTTTTCAACTTACAACCCCCAAACTTGTTTCTTTTCATATCGGGTTGTACACAGAATTCCAAGCCAAATGATCAAAATGAGTGCCAAGATTCAAGCCTAGTCGAGAGCACAATTTTTTTTCATATATATATCTATCTCTCTCTCGACTATTTAGCCCATTGCTCAAGTTTTCATTTCATCCCCTTTTTTACATAATACTTCAAACCTCCAATATCCCAACATGGCCAAAACATCACTATCTAACTCATATACATTCAAATCAAAACAAGGTGACTACCCATATTCAAGTCAAATGATATGAAGTTCTAAACTCTCTTGATTGGGTGCAAGACATTGTTTTTCTTTTAGGGTAGAAGGTGGTTGTCGTGGCTTATGAAATAAAGTCGAATGGTGGTTTCTAGTGTGCTTAGCACACTCCATTCTTATCAATACGGCTCAAATCAAGGTCTAGAGATTATGCAATATAGAGAAGGCCAAAATGTAAGGCTAACAACAATGAAAGATGGCCTAAATCATTTTATGACTTCACAACATTAAAACACACTTCAAAGTCAACAAAATTGAAAGTCCAAAGTTTTATATCCTCAAAAAAATCGCATAAGCATGACTAAAAAGGGCTTTCAAGTCACAACATATGACATGTTGACCACAGATAAGAAACTTTGACTTCGAGAGAGTGGAGATATTCGAACGCATTATGCTCTTATGCAAGGGTGCACCAATTCATGAATTCTATATCAACAAGGTTGTACCCCCAAACTTAAATTAAACATTGTCCTCAATGGTCCTGAAATAAATGCAATGTAAGAGGGATAAGCGATACAACCCTGAAATGGAGAGAAACGGAGTGAGCACGGTGGTGGGCTAGTACCCTGGGATCAAAACCTGAAGAAAAGAAATATCTAGAAAATCACATCAACAATAAGACGGGAAAGAAAGCAAGATAAATACAAAAAGTAAAAACAAGAAAGCGATAAAAAGCTTGGGTTGCCTCCCAAGAAGCGCTTGCTTTAAAGTCATTAGCTTGACTTTACCGAGTTATTTTAAGGGGGTTTTTGAATGAATGCTTTGTTCATTCTCCAAGTAAGGATGAAATAAGGCCCGGTGTTACTAGAAAATATGATGAGTAGTGACCAAGCAATCATCCATTCAAATATTTTCTCATAGTCCATCACCACTTCCATCACTCTTTCTTCCCATTGTGTTGAGTGATGATTTGGACTATTCTCCAATTTACAAATAGATGACCGTTTTTCTTCACCCATCGAAGTGGAAAACTTGGAGTTCATGATGTAGGACTCGAGGAGACTATTGGTTCTTTTAACCTGAGAAAGCTCAACACTAAAAGGATCAAAAGCATCAATGCGTAAAGACAAATTCGAATCAATTGGATGCTTACAAACCTCATAGCTATCACAAATAACCATATTAACTCCTATAGTTAAAAACAACTCACCTTCACTGGAATCAATTACCTCTTTACATGTGGAGAGGACAGAGGGTGGACAATCTTTAGTGATAGGGGGGAGACATTGTAGTCCTAAATCAACCGCTTGTTCAACTTCTGTATTGAGGGAAGCCTCATTTTCTTTTGTGCGATTCTCTAGGGTGCATGACTCTCTCTCCTTCCATAAGTTGATTGGTTGATCGACTAGTATGACCACTTCCCTACTATGAGCTTCTGACTCCTTTCTACGAGCTTCCATCTCCTTTATGATAGCTTCCATCTCGTTTATGCTAGCTTGTGAGCTTGCACAATCTACATTCAACTGGTCCTCAAGAGTAGATGTCATCGTTGGCTCTTGTTGATAGGAACTATCATATTGTTGGGAGGGAAGGCTATAGACATGGTCAAATCCTGAGGCATTGTTGTAACTCCATGTTGAGCTTGCAGGATTTATCCAACCAGGATGGTAAGTATGCTCATAGGTTTCCATTTTCATTGGGGTTGATGAGGCGAATGATGGATCCCAATCATGCGCCAATCCTGGTGAAAACATCATTCCATCATTGTTGTAACTCCATGTTGATCTTGAATGATTTAGCCAACCGGGATGGTAAGTGTGCTCATAGGATTCCATAGGTGGTAAAACAATTGGCCCAGCTGCTCCTTGAATGTTTGGCATCATGTAATCCCTCATAAGGATTTTTGGAGATACCTCCGGTTGCTTTAGAGGTATGCCAAGCTTTGCAATTTCCCGACGCACCGCTTCTGCTAGGACAGCGGGATCTATGTGTGTATAAGGAGTCTCCATCGTGGCTTGATGTGGTTGAGTCTCCCTTTGTAGTCTTACCCCTCGAGTAAATGTGCATTCAATCTCAGGGTCCAACTCCGCTAGTCCAATCCCACTAGTACGTGTCATGCACTAATGAGATCAATCTCGCACAAAGAAAGACAAAACAATTAGTAGAAAAAAAAATTGATCTAAGCTCAGAAAGAATAAGAGAATCTCAATATTAGATACCATAGTTGTCCCCGGCAACGGCGCCAAAAACTTGACACGACAAAATCCTAGCAAGAGAACTAGGTCGCGTAAGTAGTAAAGTGGATTTCTAAGTCCGGGGTTATCGTATCCGCAGGGACAACTATAATCTAAGTACCAAGACTACTATATTACTCAATTCTAAGTTAAATCGGTCGATAGAAAGGTTGATTAACTAATTAATAAATACTAGAAAATAAACTAAGGCAACGTCACACCAAATAAAGGGAGGAAACAATAGAGAGAAGCGATCAAGGCACATGGTTCAACCGATTATGCATTTAGATTGTGATTTAGGTTCTATTGGATTATTAGATTGATTTAGCTAAGGCGAAATTCCCTAACGTACGTACTACCCAATCTCTTGGCATAGCAACCCTACCCTTGGTAACGATTTCCTATATATCTCTATATGAAAACCCGATTAACGAGGATGCATTTAAGGTCTAGGAATTCCCCACGTGAATGGAAAGCCACCTAAAGAAACCGAGTCTATCTCTAGTCGGTTTAACTATAGGGTATTCAATGTTTATATCTTCCCTAGGTTATTATCTCTCGATCTCTAACCTAGGCATTTTATCAAACACTTGGTGATCAAGCAAATGTAGCATTGAGATCAAATATTGAATACATAGCTAAAACCAAAATTAATCCAATAAACACCAACAAATCAACAATCAAAATAACATAAACGGCCTATCCATGGCCTCAATCAAACAAGTTTAGCTCATATTCATGTCAAAAGTGCAAATATAAATCATACAAGTCATAGGAGATTTGAACAAATTCAAGAAACAAATATGTAAAAACTTCCTAATTCTTGTAGAGATGTGGATTCCTTGTTGAATTCTCCATGTTTTGACCTTCAATCTTCTCTTCTAAGCTTCCTCTCTCTCTATTTTCGTGTGGTTGCTGATATCCAAGGTGAGTTAGGGTAAAAAATGGCTAAAAGGGGTATTTATAGACCAACCCGCTGCCTCGAACGCCGCGGCGTTCGCTTGTTGAACGCCGCGGCGTTGGCTACTGCATGTGAACGCCGCGGCGTTCGTGGATGAACGCCGCGGCGTTCGTCCCCTGCTGCTCCAGCCAGTTTTTGGTAAACTTCGCATAACTTTCTCTACCGATGTCGGAATTCACTGATTCAAGTTGCTGTAGAATCCTAAAACAAAGATCTACAACTCTCCAGAAGACACTAAGGCCGAAATCAAACGTTAAAGATGACAAAATTGTCTCACAAGTCACTGAATGAGAAAACTCCATCGTAAGACGTCTCTTCCGATGACGTTTTCACCTCCTTCCCTACATATCTGATCTTTGTCTTCAACATAAGAAATGTACCTTTGCCTCTTATCTTTCCATTGGTAAATCAAGTTTGTAATTTGGACATGGGTAGAGAACTCTATTCAATAAACTCTATCACTGCGCAGACAGTTTGTATCTTTATGCATGATTTACCTTCAATCCTTGTTCTTTTCCTCCAAATGTTATGTTATTCTATAAAATATGAGAAGACAAGGATCAAAGCATCATATGTGATCAAATTATCAAGGAAACAATCAAAACTAAGTCGATAAACGGGGGAAAACTAGTGTAAAAATAACATATATCAACTACCCCCAAACTTAGCATTGATCGTCCTCGATCAAATACAATCAAACACACATATGATGATTGAAAATTTCATTTGCCAATTCACACACATAAGAGCAAGCATTATACCTTCAAAAACGATTATGAAAAGCTACACGATGCTTTGAACATTCAACTATTTGAAAACCTCACAAAATCTTAGTTTCCATCCCTATATCATAAACTCTCACATCCATATTCATGTCAAGAGCACACTTTAGAAAAGATTATGCAAATCAATTGGAAGGTAAAGACATTGAAACAATTCAATATTCGTTAACTCATCGGTGTGTATAAAGTGCAAAAGTCACAATCAAAAGGTCTTTCCGGCTTGTAATGTAAGGCAAGGTGATGGCTAGGACCGGAAGATATGGATAAAGTGACTAAGTCAAGAGAGCATACAACTCAAAATCATCAATCTAAAATCGCAAATAGACTACAAAAACTTTCACAACTTATCACTTATCCCTTTTTCATTCTCTTTTGCTTTTCAACTTACAACCCCCAAACTTGTTTCTTTTCATATCGGGTTGTACACAGAATTCCAAGCCAAATGATCAAAATGAGTGCCAAGATTCAAGCCTAGTCGAGAGCACAATTTTTTTTCATATATATATCTATCTCTCTCTCGACTATTTAGCCCATTGCTCAAGTTTTCATTTCATCCCCTTTTTTACATAATACTTCAAACCTCCAATATCCCAACATGGCCAAAACATCACTATCTAACTCATATACATTCAAATCAAAACAAGGTGACTACCCATATTCAAGTCAAATGATATGAAGTTCTAAACTCTCTTGATTGGGTGCAAGACATTGTTTTTCTTTTAGGGTAGAAGGTGGTTGTCGTGGCTTATGAAATAAAGTCGAATGGTGGTTTCTAGTGTGCTTAGCACACTCCATTCTTATCAATACGGCTCAAATCAAGGTCTAGAGATTATGCAATATAGAGAAGGCCAAAATGTAAGGCTAACAACAATGAAAGATGGCCTAAATCATTTTATGACTTCACAACATTAAAACACACTTCAAAGTCAACAAAATTGAAAGTCCAAAGTTTTATATCCTCAAAAAAATCGCATAAGCATGACTAAAAAGGGCTTTCAAGTCACAACATATGACATGTTGACCACAGATAAGAAACTTTGACTTCGAGAGAGTGGAGATATTCGAACGCATTATGCTCTTATGCAAGGGTGCACCAATTCATGAATTCTATATCAACAAGGTTGTACCCCCAAACTTAAATTAAACATTGTCCTCAATGGTCCTGAAATAAATGCAATGTAAGAGGGATAAGCGATACAACCCTGAAATGGAGAGAAACGGAGTGAGCACGGTGGTGGGCTAGTACCCTGGGATCAAAACCTGAAGAAAAGAAATATCTAGAAAATCACATCAACAATAAGACGGGAAAGAAAGCAAGATAAATACAAAAAGTAAAAACAAGAAAGCGATAAAAAGCTTGGGTTGCCTCCCAAGAAGCGCTTGCTTTAAAGTCATTAGCTTGACTTTACCGAGTTATTTTAAGGGGGTTTTTGAATGAATGCTTTGTTCATTCTCCAAGTAAGGATGAAATAAGGCCCGGTGTTACTAGAAAATATGATGAGTAGTGACCAAGCAATCATCCATTCAAATATTTTCTCATAGTCCATCACCACTTCCATCACTCTTTCTTCCCATTGTGTTGAGTGATGATTTGGACTATTCTCCAATTTACAAATAGATGACCGTTTTTCTTCACCCATCGAAGTGGAAAACTTGGAGTTCATGATGTAGGACTCGAGGAGACTATTGGTTCTTTTAACCTGAGAAAGCTCAACACTAAAAGGATCAAAAGCATCAATGCGTAAAGACAAATTCGAATCAATTGGATGCTTACAAACCTCATAGCTATCACAAATAACCATATTAACTCCTATAGTTAAAAACAACTCACCTTCACTGGAATCAATTACCTCTTTACATGTGGAGAGGACAGAGGGTGGACAATCTTTAGTGATAGGGGGGAGACATTGTAGTCCTAAATCAACCGCTTGTTCAACTTCTGTATTGAGGGAAGCCTCATTTTCTTTTGTGCGATTCTCTAGTGTGCATGACTCTCTCTCCTTCCATAAGTTGATTGGTTGATCGACTAGTATGACCACTTCCCTACTATGAGCTTCTGACTCCTTTCTACGAGCTTCCATCTCCTTTATGATAGCTTCCATCTCGTTTATGCTAGCTTGTGAGCTTGCACAATCTACATTCAACTGGTCCTCAAGAGTAGATGTCATCGTTGGCTCTTGTTGATAGGAACTATCATATTGTTGGGAGGGAAGGCTATAGACATGGTCAAATCCTGAGGCATTGTTGTAACTCCATGTTGAGCTTGCAGGATTTATCCAACCAGGATGGTAAGTATGCTCATAGGTTTCCATTTTCATTGGGGTTGATGAGGCGAATGATGGATCCCAATCATGCGCCAATCCTGGTGAAAACATCATTCCATCATTGTTGTAACTCCATGTTGATCTTGAATGATTTAGCCAACCGGGATGGTAAGTGTGCTCATAGGATTCCATAGGTGGTAAAACAATTGGCCCAGCTGCTCCTTGAATGTTTGGCATCATGTAATCCCTCATAAGGATTTTTGGAGATACCTCCGGTTGCTTTAGAGGTATGCCAAGCTTTGCAATTTCCCGACGCACCGCTTCTGCTAGGACAGCGGGATCTATGTGTGTATAAGGAGTCTCCATCGTGGCTTGATGTGGTTGAGTCTCCCTTTGTAGTCTTACCCCTCGAGTAAATGTGCATTCAATCTCAGGGTCCAACTCCGCTAGTCCAATCCCACTAGTACGTGTCATGCACTAATGAGATCAATCTCGCACAAAGAAAGACAAAACAATTAGTAGAAAAAAAAATTGATCTAAGCTCAGAAAGAATAAGAGAATCTCAATATTAGATACCATAGTTGTCCCCGGCAACGGCGCCAAAAACTTGACACGACAAAATCCTAGCAAGAGAACTAGGTCGCGTAAGTAGTAAAGTGGATTTCTAAGTCCGGGGTTATCGTATCCGCAGGGACAACTATAATCTAAGTACCAAGACTACTATATTACTCAATTCTAAGTTAAATCGGTCGATAGAAAGGTTGATTAACTAATTAATAAATACTAGAAAATAAACTAAGGCAACGTCACACCAAATAAAGGGAGGAAACAATAGAGAGAAGCGATCAAGGCACATGGTTCAACCGATTATGCATTTAGATTGTGATTTAGGTTCTATTGGATTATTAGATTGATTTAGCTAAGGCGAAATTCCCTAACGTACGTACTACCCAATCTCTTGGCATAGCAACCCTACCCTTGGTAACGATTTCCTATATATCTCTATATGAAAACCCGATTAACGAGGATGCATTTAAGGTCTAGGAATTCCCCACGTGAATGGAAAGCCACCTAAAGAAACCGAGTCTATCTCTAGTCGGTTTAACTATAGGGTATTCAATGTTTATATCTTCCCTAGGTTATTATCTCTCGATCTCTAACCTAGGCATTTTATCAAACACTTGGTGATCAAGCAAATGTAGCATTGAGATCAAATATTGAATACATAGCTAAAACCAAAATTAATCCAATAAACACCAACAAATCAACAATCAAAATAACATAAACGGCCTATCCATGGCCTCAATCAAACAAGTTTAGCTCATATTCATGTCAAAAGTGCAAATATAAATCATACAAGTCATAGGAGATTTGAACAAATTCAAGAAACAAATATGTAAAAACTTCCTAATTCTTGTAGAGATGTGGATTCCTTGTTGAATTCTCCATGTTTTGACCTTCAATCTTCTCTTCTAAGCTTCCTCTCTCTCTATTTTCGTGTGGTTGCTGATATCCAAGGTGAGTTAGGGTAAAAAATGGCTAAAAGGGGTATTTATAGACCAACCCGCTGCCTCGAACGCCGCGGCGTTCGCTTGTTGAACGCCGCGGCGTTGGCTACTGCATGTGAACGCCGCGGCGTTCGTGGATGAACGCCGCGGCGTTCGTCCCCTGCTGCTCCAGCCAGTTTTTGGTAAACTTCGCATAACTTTCTCTACCGATGTCGGAATTCACTGATTCAAGTTGCTGTAGAATCCTAAAACAAAGATCTACAACTCTCCAGAAGACACTAAGGCCGAAATCAAACGTTAAAGATGACAAAATTGTCTCACAAGTCACTGAATGAGAAAACTCCATCGTAAGACGTCTCTTCCGATGACGTTTTCACCTCCTTCCCTACATATCTGATCTTTGTCTTCAACATAAGAAATGTACCTTTGCCTCTTATCTTTCCATTGGTAAATCAAGTTTGTAATTTGGACATGGGTAGAGAACTCTATTCAATAAACTCTATCACTGCGCAGACAGTTTGTATCTTTATGCATGATTTACCTTCAATCCTTGTTCTTTTCCTCCAAATGTTATGTTATTCTATAAAATATGAGAAGACAAGGATCAAAGCATCATATGTGATCAAATTATCAAGGAAACAATCAAAACTAAGTCGATAAACGGGGGAAAACTAGTGTAAAAATAACATATATCAACTACCCCCAAACTTAGCATTGATCGTCCTCGATCAAATACAATCAAACACACATATGATGATTGAAAATTTCATTTGCCAATTCACACACATAAGAGCAAGCATTATACCTTCAAAAACGATTATGAAAAGCTACACGATGCTTTGAACATTCAACTATTTGAAAACCTCACAAAATCTTAGTTTCCATCCCTATATCATAAACTCTCACATCCATATTCATGTCAAGAGCACACTTTAGAAAAGATTATGCAAATCAATTGGAAGGTAAAGACATTGAAACAATTCAATATTCGTTAACTCATCGGTGTGTATAAAGTGCAAAAGTCACAATCAAAAGGTCTTTCCGGCTTGTAATGTAAGGCAAGGTGATGGCTAGGACCGGAAGATATGGATAAAGTGACTAAGTCAAGAGAGCATACAACTCAAAATCATCAATCTAAAATCGCAAATAGACTACAAAAACTTTCACAACTTATCACTTATCCCTTTTTCATTCTCTTTTGCTTTTCAACTTACAACCCCCAAACTTGTTTCTTTTCATATCGGGTTGTACACAGAATTCCAAGCCAAATGATCAAAATGAGTGCCAAGATTCAAGCCTAGTCGAGAGCACAATTTTTTTTCATATATATATCTATCTCTCTCTCGACTATTTAGCCCATTGCTCAAGTTTTCATTTCATCCCCTTTTTTACATAATACTTCAAACCTCCAATATCCCAACATGGCCAAAACATCACTATCTAACTCATATACATTCAAATCAAAACAAGGTGACTACCCATATTCAAGTCAAATGATATGAAGTTCTAAACTCTCTTGATTGGGTGCAAGACATTGTTTTTCTTTTAGGGTAGAAGGTGGTTGTCGTGGCTTATGAAATAAAGTCGAATGGTGGTTTCTAGTGTGCTTAGCACACTCCATTCTTATCAATACGGCTCAAATCAAGGTCTAGAGATTATGCAATATAGAGAAGGCCAAAATGTAAGGCTAACAACAATGAAAGATGGCCTAAATCATTTTATGACTTCACAACATTAAAACACACTTCAAAGTCAACAAAATTGAAAGTCCAAAGTTTTATATCCTCAAAAAAATCGCATAAGCATGACTAAAAAGGGCTTTCAAGTCACAACATATGACATGTTGACCACAGATAAGAAACTTTGACTTCGAGAGAGTGGAGATATTCGAACGCATTATGCTCTTATGCAAGGGTGCACCAATTCATGAATTCTATATCAACAAGGTTGTACCCCCAAACTTAAATTAAACATTGTCCTCAATGGTCCTGAAATAAATGCAATGTAAGAGGGATAAGCGATACAACCCTGAAATGGACAGAAGCGGAGTGAGCACGGTGGTGGGCTAGTACCCTGGGATCAAAACCTGAAGAAAAGAAATATCTAGAAAATCACATCAACAATAAGACGGGAAAGAAAGCAAGATAAATACAAAAAGTAAAAACAAGAAAGCGATAAAAAGCTTGGGTTGCCTCCCAAGAAGCGCTTGCTTTAAAGTCATTAGCTTGACTTTACCGAGTCATTTTAAGGGGGTTTTTGAATGAATGCTTTGTTCATTCTCCAAGTAAGGATGAAATAAGGCCCGGTGTTACTAGAAAATATGATGAGTAGTGACCAAGCAATCATCCATTCAAATATTTTCTCATAGTCCATCACCACTTCCATCACTCTTTCTTCCCATTGTGTTGAGTGATGATTTGGACTATTCTCCAATTTACAAATAGATGACCGTTTTTCTTCACCCATCGAAGTGGAAAACTTGGAGTTCATGATGTAGGACTCGAGGAGACTATTGGTTCTTTTAACCTGAGAAAGCTCAACACTAAAAGGATCAAAAGCATCAATGCGTAAAGACAAATTCGAATCAATTGGATGCTTACAAACCTCATAGCTATCACAAATAACCATATTAACTCCTATAGTTAAAAACAACTCACCTTCACTGGAATCAATTACCTCTTTACATGTGGAGAGGACAGAGGGTGGACAATCTTTAGTGATAGGGGGGAGACATTGTAGTCCTAAATCAACCGCTTGTTCAACTTCTGTATTGAGGGAAGCCTCATTTTCTTTTGTGCGATTCTCTAGTGTGCATGACTCTCTCTCCTTCCATAAGTTGATTGGTTGATCGACTAGTATGACCACTTCCCTACTATGAGCTTCTGACTCCTTTCTACGAGCTTCCATCTCCTTTATGATAGCTTCCATCTCGTTTATGCTAGCTTGTGAGCTTGCACAATCTACATTCAACTGGTCCTCAAGAGTAGATGTCATCGTTGGCTCTTGTTGATAGGAACTATCATATTGTTGGGAGGGAAGGCTATAGACATGGTCAAATCCTGAGGCATTGTTGTAACTCCATGTTGAGCTTGCAGGATTTATCCAACCAGGATGGTAAGTATGCTCATAGGTTTCCATTTTCATTGGGGTTGATGAGGCGAATGATGGATCCCAATCATGCGCCAATCCTGGTGAAAACATCATTCCATCATTGTTGTAACTCCATGTTGATCTTGAATGATTTAGCCAACCGGGATGGTAAGTGTGCTCATAGGATTCCATAGGTGGTAAAACAATTGGCCCAGCTGCTCCTTGAATGTTTGGCATCATGTAATCCCTCATAAGGATTTTTGGAGATACCTCCGGTTGCTTTAGAGGTATGCCAAGCTTTGCAATTTCCCGACGCACCGCTTCTGCTAGGACAGCGGGATCTATGTGTGTATAAGGAGTCTCCATCGTGGCTTGATGTGGTTGAGTCTCCCTTTGTAGTCTTACCCCTCGAGTAAATGTGCATTCAATCTCAGGGTCCAACTCCGCTAGTCCAATCCCACTAGTACGTGTCATGCACTAATGAGATCAATCTCGCACAAAGAAAGACAAAACAATTAGTAGAAAAAAAAATTGATCTAAGCTCAGAAAGAATAAGAGAATCTCAATATTAGATACCATAGTTGTCCCCGGCAACGGCGCCAAAAACTTGACACGACAAAATCCTAGCAAGAGAACTAGGTCGCGTAAGTAGTAAAGTGGATTTCTAAGTCCGGGGTTATCGTATCCGCAGGGACAACTATAATCTAAGTACCAAGACTACTATATTACTCAATTCTAAGTTAAATCGGTCGATAGAAAGGTTGATTAACTAATTAATAAATACTAGAAAATAAACTAAGGCAACGTCACACCAAATAAAGGGAGGAAACAATAGAGAGAAGCGATCAAGGCACATGGTTCAACCGATTATGCATTTAGATTGTGATTTAGGTTCTATTGGATTATTAGATTGATTTAGCTAAGGCGAAATTCCCTAACGTACGTACTACCCAATCTCTTGGCATAGCAACCCTACCCTTGGTAACGATTTCCTATATATCTCTATATGAAAACCCGATTAACGAGGATGCATTTAAGGTCTAGGAATTCCCCACGTGAATGGAAAGCCACCTAAAGAAACCGAGTCTATCTCTAGTCGGTTTAACTATAGGGTATTCAATGTTTATATCTTCCCTAGGTTATTATCTCTCGATCTCTAACCTAGGCATTTTATCAAACACTTGGTGATCAAGCAAATGTAGCATTGAGATCAAATATTGAATACATAGCTAAAACCAAAATTAATCCAATAAACACCAACAAATCAACAATCAAAATAACATAAACGGCCTATCCATGGCCTCAATCAAACAAGTTTAGCTCATATTCATGTCAAAAGTGCAAATATAAATCATACAAGTCATAGGAGATTTGAACAAATTCAAGAAACAAATATGTAAAAACTTCCTAATTCTTGTAGAGATGTGGATTCCTTGTTGAATTCTCCATGTTTTGACCTTCAATCTTCTCTTCTAAGCTTCCTCTCTCTCTATTTTCGTGTGGTTGCTGATATCCAAGGTGAGTTAGGGTAAAAAATGGCTAAAAGGGGTATTTATAGACCAACCCGCTGCCTCGAACGCCGCGGCGTTCGCTTGTTGTATGCCGCGGCGTTGGCTACTGCATGTGAACGCCGCGGCGTTCGTGGATGAACGCCGCGGCGTTCGTCCCCTGCTGCTCCAGCCAGTTTTTGGTAAACTTCGCATAACTTTCTCTACCGATGTCGGAATTCACTGATTCAAGTTGCTGTAGAATCCTAAAACAAAGATCTACAACTCTCCAGAAGACACTAAGGCCGAAATCAAACGTTAAAGATGACAAAATTGTCTCACAAGTCACTGAATGAGAAAACTCCATCGTAAGACGTCTCTTCCGATGACGTTTTCACCTCCTTCCCTACATATCTGATCTTTGTCTTCAACATAAGAAATGTACCTTTGCCTCTTATCTTTCCATTGGTAAATCAAGTTTGTAATTTGGACATGGGTAGAGAACTCTATTCAATAAACTCTATCACTGCGCAGACAGTTTGTATCTTTATGCATGATTTACCTTCAATCCTTGTTCTTTTCCTCCAAATGTTATGTTATTCTATAAAATATGAGAAGACAAGGATCAAAGCATCATATGTGATCAAATTATCAAGGAAACAATCAAAACTAAGTCGATAAACGGGGGAAAACTAGTGTAAAAATAACAAATATCAACTACCCCCAAACTTAGCATTGATCGTCCTCGATCAAATACAATCAAACACACATATGATGATTGAAAATTTCATTTGCCAATTCACACACATAAGAGCAAGCATTATACCTTCAAAAACGATTATGAAAAGCTACACGATGCTTTGAACATTCAACTATTTGAAAACCTCACAAAATCTTAGTTTCCATCCCTATATCATAAACTCTCACATCCATATTCATGTCAAGAGCACACTTTAGAAAAGATTATGCAAATCAATTGGAAGGTAAAGACATTGAAACAATTCAATATTCGTTAACTCATCGGTGTGTATAAAGTGCAAAAGTCACAATCAAAAGGTCTTTCCGGCTTGTAATGTAAGGCAAGGTGATGGCTAGGACCGGAAGATATGGATAAAGTGACTAAGTCAAGAGAGCATACAACTCAAAATCATCAATCTAAAATCGCAAATAGACTACAAAAACTTTGATTACACATAAAGGTTAGCGTTTTCTAGTTTAAAGAGATTACACATATATTCGTATAGAAATTAGTGTTCTAATACAACGTAACTTTGATTACTTTTGTAGTGCCCCCGGCAGACAAACGAGGTGGATTGTGGCTACTTCGTTATGAGATTCATGAAAGAGGTTATTAGCCACGACAATCTATAATCCCAACAGCGGTATGCATAATCCTAATATATACTTAATTTCTATCCCTTTTGAAGTTATTAAACCTTTGGTAGGTAATTGAAATGTCATTTGAGTCTGCAATTAATCTCTATATATATCTTGCAGTACTTTCATGATTCTCAATCCTTCTATACTCAAGAGCAAATTGATGAAGTACGCTGAGAAGTGGCACGTTACATTTTCTTAGCAGCTCCTTAGAAATTAAGTAATGTATTTTTTGTACATTGTGACTTGTTGTAAATTGTGATTTGATTTATTGTATTTAAATTGTGAGTAATTTAATTAGTTGATTGTAAATTAACACGTGATCATTTGTTAGAGATTATAAAATTTTGTTGTTGGAGGAAAGAGATGGTAATATTGAAGTTTGGGGTTTTTGTTGTTTATGTTGAATATGTTTTACTGTGCAGCTGGAATTTGTTGGGTTGGTTTATTTACTATACATGAATATTACCATAATAGGGTGCAAAATATATAAAAAAAAAATCCGACACATGAACCGCTGTAATAGGCTATCCCTATTACAGCTGTTTTTTATTGAACCGCTGTGATAGGGGACCATTGGTCTTTTCTGTAGTAGTGTAAACTCAAAGGTCCAGGAAGTTTTTCTCGTCCTTGCACCATTGGTCAATTTCAATTTGTTAAAGCATTGTGTGATTTAGGAGCGAGTGTGAGTCTAATGCATTTTTCTATTTGCAGGAAATTGGGTTTTCAAGAACTAAACACACAAGGATGTCCTTACAGTTGGCAGACCGGAGTGTCAAACATCCTTTGGGCATAATCGAAGATGTATTAGTCAAAGTGGATAAATTTTACATTCCGTGTGATTTTGTGGTGTTAGAAATAGATGAGGACTCAGAGGTGCTGATTATACTTGGGAGACCATTCCTTTCTACTTCCGGAACCAACATTGATGTACGGGAAGGCAAGCTTACCTTGAACATTGGAGATGAGAAAGTGGAATTTGACTTGAACAAGGTAATGAAGTCGCCTATCCTAGAAGAAAGTTGTTGTTCGGTGGGTGTGATCGATGAGATAGCCCAGATTGAGTTCGAGAGGGAGTTTCTTGAGGATCTGTTGGAGAAGTTGAAAACTAGAGATGATGAGAATCTAGAGATTGAAACAGTAACTCTAGCTCTCGACAATGATGAGGACTTGCATAAGGAAGGCCTTCCTCAAGGTAAACGAGATCCACTAGAGTCGTATCCTGACATCTCCTCTAAACCAAAAGTAGTACTTAAACCTCTTCCACCACATCTCAAGTATGTTTTTCTTGGTGACAATGAATCTTTACCTGTTATTGTTAGTGCTACTCTATCTGAGCTTGAATTGAATAAATTGTTAGAGGAGTTGAGGTTGAGGAAGAAAGCCTTAGGATGGACTATTTCTGATATAAAGGGAATTAGCCCTACCTTATGCATGCATAGGATTCTAATGGAAGAAAATCATAAGACATCAATAGAACTTCAACGTAGATTGAATCCCAAGTTGAAAGAAGTTGTTAGGGATGAAATTATGAAATTGTTAGATGCTGGCATAATTTACCCTATCTCAGATAGTCCATGGGTTAGTCCTATACATGTAGTGCCTAAAAAAGGGGGAATGACTGTGATTTATAATGAAAAAAAATGAATTAATTCCCACTAGAACAATAACAGGTTGGCGGGTTTGTATTGATTATAGGAAGTTAAACAATGCTACTCGAAAAGATCACTTTTCTTTGCCTTTCATTCATCAAATGTTGGAAAGACTTTTGGGTAATAAGTTTTATTGCTTTCTAGATGGTTACTCGGGATATTTTCAAATTCCAATTGCACCCGAGGACCAAGAAAAGACCACCTTTACTTGTTTTTATGGCACTTTTGCCTATCGACGCATGCCTTTTGGACTTTCTAATGCACCTGCTACTTTTCAGAGATGTATGATGGCCATTTCTTTTGATTTTATTGAGAAATCCATGGAAGTTTTTATGGATGATTTTACTGTGTATGGCTCGTCATTTGATCACTGTTTAGCTAATCTTTCTCAAGTCTTGCAGACGTGTGAGGAAACTAATTTAGTTTTGAACTGGGAAAAATGTCACTTCATGGTAACTGAGGGAATTGTGTTGGGGGCATAACATTTTTGACAAAGGAATAGAGTTGGATAAGGCAAAGGTGGAAGTGATTGAGAAATTACCCCCACCTACATCCGTAAAGGGAGTACGAAGTTTCCTTGGTCACGCTGGCTTTTATCGCCGATTTATTAAGGACTTCTCAAAAATCTCTTAACCTATTGTGTTTAATTTTACTGATGAATGTTTGCTTGCTTTCAACAGGTTAAAACAAGTGTTGATATCTGCCCCAATAATCTCGTCACTTGACTGGGACTTGCCTTTTAAGTTGATGTGCGATGCTATCGACTTTGCACTGGGGGCTGTTCTCGGGCAAATGAAGGATAAACGGGTTCATGTGATTGCCTATGCAAGCAAAACGTTGGATAGTGCTTAGGTCAATTATGCCACTACTGAAAAAGAGTTACTTATTGTGGTCTTTGCGTTTGACAAGTTCAGATCTTACCTGGTGGGGTCAAAAGTGATAGTGTATATAGATCATGCTGCAATCCGGTACTTAATGACAAAGAAGGGTGCAAAACCACATTTACTTAGTTGGATTCTATTGCTACAGGAGTTCAACTTGGAAATTTATGATAAGAAAGGTACTGAAAACGTGGCCGCAGATCATCTTTCGAGGCTTGAACGAGGAAATGAAACTGTTGTTGAGGAAATACCAATTGATGAGACCTTTCTAGAAGAACTGTTGATGGGGATATCACATGTTATACCATGGTATGCTGATTACATGAATTACCTGGTGAGTGACATTCTTCCTCCCGATTTTAAATTATCACCAAAAGAAGAAGTTCTTAGCAGAAGTAAAATACTACTATTGGGAAGAGCCTCTTCTTTACAAAGAGTGTGGGAATGGTGTCATTCATCGTTGTGTGCCATTTGATGAGATTTAGATTATCTTGGAGCATTGGCATTCCTTGGAATGTGGGGGTCATAACAGTACCTCAAAGACGGTTGCTAAAGTTTGGCAATCAGGATTTTATTAGCCCACCATGTATCAAGATGCAAGGGCTTTCGTTATATATTGCGATCGTTGTCAAAGGACAGGAAACATCTCTCGCCGTAATGAGATGCCTCTACAACCTATCTTGGTTGTGGAATTATTTGATGTGTGGGGGATGGACTTTATGGGACCATTCCCATCTTCTTATGGCAATAAACACATCTTGGTTGGAGTTGATTATGTATCAAAATGGGTTGAAGCTATAGCGATGCCGACTAATGATGCTTGCGTGGTGACAAAATTCTTAAAAAAATATATTTTCTCAAGATTCGGGGTACCACGAGCCATTATCAATGACGGAGGGGCTCACTTTTGCAACCGAAAAGTGGAAAATCTCATGAAAAAGTATGGGGTTACTCAAAAGGTGGCGACTCTGTATTACCCTCAGACGAGTGGTCAGGTTCAAAATTTCTAATCGTGAACTCGAGCATATTTTGGAGAAAACCGTTGATAATTCACGTAAGGATCGGGCTAATAGACTAGATGATGCACTATGGGCATACAGAACCGCTTACAAGACTCCCATTGGAATATCTCTGTATCAGTTAGTTTATGGTAAGGCTTGTCATCTTCCCGTGGAACTCGAACATAAAGCATATTGGGCAACAAGAGCACTAAATTTGGACTTAAAAGCAGCGGGAATGAGTAGATTGATGCAATTGGGTGAACTTGATGAGTTTCGATTGAATGCTTATGAGAGTGCACAAATTTACAAGGAAAAAACTAAAAGATGGCATGACAAGCACATTCAACCAAAAGAGTTTCAAGTGGGTCAAAAAGTTTTGCTCTTTAATTCCCGTCTTCGACTTTTTCGGTAAAACTTAAGTCTAGATGGTCGGGTCCATTTGAAGTTGTCAAAGTTCAATCCCATGGAGCGGTTGATATTGGACGAGAAGGGTCCGATGTGTTTAAAGTGAATGGGCAACGGTTGAAGCTATAATTTGAAGGAGACAATATCCCTCGAGGGGAATCGATTTCCCTCGTCAACCCTCAACAATGATTTTCTCTAAGTCGAGCTAATGACTTTAAACAAGTGCAGCTTGGGAGGCAACCGAACAGTTTTCATTGTTTTTTTCGTTGTTGTTTTCTTCTTTCTACTTAATTTGTTTTCGATCTTTTATGTTTGGATTTTTTCTTTTTTTCGGTGCTCTAGTGCTTTGCTAATGCAAGCTATTCTTGTTGCAGGTCAAAAATATGAAAAACAAGGTGCATGGGTTATTATACAATGTAAATCAGGTGCACAATTTTCGCACTTTGAAAAAATTTTAGGTGACAGTTGTGCAATTTTTCAGCACAGTTGTGCAAAATTTTTGCACAAAATTAAGCACGCCACGCACAACTGTGCAAAAAGTTCGCACTTTTGCACTCTAAAAATTTTTGAAAACAAAAAATATTTCACAATTTGAAAGTTTGGGTCAAAAACCCCAAATCAGTCAACATCCCTACAAACCTAAATTTCAGCAAAACCCATCTCTCTCTCTCTCTCTCATTGTCCGGCACCAACTCCCGCCGTCGCCCACCTTCCACCGGCACTCACTCACAGCGCCGCCGCTATCCGCACCACCATGCCGCAATGTCGCTACCTCTAATCCATGAAAAGCGCGACCGTGCGCGTGGCCTCACACAGCCGTGCACAACCACTCTTCTCCACACCTCTTCACTCGCAGCCGCCGTCGTCTCCAGTCAACACCATCCACCGCCGCCACCAGCGTGACCGAGTGCAGTTCCAATAAACCAGACTCGCGAGCCCGAGAGCCACTCATAACCACCACCGTTCAGTTCATACAACAACACGCTGCCGCTATCGCGACCCCACTGCTGCGCCGTCTCACACCGCCGTTTTTCGACTCCGAGCAGTTCTGCAGCCATCGTCCGACATCCCACACCACTACTGCCACTATTCTTCTCTTGGGGGCGATTATTATTCTTCAAAAATCAGAATATCTCCAAAAAACAGTCGCCCTATTAATCACTTCAAGATGCCAAAAAGAGGACGAACAGGTACGGGGTCTTCCACTGACCGTGCTCTACAATTGATCCCCACGGATACTAGCACGAGAGATAGATTGATCAACAATGGTTTGACAAAATATCCTAAAATCTCCAACCCTTCTCCGGCTTATACCATACTGAGTGAGTTAGATTGCTTTCCCTTCCGTTATTTAGACAACGCTGCTATGTTGTCTATTTTTATTGCTGATGATTTAAAGGAAAAATTGATTGTTATAGGATGGGGTGATTTGATTACTATGAAAAAGCCGAGTTATCGATTACTCTCGTTGGAATTTTTAGATACATTAGAGTATGTTGATGAGGTATTGAGGTTTAGTATTGCCAATGTTTCGTATTCGCTCACGAAACCGGAATTAGCTCATATTTTTGGATGGCCTACTTGTGGACTGGAAGATTTGACCAAAGAGCAACAAATTGAGTTTTGGGGAGAGATCACTCGATTCCCAGGTGCGACTTACTCCGGTCATCATTCTAACGCCTCAGATATTGTCGATTACACTTTTTGGTATTTTCATAGGGTATTAGCATTTACTATCTTTGGCCGAGGAGCTTGTGGGAAAGTGTCTTCTAAGGAGCTCCATGTCCTTCATTGTCTCCACCATGGTGAAAAATGTGATTTGACAAAATTCTTCATTGCCCATATTGTTCATGTATCCAGGCAACATAAGGGTCAAATTCTCATAGGTGGTTTGATTACACGCATTGCAGAAAGTGTAGGAGCTTTTGATCGACATAAGACAGACCTCGAGGCCATTCCGGAGCAGTTAACTATTGACTATCAGTATCTCTGTGACACGAAGCTTCTGCGACTTGACAGACGGGGGTGTTACATCTTCAAGAGACACTCGTGGGATCCGATTCGTTTGGCAGACGAGAGTGGTACTCAGGAGCCTTCATTCGATGATCATCCCGAGAGTAGTACCTCGGTTCACACTACTGCTTTCGCCAACCTTAAGTCTACTGTTGCAGACATTCAACGGACTCGAACAGAGATGATGTGGCAGTTGTCCTCCTATTTCCAGTTCGTGAATTTCCATCCTCCACCACCACCGCCCCAGTGAGCTTTACCCTACCGACTCCCAAACCATCCTGCACATCTATAGGGGAGTATCTCTTTCACTCTTATTTTAATTACCTTATGCTTTTGTTCATGCATATCGGTTTCACTTAAGTATATTGAGGACAATGTGTTATTTTAAAGTGTGGGGTGGTTGCTTGCATGTTGTGATTAGAGTATATTAAATTGCTTAAGTGTGGGGTAATGTGGTTAATTGGTTAAAGGATTGGGCATACGTCAATTTTTGTTGAGTTGTTGCTAAAATTTGGTTAACTTGTTCATAATATTTGTGTTCCAATATTTGAACTCTTGACTATATAAACATGTGAATCTGATTTCTGTACATGGATACTATTTTTATTGAGTTTGATCACTGAGCCTGAAATTTGTGAAATTTTTATGCATCTTTGCACACTACACACAAAATCGAGTAAAGGGGATTGATCGGGGAGATAAAAGGAATTACATATTTTTTGATACATGGTGATTTTTTGAGGAAAGCTGAAGAAGATAAGAAAAGAAAGAAAAAAAAAGAATAAGAAAAAAATCGAGAAAAAGAAAGAAAAAAAAAAGGTTGATTCAGTGGGTAATGAATGCTAAAAACACCCAGTTTCGTTTCTAGGCTTTGTCACTCGAGTGATTAAGTCCGTTGGGGTGTCTTGACACCTGTGCCTTAAAACCGACTGGTTTGAGAGTCATTGGCCCAAAACTCATTACAAGGGTGACATAGAAAGCTTGACTAGCGAGACATTGCACGGGTTGATAAATTTCGAATGAAGGAAAGCAAATGAGGATGAAATATGATAGATGTTTGTGTATTTGCTTGAAATAACCGAAATGTTCCCTTGCTAGAATTCATATATTGCGCACGAATGGATGCATATTATACCAAACTTGTTTGGGATTAGTGTGAAGATTTGAGAGTAAAGATGTTCATGTGGTGGAAAAATAATGATTCTATGTGTTTATTGGTTTATGTGTGAATAAATGGTGTGACTAGTTGCTGATTTGATGAACAATGAGACAGATAGACGAATGTCATGAATTTTGTGGGTATATTCTCTGCAAACCCTCATGAGACAAAACTCATCCACTAGGGGTAACCTACGGGTTTAAAGGCTTGTTGCACGTGCTAAGTGCAATCGTGTTCCCTACAAAAGTGGTGTTATCTTAATTTTTGTATTTGTTGTTAGGAAATTTCATGTTAAATGTTTTGATGATGACATGATAGGATTTAATGTTAGACCCCAAAAGGATGTAAGTTTGTATTTTCTTAGAACATATGTTTAAGCGTTTGAAAGGTTGTAATTTTATTAAGCTTGTAATTTTTATCTTTGTAGACTTTAGACTAATTATTGAATACTAAGTTGCTAGTAGAATTCTAGGTGAGTCTATTAGAGATGAAGACAAGTAAACAAGAATCAGCATCTGAAGACAAGTAAACATGAAGATTTTGTCTTAAGCGACTGCCAATCGTTATGGACTGTTTCAAGGTTTATGAATCAAGCGATCAAGTAGATCAGATTCACCTAAAAGTAATTCTGAAGTCACTAAGGACTTAAATGCAATCATTTAATGGGCATTTATTTCCAACGGGAAATAAATTCAAATACATTAAATGCTTGATAAGAGCATTAAATGCTTGATAAGAGCATTAAATGTGATAAGGACAGATGGTATACGGAGTAAGCTACCTATTGGCTAAGACTGTCAGAATTTTGGAGTTCAAACCTGCCACATCAAATCAGTGCAGCAGGATTTCAAGAATGTCAGAGCAAAGGTATGACTCACTCGTGCGTGAGAGGCACGTACCTACATGTGTCCAACGGACAAATCCCAAGAAATTGCCAAAAATACCTCATTCCAGCAAACCCTAAAATATACAGTTACATACGTACACAAGAAAGTCAAAACTTTGCAGAAATATTTTCTCAAGAAAAGCTTAGAAATTCGATAGCCCAAATTTTTCCAAGCTTTCTATATACATTCCAGACAGTCATAGATATCTCAAACATCTTCAAAGAAGAACCATACACTATTATTGAGATATCCTAAGTTTTTTGAACTTCCTAAAATCAAACAAACCCGTGATCAAAACTCTCAACATCCTCTGTCTGTGTGAAGAAGTTGTTAACTCTACAAGCAGTATTTCTGAGTGAGAGAAGCTTGTGGGTGAAGATCCTCATTGGTGCTGAAGTCTGTGTGATCAAGGAGCCCAAGATCACCATCCCCACCACTATTTTGTAGAAGCCTCTGTGTGATCCTTCGATAATCAATTTAGTGGAATTCCTCCAAGTGTTCAAGGAGAAGAAGGACGTAGCTGGGTTTACACCACCCAGTGAACCTTACAATTTCTTATGTCACTCATTATTTACTGTTTTATTGTGTTGCTTTATATTTTATCATCTATTCTGAAAAAGACAAGTAGAACGGTTAAGCGACTATTTGACCCAAAAACGAATGCTAAAGCTTTAAAATCATTTCCGCTGTACTAACCCTAACTAAGCGATCTATGCTTTACCCTACTTTGGTAAATTGCTACAATCACTAAGTCTAAGTTATCTTTACTGTAGAGCTTGACCTAGCTCTCATCTTCCTAAGCGTTCAAATCTTTAAAAGTGAAACAAAAGTTTTTTAAATCGAAAAAGACTTCAGGGTCTATTCAACCCCCCTCCCCCTTCTAGACCCTTTCGTATGCCACTTGGGACTAACCAGTGGTATCAGAGCGGTTGAAGTAGAAACCTAAGTGTTTCCGAGCCCCCTTCTAAACGTAGTCGCTTTAATTTTCTTTTAAACATCTCATTATGGCTTTTAACAAAATGCCTAAGCTGGTTGAATCAAACTATGATTCTTGGACACTTAGAGCATTCGCTTATTTATGCTCTTGCTATAATGAAATGTGTGATGTAATTATAGATGGCCCCATTCAGATCATGAAAGTCATCACCAGAGCCCCTGGAGCGACTGAAGCAACTTCACATGGTTATGTTGAAAAACCCAAGTTAGAATGGACGCCAGATGATAGAAAAAGAGCTAATCTGGATAATGTTGGACGGAGTGCACTCTACTCATCGTTAGGAGACAATTATGCATTGTTCAACAAGATCAAACAATGTAAGACTTCGAAAGAGATATGGGATAAGTTGGCTATAGTGTGTGAAGGTTCAACACATATGAAGGAGAACAAGCTCTCCATAGTCATGCAAAGATTTGAGCATTTCAAGATGCAAACCAATGAGACGCTAGAACAATTGGACCTAAGGTTCACTTTGCTCATTACAGAGTTAGCGTCACTAGACAAGGAGTTGACTAACAAGGAAATGGTCAACAAGATATTCAGAAGTCTTCCAAGCAAGTATTTGATTAAGACAGTTGTCATGAGAGAATCACAGACTTTGGAGACTTTAACTCCAGAACATGTGTATTCAGAGTTGAAGGCATTTGAGTTTGAACTAGGAGAAGTCAGTGACACAACAACTTCCACATCAGCGAGTGAATCAGGAGCCCTGATAGCTACTACTAAGAACAAGGGAAAGTCAGTCAATGAGGTGAAAGCGACATAATCAAATGAGGAAAAGGAAATGGCTTTGTTGGTTAAGAAATTTAAGAAATTTCTAAGATATGAAAAGAGAAACCCTGTTAGACAAACTTCATTTCAAACCCTTCCCCCTGCACCAGCGCCGCAGTATCAAGCGCCAGTGTATTCTGCTCCTCAGCCTCCAACGCTGGCTTCATACCAAGCGCCTCCGACTCCCACTAAGAATCTCTCAGCGCTAGTAGTTTCCAAAAGGTTATCAACTAAACAGAAAATGAAAACTAACCTTTGTTATAACTGTAGGAAACCAAGGCACTACCAGGTAAATTGCCCTTATCCAAATGTGTCTAAGCCTATAAGGCAAGACTATGCGGATAGAAACCAATTCAGGAGCAACCTTCACCAACAAGGCTTGCTAGCGAAATCTGAACCATTCTCCGCACCTGAAGAGGACTTGGAATCATCAGATGAGAGTAGTGATGATGAGACAGCCAGCGACTCAGCGTTAATTTGTCTCATGGCGAGAGATGAAGAAGCGTCTGATGACTCGCTATCTAAGGTACCTAGAGCCAACACCGATACTTTAATTTGATACTTTGATAGTGAGTCGTCAAGGCACATGACTGGCTCAGAAGATCTCTTGGTCAATTATCAGGCAACCAACGGTCCTCAAGTTATATTCGGTGATAACTCCAAAGGTAAAACCAAAGGTATGGGTATTATGCATAGGGGCAACGTCATGATTAGTGATGTATATTATGTTGAGGGTCTTAAGCATAATTTATTGAGCATTAGTCAATTTTGTGATAAAGGCTTTGAAGTCAAATTTTTAAGCGACTATTGCTATGTTAACGACGCTAAGACTAAGTCTACTAAATTAAGAGGAAAAAGAATTAACAATGTGTATTTAGTAGATTGAGATTCTACAATTGATAACAACCCCACATGCTTTGTTGCTAAAAATAAAAATGAATTGGGTTGGTTATGGCATAGAAAAATGAATCACCTCAACTTTAAGGCAATCTCTCAGTTAATATCGCTAAATCTAGTAGAGGGATTACCTAAAGATTCCTTTCAGAAAAATCGCTTATGTGATGCATGTCAAATGTGTAAACAAGTTAAATCATCTTTTAAGAAGAAACCATGCCTATCTACTTCTAGAATTCTTGAATTGTTGCATTTAGATTTGTTTGGTCTTATTCAAATCAAATCATGAGTGTTAGTGGTAAAAAGTATTCGCTAGTAATAGCTGATGATTTCTCTAGCTATACATGGGTAGAATTTTTAGCGACCAAAGATGAAACTAGTGTCAAGCTCACAACACTAATCCGTCAATTACAAACTGCAAAAGATTTAACGGTAACAAGAATTAGAAGCGATAGAGGAACTAAATTTACTAACCAATTTGTTAAGAAGTTTTGTACAGATTTTGGAATTCTTCATGAGTATTCTGTGCCTAGAACACCTCAACAAAATGGAGTTGCCGAGCGACGGAACAGAACGCTTAAAGAAGCCGCGAGGACAATGTTAGAAGAGTCCAAACCACCTCAAACGTTTTGGGCCGAAGCCATCAATACCGCTTGCTACACTCAGAACCGGTGTATGATCAATAAGCAACATGAGAAGACTCCATATGAGTTCTGGAAGGGACGTAAGCCTAATGTTTCATATTTTCATGTATTTGGTTCAAAATGTTTCATTTATAACAATGGATTCCAAGATCTAAGGAATTGAAAATCTTGCCCAACAAGCGTCACAAGTCAATCTTGGTGATGATAGTGATGATGATGAGGATAGTGAGATATTTGTGCCCAATCCTAAGGTTACTCGTGAGGTTAATAATGATGATAATGTCAGAATCTCTGATGATCATGAAGAGAATGATCATCAAGAGCAAATTAGAACTGTGAATAATGTAGCAATTGTGCAAGAGACAAATGAAGGTCAAGCGACTGATAATCAAGATTCTCTCAACCCGTTCCAACCAGATCGTAAATAGCTTAGAGATCATCCACCAGAGCTAGTGATTGGAGATATTGAAGCACTTGTTAGAACTATGGCCGCTACAATCAATGGAGCCATATTTCACAAGTTTTCTATCTCAAATGGAACAAAAAAAAGTGGATGAAGCGCTCAGTGATTCAACTTGGGTAGAAGCGACGCAAGAAGAGCTTAACCAATTTGAGAGAAGCAAGGCTTGGACGCTAGTACCAAGACCAACTCACCAAGGAGTTATTGGAACTAGATGGGTTTTTAGGAACACGATGGATGAAGATGGCATTGTTATAAGAAACAAAGCCAGATTAGTCGCTCAGGGTTATTGCCAAGAAGAGGGTATTGATTTTGATGAGACGTATGCCCCGGTAGCCCGTCTTGAAGCGATTCAGATGTTCCTAGCGTTTTCTGCATTCAACAAGTTCACAGTTTACTTCCTGAATGGTAAACTCCAAGAAGAAGTTTATGTGGAGCAACCACCAGGATTCATCAACAACCATGGAAAAAGTATGGTCTACAAATTGGATAAGGCACTTTATGGCCTTAAACAAGGACCAAGAGCATGGTATGACACTCTCTCTATCTTCCTTATAGGTAAAGGCTTTTCAAAAGGCAGCGATCATACAATGTTATTTAAAATTACCCATAATGAAGATATTCTCTTAGTTCAAATCTATGTTGATGATATTATATTTGGTTCTACTAATAAGCAATTGTGTGAGAAATTTTCGAAAATGATGCAAGATCAATTTGCAATGAGCATGATGGGTGAATTAACTTTCTTCTTAGGATTACAAGTTAAACAACTCCCTAATGGCATATTTATAAACCAAGCTAAATATACAAGAGATATGATTAAGAAATTTGGTATGGAAAATGCAACATCTTCAAAGATTCCAATGAGCCAAACGCTTAAGTTAGATAAAGATGGAAGTGGGAAGAAAATTGATATCATTAACTATAGAGGTATCATTGGATCACTTCTTTATCTTACCGCTAGTAGATCTGATATTATGTTTTCGGTATGCATGTGTGCACGTTTTCAAGCTAATCCTAAGGAATCACACTTAATTGCTACCAAGAAGATCCTTAAGTACCTAAAAGGCACACAAAATGTGGGTTTATGGTATCCAAGGGACTCTCCTTTTGAACTAACTGGTTATTCAGATGCAGATTTTGCAGTATGCAAAATAGATAGAAAGAGTACTAGTGGTACATGCCAGTTTCTAGGTGATAGACTAGTTTCGCGGCATAGTAAGAAATAACAATCCATAGCGACTTCTACCGCTGAGGTAGAATATGTAGCCGCTGGAAGCTGTTGTGCACAAATCTTTTGGATGAGGCAACAACTTAGAGATTATGGAACAATCTTAGGTCCTACCCCAATCCATTGTGATAACCAAAGCGCTTTAGCTATGACCCAAAATCCAGTCCTTCATTCTAGAATTAAACACATTGACATTCGCTACCATTTCTTGCATGACTATGTTCAAAAGAAAGATATCTCCATGCACTTCATTGGTACTGACAAACAATTGACAGATATCTTCACCAAAGCGCTCAACGAACAACGCTTTCTCACTTTGAGAAGTGACTTAGGTATGATCGATTTAAATGCTTAAAATCATAAAGCATCACATTTTATAGGCATGTAATTTAGGGGGAAACCACTTTAGTTTTATGTCTAAAGCTTGTTGTTCAAAATTGAAATGAGTTATCAATTTTAGGGGGAACTTTAAAATTGTACTTATTCCAATATATGAGCGATTGTGATAAAAAAAAAAGACTTTGAAAATTTTATGCATTGATCACTAGTATTTAGTTTTTTGTATGACAAAATCAATCACTAACAAAATTGAATGAAAATGTCTTTGAAAGATCAAAAGTGATTAACCTTTTATCAAAAAGACTTCAGCGTTAAAAGATTCCCACTTTAACGCTAAGTAACTTTCTCTGAAAATCATGCATAGTTTTCATCGCTTAAATGTAGCGTGTGGATAAGTCCAAAAGATGAGATTTGACAACTGCCCACACGTGTCTATCAAATCAAACTGACGGTTAATGATTCCTATCTAAAAACTAGGTGGTTCAATAACTGCACCTGTCTGAGTATGTGTCAATGTACTATCAGGCGCGTGTAATTCACGCTGAAAATTTCAAAATTATTCAAATGTTTTGAAAAAGTAATTGCGGCTTCAAACTTTTATAATTCACAGTTGTTACTCTATTTTACTGCACTTTTTGACATTCGTCTTTATGAGTAAACGACTCAGATTAAATTTTTGTTATTTCCAACATTAATTTCTTGACACGTGGCAGTCATCTAGCTATTGAGAAATTACTTTTTGCCTCTATTTAAACCCTTCAGATTTTTGCAGAACAAACTTTATCACACTCAAATTCTCTTATTGTAAAATCTCTCTGTCAAGGTAAAAAGACTCTTGTTCTTAAAGTCTCAAAAAGCTTCAAACCTTCATCAATGGCGCCACCAAAATCTTCACAATCTTCCAAATCTACCACAAGAAAATCTTCCAAATCTGAGAAACCAGTCACTGTTAATGTCGGATTTCTTAGTAACTGGGACTACCTATATGAAAACCAGAACTTCCCTCTAAGGACTGTTCTTCCTCTGGTCCAAGAATCTGGTTTGCGTGAAATGATAACCTCCTATTCAAACATTTATGAGGAAGAAACCCTTTTCTTCTTCCAGAACACAAAAAATTTTGACGATGGAAACTCCATTTTCTGTGTCTTTCCATTTGCTCGTGAGACCTTTGTTCTCACTCCTTATCTCATATCTTCTTTACTACAATGATAGGAATCATTTTTACTTGTTTTCATGCCCGTTGTGTTTATGTTTTAAGTTCATTTATTGCTTGATTCTTGCCACATTTGCGTTTAATCCATGTGTGAAGTGACTTCAGGATGTAAATGGATGCAAACGAAGAAAGGGTAGAAAAATGACATATAAAACAATTTATGATCGCACCTCCACGCCCAAACACAGCCATAATCACGCCGGGGCACCCAAACAAGCAAGAAACAGGCTGAAGTTACGCATAATCGCGCCTAGGTGCTATTTTACCACGCCCGGGCGTTATATCTGCCATATCTGCCACGTTTGAGCGCCATTTTTATATGTTTCAAGACCGAATTTGGGAACATTTCCTTCTAGAAAATTGTATTTCTATGTCTTCACTTTATGGGACGACTTGAATCACTCAAAATCGGAGGTCCGTGGAGAAAGTTATGAAGGAAACAGGATTGTTGCGCTGAAAACTAAGAAAACGGTTAAGACTTCGCACTGTGGCGCCTAGGCGCCGGTCAACTTCTTCCCCAAGCCACTTAGGCCACCTGAACCGCGTCTAGGCGCCATTTGGGTCACGCCTGGGTGCCGATACAGCGTGTTTGAAGGTATAAGGGCCAAAAACAAAAGGAAAAGGAGGGGACGTTCGAATTCAAAAGGAATTTTGGGGATTTCTTCGGATTGGGACCTCACTTTTCATCACTTTAGAAGAGCAAAAGAGAAGGGAAAAAAGAGATTCAAGCCTCCAATTAAAGATTCGATCATCAATTCAACAAAGGGAGTTTCTTAGCTTTAGATTCATCTTTGTCTATGAACATGGATCTTATGCTGAGCTTTTTCCTTACGCATTTTATGAGATAAATTGTTGAACTAGGGCCATGAGAAGGCCATGTTGTTAGTATTGTGATAACAAGATCATTTTCCATTTCAATTCGTATATTGCTATGTGTTGTGATTTTGTGGTTGAATGCCTTACATATGCTTGATCACCGTGTGTTTGATGTCATGCCTAGGTGAATTATTCGAGAGAAAGTTGACTTAGGGTGCAAGAATTTCACAACATCACCAACCAAATAGGAATTGCCGTAGACATAGGTAAAGATTCCCGGGTGAAGTCGTTCGATTTTAATCGAGAAAGCTCTAGCTCTTTAATGCATGCTTAGTGGTTAGATTTCTGGGTAGACATACTTAGTAAACCACCAATTAAGTATAGGAGTCTATTACGAGACATCGGTTATTCTTTACCATAGGAGCTTTCACAATAGCAATGTATGTCTAACGAATTGGTAATGATCTTAGGATATCAATACGCAACATGTGCCCGAACATGAGCCTTAGTCACCCATCCACCTTGGAAGTTTAATCCCTCTTTACTCTCGTTTTAGTTTTTCTACCTTCTTAGTTAGTTAAATCTCTATTTTAATTCCTTTTCTTATTGTCAATCCTAAACTAAAATTCAAGTCTCTGTGGTTCGACAACCCGGACTTCTTTCTGTCCACTTTTATTACTACACACGACTAGTACACTTGCTATTCAAGCACGTTAGGTATTAGCGTTCAAGTTTTTGGCGCTGTTGCCGGGGACTTGTTTATTTTAGTTTTTGATCTTATTGTACATATTTGGTTTTGCTTTGATTTTTTCATTTTTTTTCCAATGCCCGAGCGTGATGAGTTTAACATTCAAGCGTTTGAAATAGTAGAAAAATTAGAAAGGTTACTATATAGCACACTTGAGCTTTCTGATAGCCATGCACGAGCGTTCGAGTTAGAAACTTCTAGCACCGAGCCTTCCACTCCTACACCTTCTCACTCGGTTGAAGTTTCCTTACCTGCTCCCTTCTCCACGGGTATAGAGGTAATTAATGTGCATGATGGTAAGTTGTCCTCTAGTGTAGGAGATGACGTGGTTATTTGTGATGACTATGAGGTTTTTAAGCATCCAAATGATTCTACTTTATCTTTACGCATTGATGATTTTGATCCTTTTAGGGTTGAGCTTTTTTAGGAAAGAAGAACCAATAATGTCCTTGAGTCCTACATCACGAACGCCAAGTTTGTCACTTCAATGGGTGAAGGAAAAAGAGCTAGTGTCCATAGCTTAGAGAATAGTCCATATCATTACCCGATGCATGGGGAAGAAAGTATGGTAAGGGTGTTGATGGACTTTAAACAAATTTTTGAGTGGATGATTGCTTGGTCCCTACTCAAGCTACTTCTCACAAAAACCAATCCAAGTTTCATTCTTGATTGGAGATTGAACAAAGCATTCATACGTCATCCTCCTTGAGCTGACTCGGTAAAGTCAAGCTAATGACTATAAAAAAAGCGCTTCTTGGGAGGCAACTCAAGTTTGTAAGCTTTCTTTTCTTTTTGCTTTCATTTTTGTCTTGTTTAGTTTGTTTCTTTATGTTATGTTGAAGCATGCACTTTTGGCATGCTTCTCTTTGAGTCTTGATGGTTTGTATTGTGAGTACATGACATGTAGTAGCCGAGTTTTGCTTTGGAAATTTTTTTATTTCGGATTTGAGCTTTAAGTGGATTTCAAATGATTAAGGTTTGCTTTTCAGCATCCATGGTGTAAGTACTCTCGTTTACCCTTTTTGATTGCTTATGGTTGAGCCAACATTGAGGGCAATGTTGAGTTTAAGTGTTGGGGGGGGGGGGTATATGAGTTGTGCTTATCGGTTTTATGTGTCATGTGATCTTGTTTTTAGCTCAAGTTTTGGGCGAATCGTTGCTATTTCATGTGTTTTGTGCTAATTTTTTTTTTTTTTGAGAAAAATCAAGCATAATAAAAATTTTGCTCTAAGATATTAGCTTGCCACACAACTACAGAAATGACTTATTACAACGGTTTTTTTTTGCCAATTACAGGAAGCCTATTACAGCGGTTTTTTCCACAACCGCTGTAATAGGTAGTGTTTTTTTAAAAAAATAAATTATTTTCGCGTTTATAATTTTGCCATGTCGGAATGACACAAAATTCGCACGGTCATAGAGAAGCGGCATTCTGAAACGCATGAATGTCTTACATATGCGTTGTGATTTTGTGGTTGAATGTCTTACATATGCTTGATCACCATGTGTTTGATATTATGCCTAGGTGAATTATTCGAGAGAAAGTTGACTCTCGACGTTTTTAATTTGAAGATCAACTGGTCTCTCTACGTTTTTAATTGCTTTAAGGCAGTGATGGCCAAATCGGTGAATCCTAAGCCTTATGTGATTGTTCTGAGTTTAATTTTGAACGCTAGTGGTTTCATCAATACCACTGGGAAAAAGGTCCTAGCACTCAAGTTCTATGGGAAGAAGATGATCAGTGAGCTACTCAAACCTAGGCGACGAGGCGATATAGCAGTTCCCAAGGAAGAGCGTGAGCGACTCTTTGCAAAAGGAATAGTTAGTGGAGATGATGAAGAGCAAGCGACTTCGTCTTCGTCATCCTCCTCGAAAGAAAAAGTGGCGATTAAGCGACAGAAACAAAACATCACTGTTAAAGTCACTGAGCCCGCTCAGCCCGCAAAGAAGCAGAAGAGGAAGCCAAAGCCCAAGAAGAAACAAAAATCTCCTTCTCCTTCTCTCAAATCGCCCTCTTCTCCTCCAGCGTTTATCTTCAATGTAAACGAAGAAGAAGAAGAAGTACCACTAGCACGCAAGCGTACTCCTTTACCCACTCCAGCTGGATCGACAAGCGCTCCTGCCGAGCCAGCGCTTAAAGAACTAGCGAGTGTTCCTCCTCCTTCTTCGGACGCTGTTCCTGAATCTACACCAGAGCCTGAAGTCGCTCTTGGAGCTCTCTCAATAGAGCTTGGTGATTATCAGAGTAAGTACTTATCTTAAACAAAGTATTTTATCCCCTCCTATGTTTTTCTTTTAACACTAGGATAAAATTGCTCTTTCAGCGTTTAGCGAATATAGAATCCAGCATACTTTGAATATATTAGAAGGATTCAAAATTCCTATTCAAGCTATTTCCCTGACTTCTTTCCTCGATTTAGATCCTGAAGAAGTGGTCCCGGAGCCTGAGGAAACTGTACCATTTGTTGAAACAGATCAAGCAACTGAAACAGTCGATGAACCTCCTCAGGGTAAGCGTTGTAGTCTTTTTATTGTGATTTCTACTTAGTAGAAATTTTGCTTGCTTTTCTCAAATGCTTGCTTATATCAGTTCAAAAAGCACCAGACGCCGATGCACCTCCAACTTCAGAAGTTCCTATTGAAGTAGATGTTGATTTGGCAATTGTTGTGGATATAGCTAAAGAAGTAGCTCACGTCCTTCATGACGCTGAAACATCTCCATTCAGTGAAGCGACTCTGCAGGCTGAGCGGTCGATAGAAGTGGCCCCTATCCCAACAGAAGCAATTGCCATTGTTCCTACTCTAATCGGATCTCCTCCTCATGTCATCGATTTCTTTCCCCGTGGATATTCTACTGAAGTTGAATTCTATTATGCCGCTAGAGAATGTGACACCAAGACCTTAGTTGAATCGGAGATAACTTTTCAGGATACTCTCCACAACCCTCGCCTCTCCAACTCAAACAAATTTAAATTTTTCTAAAGACTTGTAGACCTTGATATCTACACGCTAGAGCGTCTTCAATCTCGCTTGGAATATATTCGAAGACCAGCGCTCAACAGAACAGATTTTGAGCAAGCACGCTTTAATTTCACCGGTCGCTCTGATGAGTCTTTCTATCCTCTTCGGCCAAACAAAATTGTCATAAAAAATCCCCACATGGGCAATTAGCTGAAAAACCCCGATGAAGAGGATCTCAACAAGATTGGGTACTCGGTCTTCCAAAAGTCGTCAACTATCCTCATAATGCTCTCTCTCCTGATCCACCTAAACTTTAGAAAGGAAAAGGACCGATTGTCGCTGAGCGTCCAAATCCGATTAACTCGTGGACAGAAGATGAAGCCCATGAATACTTGGCAGGACTTTGGGCAGATGACTATGAAACCAACTTCGATCGATTTGAAAAGTATCTCGCCGCTAGAGCAGATAAGAAGAAATCTGACAAACTTGGCAAGCGGTGGATGATGGATACCGCTAGATGGGCTGAAGACTTCGTTTTGCACTTCTGCACACTTGAAGAACTCGCGAGACATCCATTCTTATTCGAATTTGGAGTTGAATACAGATGCCGAGTTTTCTACTTTTCTACTTGAATAGCATCAGCATATTGGCGGAAATATTAGCGACCTGCCCGCATATTGGCAACCTATTGAATGCTACATTCACCAACAACTAACCTTATTCAGTCAAGGAGGACGCTATCTATTTCACCCTCATCAAGCACTTGTTCAGCGCATCTTTCCAGATCTAAACGAGGATGCAGCTACCAGTAAACGAGATGCTCATCCTAGTCCAAGTACAGCTCACATGAGATTGGAAAATGATCATGCTGACCTTGCAGAATTCTACCGAGAACGCAGAGGGATTATTGAAAATTCCCAGTCGCTGGATATCACCATTACTCCACATTTTGGTGATGGTCTCAGTGATTTCAGAGGGTACAATCTACTTCCCGTTCTATTCTGCGAACAAAATATCCAAGTGGCTAAGATGATCTCGCTAATTAGGCCAGTGGACCAAGAGGCTGCCCAAGCACTAATGCCATTTATTTTGGACCTTTTAAACTCTTACATTTCAGGAGTGGATCTACCCAAGTATTTGCAATTTGCACTTAGCACTGAAGAGCGCGAAGAAGCTATATCCTTTATGCCGCAGACCAACCTTATAAGTCCAAGGCACATGATAGAAGCGATTGGCCCACTCTGGGTCCTTGAAATTAAAGCTCCCTCTCCTTATATTCAAATTGTTGAAATAGAAGAAGATACTCCTACTGTGGAAGCCGCTCATTAGCCAAAAATTTCTAGCGCATCAGTAGTCGAGATATCATCAGCGACAGTTGATCCAACTCTGGATCAAGCGATTGAAGAAGTTCAGGAAACACTTGATGAGCCTGAAGAGCCTCTCATCAGAGATAAATCTAAAGGCAAGGCAGTAGTTTCTAGCTCTCACAGACCTGAACGTTCATCTTCAAACTCGGACTCAGATTGCGATAGTGATCAAGAGGCTAGCGATTTCAGAAAAGCGGTTAGACGTTCTCTTGTTAATGTCACAGTATCGTGTTCTCGATTAGAAGAGTGCAGCAATTCGATGCTCAACCAAGTAGAGAGACTTCTTCACACCGACATGAGTAACATCAACAAACTCATAACCACTATAATGAATAGTATCACTCCTATTGTCAAGGAAATGTCAGATGATTTTAATAGGATGCTAGCTCAGAATGCCTCCGCTGACGTTGAGCGTCATACTGCTTCAAATTTGATCTTTTAGAGTATCGCTGAGCAAGTTGCTCTTCTAGTTGATGAAGTCAAACTTCTTCGATAGGACATTGCTGAATTAAAGACCTCCCTTGATGATGCTAAGAAGGGGGAAGATCTTAAAGAAAAGTCCCAGTCCAAAGCGGTAAAAGAGTCCAGCTCTAAAATAGATAACAAACATTGGCGATCTATGTTCGAAGAAATAGTGAGCATAAAGACAATGCTTACTAAAAAGCTAAAGCCTAGATATTATCAGGGCAGACACTTGCTTCCAGACTTAGACGTTGATTTCTTAGAGAGTATGGGTTTTCATCCATACGCCGGACTGCTTAGAAGACCCATCGACTGGAAATCCACCAATGATCGAAGACAAGACATTTATCATGACTTGATCCGAGAAGTTGGAATCCTTCCGAGAGATTGGGTGGAAAGATTACTAGAGCTAAATGAAAGCGCTAGACAAAGGAGACATGACTATGATGAAGTTTAGCATACAACTACGATAGATGTTGAGAGACCTCTCCTAGATCTAGCGAATGAAATCTTTCAAGAAGAGAACAGGAAGCGACAGAAAAGATGATTGCTTATATTTTCTTATATGTTTATGTTGTCGTTTTAAATTATTTACTTACAACATAAAACATGTACGCTTACTTTCCATATAAATGAATGAATGTTTTCTCGCTGAAACAATTTGTTGAGGCCAATCTAACTTAAATAACTTTCCAAATGCTAACTTATGATTATTCTTTTGACTTTTCATTGAACTCTTAATCTATAAATGAGTTATAAGAGTTAAGGTCTTGACATCATCAAAAAGGGGGAAATTGTTAGGAAATTTCATGTTAGATGTTTTGATGATGACAAAATGGGATTTTATGTTAGACCCCAAAAGGATGTAAGTTTGTATTTTCTTAGAACATATGGTTAAGCGTTTCAAAGGTTGTAATTTTATTAAACTTGTATTTTATCTTTGTAGACTTTAGACTAAGTATTGAATACTAAGTCGCTAGTAGAATTCTAGGTGAGTCTATTAGAGATGAAGTTGAAGATCAGCGTCTGAAGATAAGTAAAGATGAAGATTTTGTCTTAAGCGACAACCAATCTCTATGGATTGTTTCAGGGTTTATGAATCAAACAATCAAACTAATCAAGCGATCAAGTAGAGGAGATTCACCTGAAATAAATTCCAAAGTCACTAAGGACTTAAATGCAATCATTTAACGGGCATTTATTTCTATTTCCACCGAGAAATAAATTCAAATACATTAAATGCTTCATAAGAGCATTAAATGAGATAAAGACGGATTGTATACGGAGTAAGCTACCTATTATCTAATTTCAGAGTTCAAACCTGCCACATCAAATCAGTGCAGCAGGATTTCAGGAATGTCAGAGAAAAGGTATGACTCACTCGCGCGTGAGAGGCACGTACCTACATGTGTCCAATGGACAAATCCCAAGAAATTGCCTATAAATACCTCATTCCAGCAAACGCTAAAATATACAGATATATACGTACACAAGAAAGTCAAGACTTTGCTGAAATATTTTCTCAAGAAAAGCTTAGAAACTCCATAGCCAAAATTCTTCCAAGTTTTCTATATACATTCCAGACAGTCATAGATATCTCAAACATCTTCAAAGAAGAACCATACACTATTATTGAGATATCCTATGTTGTTTGAACTTCCTAAAATTAAACAAACACATGATCAAAACTCTCAACATCCTCTGTCTGTGTGAAGAAGTTGTTGACTCTACAAGCAGTATTTCTGCGTGAGAGAAGCTTGTTGGTGAAGATTTTCATTGGTTCTGAAGTCTGTGTGATCAAGGAGCCCAAGATCATCATCCCCACCTCTATTTTGTAGAAGCCTCTGTGTGAACCTTCGATAATCAATTTAGTGGAATTCCTCCAAGTGTTCAAAGAGAAGAAGGACGTAGCTGGGATTACACCACCCAGTGAACCTTACAATTTCTTGTGTCACTCATTATTTAATGTTTTGTTGTCTTGCTTTATATTTTATCATCTATTCTGAAAAAGACAAGTAGAACGGTTAAGCGACTATTTGACCCAAAAACGAATGCTAAAGCTTTAAAATTATTTGCGCTGTGCTAACCCTGATTAAGCGATCTAACCTTTACCCTACTTTGGTAAATTGCTAAAATCACGAAGTCTAAGTTATATTTACTGTAGCGCCTGACCTAGCGCTCAGCTTCCTAAGCGTTCAAATCTTTAAAAGTGATACGAAAGTTTTTGAAGTCGAAAAAGACTTTAGGGTCTATTCATCCCCCCCCCCTTTCTAGACCCTTTCGTATGCCACTTGGGAACAATATTTGTTTTTTTATTTAGATTTACTTGAGGACGAGTAAAGGTTTAGTGTGGGGTGTTTGTTAGGTTTCATATTTTACATATTTTTATCGTGTTTTACCTCACATTTATCTTTATTTTATGCCTTGTACTTAGCATTTTTCGTTATTTTTAGCCTAATTTACGTATTTTGATTTCTAAGTCGTTTCAATACTTTTGTAGGCATAAAAACGATTGTTTTGATGAGTTTAAGGAGTATTTCTTACGAGAATAAGGAAGGCTAACCAAGAGGATGTGAAGAAATGCAACAGAGAGGCCAAACGAGAAAGTTTCGCTGAAGAAAATTAAAAGAAAAAAATTCTACACAGGCAGACTGCACAGTTGTGCAGCTGTGGATTTTCATAATTTTCATAGGCCGATTTTATAACTTAAATGGGCCTATTTTATGTATCTAAGACTCCTTTTAAGTTAAGGAAAGAGAAAAAAAAGACATTTTTAGGCTAGAATAGAGGTTAGAGAGTCATATTATTATTGAGTTAGAAGACTTGGAGAGAAAGAAAAGGAAGACTTGAAGAAGATCTCTTGAAGTTGAAAGCTTTCATCTTCTCATGTTGTATTTCTCTATTCCTCCACTATTTAACATGAGTATTTTTATGTTTATTCAATTTATTTCTTGTTTTTCTTTAATTATGCATAGCTAAATTATTTTCTAGGTTTAAGATGTAGTCTTGCGTATTAAATTTGATTATTGATAATTTATGGATTTGATTCTTATTTTGTTTATCTATTAATGAGTGTTTAATGCTTGTAATTGCTTGATCACCAATTGCATGATTTAAGATGAATTAAGAAGTACCGGGAGGTGAATTAGTTTATCGGTTCAAATTTAAAAGACATGTGTAAATTGCTTAATAGGGATATTGGTAATTTTGCATGAGGCTAGTTAAACAATATTCATATAACTTAATGGATTCATCTATGTTAGGAATTTCATGTTAGATGTTTTGATGATGACAGTTAGGACTTTTTGTTAGACCCCAAAATATGTAAGTTTGATTTTAGCTTTGAAGCGTTAGATTTGTAATTGACTTTGTTTTATTTTTATTCTAGATTGTTAGGTAAAGTTGTCTTAGACTGAGCGTGTGATATGTTCTGAGTGAGTTTATTAGAAGTAAAGTTTGAAGACTCAAGCGCCTGAAGTCTGAATAAAGATGAAGTTTCCAAGCGTCTAGAATGACCAGCTACATCAAGCGTCACCTTATAGGATAGAAGTGATTCGAGGATGAACAAGCGTCTATCAATGACTGATTTCACCTGAATTTATTTCTAAGTCCAGAAGGAATTTAATGCAAATATTCTCAATGCATTAAGTGCCAATGGGCATTTAATTCAAATGCATAAAATGCTGATAGGAGCATAAAATGTGATAAGTACTTTCAGACGTACGGAGAAGCCACCCCATTGGACTGCAACACCAACTTTGTGCAGCAGATTTTCAGGAAAAAGGACAAAAGTTGTTCACTCGCGGAAGTGAGAGACACGCGCTCGTGCATGTGTCAAACAGACACTTTTTCCAAGAATGTCTGTAAATAGGACTTCAACAACAAGCCAAAAAAAAGAGAACAATTATCAAGTCAAATTGTTGTTGCATTGAAGTCTCCTTCCTTACAATCTCAGAAAAACCAGAAGATTCAAGAAAACATTCCTTTTATTTTTTTTCAATTCCTGAGACAGTCAACTAATATCTCAAACATTCTTTTCAGAGAAACCCATATTACTACTGAGATATTCCTTGTTGTTTGAACTTTATCAAAATCAAAGAAACCTTTTAGAAAAACCCCTATCCAAGCCTCGCGATCTGTGCGAAGTCAAAGTTAGATACTTGCATTATTTCTGGGTGAAAGAAGTAAGGGGATTGAAGTGATTCGGAGCAGAAATCTGTGTGATCAAGGAGCTCAAGTCATCGACATCCATCTCTCCCTAATTTGTAGAAGATTCTGTGTGATTCTTTGAGAATCATTTTAGTGGATTGCCTCCAAGTGTTCAAGGAGAAGAAGGACGTAGTTGGGATTACACCACCCAACGAACCTTAAAAATTTTGTGTCATTTACTTTACAGTCAATTCTCTTATTTATCACATCATTGCATAAATTGATTAAGTAAAACACAATTAGACGCTATTCTACTAAGAAACAACTTGTGACGCTAAAGATTTCCAAAAGAAAAGACTCTAAAATTATTCCGTTGTGCTAACACTGATTAAAGAATTGAACGCTTAAACCTACTTGGTTAAAGTATTCAAATCTTGAAGTCTAAGTTAACTTTCTAAAAACAGTCTTCATTGTACGCTTAGCTTAAGCGTCTATATTTCAAGTAAACGCTCAGTCAAGCGTCTACATTTCAAGCGTCCAAAACCATTTTAATACGAAACTTTTTGAAGTCGAAAAAGACTTCAGGGTCTATTCAACCCCCCCCCCCCTTCTAGACCCTTCCGTATGCCACCTGGGACCAACAATCTAAATTAGTTTTTGATCATGGGAGTGACGGTAATTAATCTAGTTGGGTACTCATGAAGATCTCGGGAGAGTATTTCTGTATTTAAGGAAATTGGGTCTTTAATTTAAACAAGAATGATAATCTATTGAAAGTCAATAATTCATAGAAATACCTTGATGAAATCTTAATCCCTGGGCTTTTCGTTAATTGATTTGTCGTTTTGATTATCTTTGTTTTAATTATTTAATTAATTCTGCTTTTATTAATTTTTGCTTTTAATTAGTTTAAAAATAACATCTCTGATAATCGATAGTCTAAATAATAGGATAAACTTTGTTTGGTACTTGATAACCTTCCCTGTGGAGACGATCTTACTTTTCACTATATTATTTGTTCGATTCCGTGTTGTTACGGATGGTTAACACAAACACTAAGTGGTAGTGGGAGCTTATATCATACACATGTCAGTTTGATTGATTTGTTCGAACAAGACTTGCATCGGTTCTGTCACATGGCTTTCACTCAATGACAGTCAATGGAAGAACTGATATATTGTGATAGGTATTGAGAAATCACATTGAAGATGTACTTGTGATATCAATTTTGCCATTAGAGTAGTTAGACTCAATTCACCCATTGGTGGAGTCAACCTCGAACTGCAACTTGATAAACTAGTAGCAGTCTTAACTGATTTGTAAGATTGAAATTTATTCTCTCACAAGTGAATGAACAATTATCCTATGCCATCACGAATGAGTGAGGTCTAAAGTCTTTGGCCAAAGCAATAGAGAATACTAGTGTTAGACACAAGAGTAATCATATTGACCTCGACTCGTTATGTACTCAAGCATATATTCAAGTACTGTGAGTTTGACTAAACCATGACTCTCACTTGACTAGGATATAAGAATAAAAGGTTTATACTCGTACGGTATTCACAATAGGAAAGGTTGGAATGATCCACTGTTAGGTATATGCCCTAGATACCAATGAGGACAAATAGAATGTATAAGGTATCCAATTATATTGTACGAACTAATCTTTATTAAAGTCATTTATTCTTGTGTTCATATAAAACTTCGTGGCATTAATAAGTATTAAACAAATGGTCCATGTGTATTGAGGTTGACTCTTCGCCCTTTAGGGAATAAAGAAGTAACACGGGCAGAGTCTGAATCCTGATCACTTAAGATGGTTTGCAAGTCAAGGAATCTTAATTGGGCATTAAGATTCGACTTTTATGACACATGATCAGACAAAGAGTGCCAGTCGAACACTATGGAATAATGAGAACACGTGTCATAGATATACCAATGGAATTGATATATTCGAACACGGCTCATACTAATCCGATCACATAAGTATTTACTCACTGACTGTCAATGATTGAATAACTGATCATAATCGTATGCGTGAGCCTTAGACTTGAGGGATCATGATGAATGTACTTGTACTATTGAATCTGTTACTAGAGTAGTTAGGCCCAAATTACTCTTTGGTGGGGGCGACCTCGAAGTGCAATCTCAAAGAGTCAAGTCGCACTTGTGAAGTGATCGCCAAGATGGGATTCACTATCTTGATAGTAAACGAAAAAGTATCCTATGAGATCATAGGTAAATGAAATTATAAGTCTTTGGCCAAAGCAGCGAAACTAACTCATGTAAGACATGGAAGATAGTTTAGTAATTTCATTATGCTATGATCTAATACACAGTATCAAGTTTAATGAGTTTAACATATACCATGACTCTCACTTGATCGAGATACGTCAGTGAAGGGCTTATACACATACGGTATTTATGGTCTAGAGGTTCGTAAATGATTCGTTCATTTCGTACTCAATTGGGTTACGATGTGAATCCATGGGACTGTCTAGGTGACACTCACATCCTATGGTAATTCCTCTCATTGCCAATTGAAGCGAACCTAAAGAGTTGTGCTATAAGAAACGAACAGGATGTCTTTTTGTGTTAATTAGAAAGATAAAATTGGACGGATTGATTTAATGGTAAATCAATAAATTAAATATTTAATTTAAATAGATTAAATGCAATTATTTAAGTAAATAATTAATTAATTATATATATATTGGATTTAAATTAAATATATATTAAAAGGTGGACTAAGTTGACTAGGACTAACTTAAGCCCCCCTTGAACGTCCAAAGGAGCCCAAGGGGCGGCCATAAGGAGTCCAAGAGGGGTCTCCTACTTGTTGCATAAGTCAAGAGAGATATAGATATCTCCAACTGCAACAAGACTCCAAACCCTAATTGCATAACACAAAAAACGAAGGAAACTCCTAGCCCTAAAATTCTCTCTTGCCGTCCACCACCACCACGAGGAGAATTTTTGGGGATATTTGGAAGGCTTGTTTGGCGTGAACCTTTGGAGACAGGAATTCTAGGAGAGTAGCTGTTACGCGAATTCAAGATTACGAAATCGAAAAGGTACTCAATTTCATTAATTTTTGAAAAACCTTTGAAAATCATCAAACCACGTTAAAGTGATTCGACTCTAGGAATCCTTAATTCTTCCGTTGCGATTTCCACCCAAAAGGATTCCTAACATCCTCATCATTCGTTCTCAATTGAGTTACAATGTGAACCACGATACTGACTAAGTGTTACTCACATCCTTCTGGTTTCCTCCAAATTGCCTTTTGAGACAAACCTAAAGAGTCGCGCTTAAAGGAATTTCAAAAGGAAAAACTGTCTTTGACAAAAAGAGTTTTTCGGTATTTGATATCGATTATTTTTAATTAATTTGTCATTTGATGATATGATTAATTAATAAAATTAATTTCTTGGAGAAATTAATAAAATTTTAATTGATTCATTTATTTAATTAATTATTGGATAAATTAATTAAATAGAATTGAATTAAATTAAAATTAGAACCAAGTGGTGCACTAGCCCGAAGGCTAGCACACAACTAAGATGAGCATCCAATATGGGCGTCCTATGCCTTGGCGACCAAGAGTTTTGTAACTCTTAAGTTGGGTATTTATACACATTTTAAAAGGGTGACGTCCTATATATATATTAATAATTATTGAGTTTCACCCAATAGACAAATTTGACTCGGATTTGTCATTTTCCCCTTTTCCTAATAAAATTGGTTTTGTTTTTCTAAAATTAAATTAGATTTAATTAGTTAAATTGGATTTGACATTTATAATTAAATTAGATTTAATTATGTCATAAATTAATAGGAAATTAGTTTATGATTCAAGACGATTAAATGAATTGAATTTATTTTGGGTAGAGTTTGATTTTTTTTAAATAATTATGAATAAGTTAGACTTATTTCGTAAATAATAAATTAGATTTATTCTTTTTAAATTGGAATTAAATTCATCCTTTTGTAATTAAATTAGATTTAATTAAGCAGGAATTCTTTTTCGATTTTAAAATAATGCTGACATAATTTTAAATAGTTTTTTTACATGCTTTGATATATGTTGTGGTGGATACATCCTATGGACTTAGGGTTTTACCGCTTTGTTTTATCTGGGTTGTAATGGACCGGTTAGTGTCCCCCAGTTTGTATTTCCTTTTTTGGTAGTATAATGTATAGGATGCTTCGTTATGTAATTAGAAGTAGGACCTTTCTAGAGCTTGGAACCCGGAGCTTATCAAGATTAGATTTGATGAAGGCTATCCCCCTAAAGGCGCCTAGTGGCCGTCCCTCCTAGGCCTTGGTGAGCCACTCGGTGCACCAATTTGAGCATCGTCTAATCAACTATTTAATTAGTTAATTAATTTAACTAAATAATACTCCCTCCGTCCCAAAAAGGATGTCCTCTATTCTACTTTCGTCTATCCCAAAATATTTGTCCCTTACTATTTATGTATGTATTTATCATCTAATCTGATTATATTACCCTCCATTTCAATTGACAAATATACAATTAATTCATTTTTACTATAAAACTACAATTATATTTAAGGAAGATCATTTTATACATGGATAGAAAACAATAAGAATAAATCAAATTAAAAGCATGACATTTTTTAGAAGGTAACTTATTAGTTGTCTTTTGTTTTATGGAAAGGGTACTATTGGGAAACAATGAAAATTTGATAATTCCTATGAAAAGTCAAATGGGACATTCTTTTTGGGACGGAGGGAGTAGATAATATATTTAATTAATTTTATTTCTCCAAGAAATAATATATTAATTAAACTATAAATGAACTAACTTATTTCTTCAAATAATTAATTCCATTTAATTAATTTTAAGTGTGTGTTTCTTAAATATGTTTCGTCAGGTTCAGTGTGTGTTTCTTGAATAGTCGTCTCCCTGGGTGTTTCATCTTGTTCATTAAGAACAATTTTTCTACATGCACCACCTTCTTGAATGAACACATCTTATAGAAAGTGTGCTTGAAGTGCAACAATGATCCTTTGATCATCTTGCATGAAGAATAGGTATCACATAGAATCCTCTGGAAAACTAATGAAATGTCCTTTAAGGGACCTGGTTCCAATTTCTTTGCCTTTGTTTTTTTGATGTAGGCAGGGCATCTCCAAACCCTAATGTACTTAAGATTTGGTTTCCTATTTCTCCATATCTCATATGGAGTCTTAGGAACAGCTTTGGAAGGACATCTATTCAATATATGAACAGCTGTAAGGAGTGCATGTCCCCACTAGATGATGGGTAAATCAATACAGCTGAGGATAGATCGAACCATATCAAAAAGCATTCGATTCCTACGCTCTGCTACGCGATTCCGTTGTGGAGTTGTTGGTGGTGTGAGTTGCAATATTATCCCATGTTTCTTTAGGAACTGATTAAACTTGTCACTCATATATTCACCTCCACGAACCGATCACAGTGTTTTGATATGATGACCAGTTTGTTTTTCCACCAAAGCCTTAAATTCTTTGAACTTATCAAATGATGCAAACTTATACTTCGTTAGATACACAAGATCATACCTTGAATGGTCATCAGTGAAAGTAACGAAATAGTGAAAGCCTCCGCGATCCATTTCTCCAAATGGTCCGCAAACGTCGGTGTGCACACGTCCTAATACTTTAGTGGCTCTTTCAAAAGTTCCGGTGAAGAGAGATCTAGCCATTTTACCTTTGAGGCAGATTCACAAGTCAGATAGGGATCCGATCCTAATGGGTCAATCAACCTATCTTTCTCCATCTCATGTATCTTTCGCTCTCCAGCATGGCCTAGTCTTAGATGCCACTTTAAGCTTAGGTTAGCACTTTGCCTACCACGCTTCTTTGAGATAACATTTACAACACACTCATTTCGCATGTTTAAATAATAGAGACCATTGACTAAAGTAGCAGTGCCAACAATATTATCACTGAACAAAATGCTGCAAGTACTGTCAATGAAATTAAAAACATAATTATTCCTAACCAACATAGGAATTGAAATAATGTTCTTAAGCCCGTTTGGTAAAACCAAAACATTCTCTAAATTTAAAACATGTCCAGATGATAAACATAAAGAAGTTGATCCAATGAGAGAAACTGCGACACTTTGCCCGCTGCTAACACTGATCAGCATCTCTCCATGCTCTAGCTTTCTACTTCGCTACAGATCCTGATTCATTACTCAAACGTGAGCACCAGTTCTAGAATCAAGTATCCACGCAGTGGAAAATACAGTTATACAACAATTGGTTTCTAAAACAAAAAGTTCCATACCTGGTGTTCCTTTGCCAAAGTTTGGACACTCCCTCCTCCATTGGCCTAGCTCACCACAGTGAAGGCACCTATCCTTTTTCTTTGATCCTTTGCGCTTCATCACTTTTAGTGCTTTTCCCTTTCCTTTGTCTATCTTACCTTGTGGACCCGGAGTGCTAGTAATTTTCTTAGTCTCCTGCTTCTTCTTGATTTTAGGCTTAGAAGTGATGACCAAGGCCGCCTCTTCTCCCTTTGGTTTCATTTGAGATTGTGTAGTATTCAGCTTGCTCATCAACCCAGCTAAATTGCATTCTATCTTATTACAGTTGAAGTTCACTACAAATTGGGAAAAGAAGTCTACAAGTGATTTCAAGATGAGATCAGTTCGTAGTTGCGGGTCTATGTTGAAGTCAAGGGCTTCCAACCTCTCAATTTTTGAAATCATTTTTGAAACATGGTCCCCAACCTTTTCTCCTTTCTTGATCTTGACTCCAAAGAGCTCTTTCAATATCTCATATCAAGCAGTGCTACTGTGCTCACCATAGAGCTCCACCAGGTGTGCCAAAATAGCCCTCATTGAGAACATTTTGTCATGGGACTTCTGCAACTCATTTGTCAATGAGCCCAACATGTACCCACGAACCCCGGAGTCGTCTTTGACCCACTTCTCATGAGATGCGACTTCCTCCTCATTAGCACGTGTCCTTATGGGCGCGGCTGGGATATCAGTATCCAATACATACCCCAATGACTCTATATTTAGGACTATCGTCAAGTTTCGGAGCCAATCTACATAGTTTGGACCAGTTAAAGTGTTCTTTTCAAGTAGTACAGATAATGGGTTGATAGTCATAGTGAGAGAGATAATAAGCAAATAACTGCAGAAAAGTAAAAAAAGACTTATTAGATTCAAAAGTAATTGTTGTTCCAAGTTTCAATTAAGGACTTTCAAAATAAACTTGGCTCCCACTATATTTTTCGAAAATCCACACTCCCACTGTGGAATTCAAAAGTCATCGTTGGAAGGCTTCGTAGTGGTGTTTGATTTCTTTAACTAGATTAAAAGGTTGCAACCTTTTGCTGGTATTTGGCCTAATCAATCTATTAAAGTGATGTCCAACATCAACCCATCAAATGGATGATTCAATCCCTTTGTCCATTATTCATCAAATCTCAACCTTTTAACGATCTTATTGATTTACGAATAGTTTAAGTTCAACCCACTGACTATCTATTAGTCTAACAATTGAATTTCACCTTGCAACCTTTTTCTGGTATGTGGGGTGAAATTTGTTTCGACCAACGGCATTTCATGCACTTATGAAGAATCTAAAATATATTTCAATATATAGCCCTCATTGCTTAGGGATGATTTTATATATTAAATATCATTTTAATTCCTCCCAAGTTCAATGGAGGACAGGATACCTAGTACCCTTTACTAACTTAATATTTTTCGAAGTGGGAGAATTTAAATTATTTATTAGGTCTCACTTTGCACATTAATCCATTTTATATCATACATACAAACATGAATTAAAATATAAAAATTAGTAATCCTAGAAAGCTAACAACACATGATTCATGGACTTTTATTCCTAGATTGAAACAAGCCAATGTTTCAATCAAAAATAAAAAGAAACTACACTAAAGCTTCCAAAGCTCCTTCTTGTATCTCCTCGGCTCGACTTGAACTTCTCCTTTGGGCCTATTCTATTTTTAACTATTACATTTCAATATATAAGCCACCTATACAAAATTTATCTAGAAAGAAAATAAAAAATACGCTCAAAAAGGCCTTTACAACCCATCAAAAAGAAACAAAATTAAAAACAAGCCTAAGTCCATGAATCATGTCTCCCATCACATAACATGTCAAACATGATATATTTCACATAACACACGAACACCATATATGTTAATTCCTAATTAAATTCCAAATTCAATTATTGTTTTTCATATTCTTGAGTAAATTTATTTGATTCCAACTGAAAATTCAATTTTAATAAACTCCAATTAATTTTATATTAAAATTTAATTTTAATAAAAATTAATCTCCAAGTATATTAAAATTAATTTCACAAAAGAAGGAATCCAATTTAATTCAAAGTCTAACTTTAATTAACATTAGATTATTTTGAATATTTTTTGAATTAAAATCCAATTTAAATCAAAACCTAAAGAAATATATTTATTTAATAATATACCCGGGTTACCCACGGGTCAACCTGGGTCGTTCACCGACCCGTGTGTTAAAAAACACACGGGTGGGCTCGCTGTCACTGTGAGTCCCATTGCGCAGCCCAGCCAATCAAAGGTTTATGCCGCCGGTCATTCCCGCCTCCGGCGCGGCGGCGGGTTTCCTTGTCGGCGATGGGGATTTTTTATCCCCATCTTTTCGTGATTATTTTATCACATCAAAATTACATAAAATCATGATTTATTAATTTCTAACGAATAAAATAAACAAAATCCTCAAGAAATTACATACACCGAACCCCGCGATTTGGTTTTGATACCACTGTTGGTGAAAAATAACTAAACACAGTGGAAAAGCAAAATTTAAATTTTTTTTTGATTTTCCCATAACAGGATCAATCACGGGATTTTATCAGACGTATTTACGATAGGGTAAAATAAACTTTACCCGTTGTAGCGAAGTGGTTGGAGAAACTCACGAACTTGTATCCTTCAACTTCTTCATGAAATTACTCCAGCGGAAAACTTGATGATCCGAGAAGTCCAATTGTTCTGCCTCTAAATTGTCTCGCCAGAAAACTTGATGAGAAAAATATTCCTCCTTCTTGGTTTTGAAACCGATGGCTAGAGAGAAAGGGAGAAAGGAGTTCTTTTCTTGTGGCTTAAGTAAATTATAACTTATAACCTATGTATTAACTAATGCGATATATTTATATCACTTAAGTTAATACTTTGGGCTCAAATTAGCCCATAAAAGGCGCCTCGTGGCCGTCCTTCCTATGCGTTGGTGTGCCACTTGGTGCACCAATTTGAGCTTAGTCTAATCTACTATTTAATTAATTAATTCGATTCAATTAATTAATATATTTAAATAATAGATAATACATTTAATTAATTTTATTTCTCCAGGAAATAATATATTAATTAAACTACAAATGAACTAACTTATTTCTTCAAATGATTAATTCTATTTAATTAATTAAAGTATCCAATACTTAAAATATTACCACAAGAAATATTGCATTTTTCTATCCTATTTTTCCTTTTTAAGCGTGACTCTTTAGGTTAATTTATATTTGACAATGGGAGGATTCCATTGAATATGGGTCTCACGTAGCCAGTCACGTGGTCCATATTTTCACCCAAATAAGATGAAATGATTAGATCATTCTTACCTTTCCTTTTGTAAATACCATGTGAATATAAATTATTCATTTCCTTATCTCGGTCAAGTGAAAGTCATGGTTTTTAGTCAAACTCACTGACTTGACACTATGCTATATTTATAATAAGTTTAGATCAGTTAATGCTTTGGCCAAAGACTTTTGAGATCTAACTTACTTATAAATGCATAGAATAATTCCTCGTTCACCTTCAAGGGAACGAATCCCGTCTTGGATATCAGTTAAGACTACTATTTGCCCATTAGGTTGCAGTTCGAGGTTGACCCCACCAACGGGTGAATTGGGCCTAACTACTCTAATGATGAACCTAATGTCACAATTATATCTTCAACTCGATTCCTCAAGTCTAAAGTTCATACACACCTATTACAATTTATTCAATTCTGTCATTGATTATCAAAGAGTGAAAACCCATGTGACAGAATCGATGTGAGTCATGTATGAGTGCCACTATCTCCATCAGTGCACCTATGATGTGAGTTCTTCACTACTTCCTAGTGATTGACGGACACCTTTCTTGTCAAAACTCATATCATACAAGTCTTCATGATTTCCAACGCCCAATTGAAAATCATTGACTAGCAGACTATTTTAGTACACAAGTATCAAACTCCTCTAGTGCCTTAGAGAGTTAACTCTTGTGTTCATGGACTTATAGATAATTACAATAAATAAATGTCAATATAATAGTAAACAACTAATAGCCTTTTATTGTTCGAATTCGAAACAATTACAAATTAATAATGTCTTATCATTTCCTAATCCTCTAGCGGCGTTTGAGGACATTAACCTAATAGTTTACATGCAAGCACTTTTAGGAAAGGAGTGGGATGATGATTTACCTCCAAATGGGCTGCTCGGTGTGAGGATTGCTCCTAATAACCATGAAAGGGGAAAGAAGCGCCCAATAGTTGCAAAAACATGTATCCACTGCCAGGAAGTGGACGACTGGAAATGTGACTGTCCCAAGCTAAAAGCAAACATTACTTCAGGTATAGAACTTAATGTTTTAGAAACAAATTGTTCTATTACTATTTTTTCTACTTCTTGGATTCTAGACTCTGGGGCTAGTGCTCACATATGCGTTTTGAATCAGGAACTGGAAAGAAGTAAGAAGCTGAAGCATGGAGAAGTGATGATCAATGTTGGCAGCGGTCATAGTGTAGCAGCCACACACATTAGAACAACTTCTATTAGATTATTTTATGGACATTTATTATTGTTAGACGATTGCCTTGTTTTGCTCAATGGGCTGAAGAATATTGTTTCTATTTCTATTTTAGTCAGGAAAGGTTATTTATTTTCCTTTGCAAACAATTCTTGTGACATTTATTTTAGAAATGAATGCATTGGCAGTGCGTCTTTGATAAATGGTTTATGCTATATTAATGTACAAAATAATTGTAATGTTAATGCTGTAACAAGAAAGCACAATTTGCATGATACAAACTTAAGACAACTGTGGCACTTAAGATTAGGTCGTGTCGGGGAACATAGACTACACGAGTTAGAAAATGATAGAGTCATAGACTCATTGGGATTGGATCCCTATCCCACTTGTGAGTCTTGTATTCAACACAAGATGACCAAATCCCCCTTCACAGGGACTTTTGAAAGAGCTTCTGAAGTCTTAGGTTTGATTGATACTGATGTGTACGAGCCTTTTGGAAATGTGGACCGCGGTGATTTTCAATACTTTATAACATTTACCGATGACCATTCTAGGTATGGCTATGTGTATTTGATGAAGTACAAGTCTGAATCACTGGAGAAATTCATTGAATTCAAGACTTTAGTCGAAAATTAAATCGGGAATCATATCAAGACACTTCGGTCTGACCACGGTGGCGAGTATATGAGTGCCAAATTTGACCAGTTCTTATGAGAACATGGCATACTGTTATAGCTTACTCCTCTAGCCACTCCACAATTAAATCGCGTAGCAAAACGAAGGAACCGAACATTGTTGGACATGGTTCAATCAATGCTCAGCTACACGGATTTGCCCATTTCATTATGGGGGCATCCGCTGCTCACAGCTACTCATATTTTGAACAGGTGTCCCTCCAAGTCTGTTCCTAAAACACCGTATCAGATATGGCGTGGAAAGACACCTAAATTGAAACACAAAAAGATATGGGGTTGCCCAGCTGATAAGAGGCATTTTTACGTGTTTTTAAGCCCCTTTGCGTTTATGTCTTAGGTTCATTTATCGCTTGATTCTTGCCACATGTGCGTTTAATTCGTGCATTAAGTGATTTCAGGTCTTAAATGGAGACAATCAAAGAACGGGATGAAAAATGACGTATAAAACAAGTTTAGGCCAAATTGCTACGCACCCCTATGCCCAAGCGCCTAAAAACTCACGCCCAGGCGCCGGACAAGATGGAAATAACGTCAACATTCTGCTTACCACGCCTAGGCGCCATCTTTCCCACGCCCGGGCGCCGTATCTACACCACTTTCCACGTTCGAGCGCTATTTTCGTATGTTTAGAGGCCGAATTGGATGCAGTTCCCTTCTACAATGTTGTAGCACTATGTGTTAGCTTCAAATGAGGACTTGAATCATCCAAACCGGAGTTTCGTGGAGAAAGTTATGAATGAAATACGATTGCTGCGCAGGATACATTGCATTTAATTTCAGCATTCTGAATCCCGCGCCCAAGCGCCGTAATGCCACGCCTAGGCGTGTCCACACCCGAATTTTGATTCTTTTCAGCCAAAAGATCATCATTTGATGGGGGAATGGAACATTTAAAGCCAGGAGGTCATCACATGTATGGGAGGGATGTCATAAGTATGTTTCTTAGTAGATCTACTTTATGGAATTTTATACTACTCACTTTAAGAGTAGTGGAGGACACACTAGGGGAGACACACACTAGGAGCTGAAATTTTGTGGTCTTCTTAAGGCATTTTTGAGCACACTTGACCGAAACACATCTTGGAGGAGGGGAGAGAGAGAGGATTTTGGCCATCACTTTTCACTCATCATCATTCATCACCATTCTTCATCACTTTTGGAGGGGAACAAAGAGAGAGGAGTGAAGGATTGAAGATCAAAAAGCAAGGATCCATCATCAAATCAATTGAGGGTGTTTTAATTATTTGCATTTACATGTTTATTTCCATGAGTATGTTTATGTTTGTATTAGATTTTCTTAAATCCTTGATGAGAGGCTAATATTGTAGAACTAAGGCCATGTGAAATCCAATTTATGAATCAATATATGTGAAGTGAATTTTCGTATTAATTCTCATATTGCTTTGTGTGTTGATTTTGAGCTTTTATTACAATCATGTGCTTGATCACCATATGCTTGCTATCTTGCCTAGTCTAGTCATTCGAGAGAAGATAGGTTAGTGTTCAAATGCATCAACACATCATCCGAAACTAATGTGAAATTGCTCCTAGAAATAGGTAAAGATTTCCGGGTGCGGTTAGCCGGATTTATCCGGGGAAACTCTAGAACGTTAATGCGTGGTTATTGATTAGATTCTCGGATAGACATATTTAGAGAACCATCAATTAATCATAGGATTATTATGTGCCGAGACATCGGGTAATAATTATCTAAGGAATTTCCACCAAAGCAATAGGAGTCTAATAATTCGAAGAGTAGCTCATCTATATTGACGAGTAGATTCGGTTGTAGCATGTGCCTTAGTCATTTTATCATACGTGAGATTTAATCTATAGTTCGTTTCTTTTTGGTTCGTCACTTGCTTACTCGTTTTATTGCAATCTACTTTTGTCCATTTTCATTAATCATAAACTAAAATTCAAGTTTCCGTGGTTCGACAACCCGGACTTTTTGTCCACTTATTACTACATACGTCTAGTGCACTTGCTATCATAGCACGTTAGCTTTTAGCGTGTCAAGTTTTTGGCGCCGTTGCCGGGGATTGTTTATTTTAGTTTTTGATTTTCGTTTACATTTTTTATAATTCTTAGTTTTCGTTTATTTCTTGATTTTCTTTTATTTTCGTGATTAGTCTAATTTTGTTCTTGTATTTAATTGTTAGGTTCTTGAGGTGCATGACCCGCTCCTCAAACAAGCCTCTATACGAGTTGGAGCCCGAAATTGAACGAGTTCTTCGGACTAGTAGGCGAGCAAGAGAAATGGCCAATAATCTCAACCAAAACCCGAATGGAAATTTCCCGGACATGAACTCACCGGAAACGAGGGAGTGGTTACAAGGTGTTCTACAAGCCATGCAAGCGGTACCTCCTCCACAACTCCCGTCGGTTCGGGGTAGCTTACCACCTAGGGTTCATACCATTCCGGGGCCCGTAGTCGTGCCTAATTTCTTCACACCAAACTACCACATTCCGGCTCACATTTTTAATATGGTGCAAGGAGATCCTTTCTATGGAGAACCGCACGAATCACCACACGCTCATTTGGAAACCATAGATGAGGCTCTTGTGACCATTCAATATCACCCACGAGATCGTGATGCGATTCGTCTAAGAGTCTTCCATTTCTCATTGAAGGATAGGGCGACAACATGGTACAAATCCTTACCTCCACAATCTATTACAACATGGAGTGAGTTGGTCGATGCCTTTTTAAATAAATTCTTTCCACCCTCAAAAATCAATGAGCTACGGAGTAATATAAAAGGGTTTAGGCAAAGGAGCAATGAATCTTTAGCCGAGGCTTGGGCTAGATATAAGGGCATGCTCCGTAAATGTCCCGATCATAATTTTGGGTTGAATGAACAAGTACTCCATTTCTATGATGGGGTTAGGTCACGTATTCGGCATAGACTCAACGCGGGTGCGGGAGGAGATCTCCTTGGGTTAGACTGTCAAAGTGTATGGGACAAAGTCGAACAGTTGGCCCGAGAAGAGAGCTTTACCCCGACGATGAAGAGGCCTCATCCTCTAAAAAGGTTGCTTGTATTGAGGAAGTAGTAGAGGAAGTAGTAGTCTTGGAACCGGAGGTTGGCAATGTTAATTATGTGGGGAATCAAAATCAACCTCGGGTGAACTTTCATATACCTGAGAATTTTCCAAAAAGGCCCAACCCCGCACAGAACGCACAACCGGGGATCTATCAAGCTCCACGGCCACCCTTCAATAACCCACCTCCGAGGCAAGGCAATTTCAATGAACAAGGTCAAGGTCAAGTGCAAATGCGACCTCCCACAATCGATGAGAAACTAGATGCTCACATGAAAAAGTCCGATACATCTTTCAACGAACTTCGGGGTATGATAAAGGATATGTGTATGGAGATGAAGGATTTGCGAACACAAGTAGGGCAACTTTCTAATGCGGTTAACGGTAGAGCCCCGGGGACTCTCCCAAGCGACACGGAAAAGAACCCGAAGGCCCAATGCAATGCCATAGCCTTGAGAAGTGGCAAACAATTGGAGAATGACACTGCCAGTACATCCGCGCCCGAGCGCCCCGACATGCACGCCCAGGCGCCTGATCTACCCTGTTCTGGACAAAATTCTCTGTTTCTCGCGCCCGAGCGCCCCGACCTGCACGCCCAGGCGCCTACAGATCCGCGCCTAGGCGCCAATATACGCGCCCAGGCGCCACCCACAAACCTGCCAGATGCATATGTTCTGCATCCCGCGCCCGAGCGCCCCGAAATGCACGCCCAGGCGCCAACAGATCCGCGCCTAGGCGCCGATATACGCGCCCAGGCGCCGCCTACTGTTTCAGTGGGTTTTCATCCGTCTAATCCAACGCTTTCTCCCCCTATCGAAGTTCGTCTCCCTTCCCAAATGCTCACAAAAAGAAGAAAAAGGAGATGGATCCGAGCTTTCTTCGAATTTTGGCAATCCTTCGGGAAGTGAGAATTAATATTCCGTTTATTGACGCCATTCTCCAAATGCCGAATTATGTGAAGTTCTTCAAGGACATACTCTCCAACAAGCAGAAGTGGGAAGAGAATGAGACGGTGTGCCTCACGGAAGAATGCTCCGCCGTATTGCTCAATAAATTGCCAACTAAGCTCCAAGATCCCGGGAGCCTCACAATCCCGTGCACGATTGGATCCCTATCATTCAAGAAGGTGTTATGTGACTCGGGGGCCAGCATCAATCTTCTTCCATACTCACTATTTAAAAAGCTAGGCCTTGGAAATCCCAAGCCGACCTCAATGAGCCTTCAACTAGCCGACCGATCGATCAAGAGGCCCAAGGGGATAATCGAAGACGTTATTGTCCAAGTCGACAAGTTTTATTTTCCCGTTGATTTCGTAGTACTCGACATGGAAGAAGATGTGGAGGTACCATTAATCCTAGGGAGACCATTCCTAGCCACGGGTAAGGCGGTAATTGACATTGCTAATGGTAAGCTTACCTTGAATGTGGGCGATGACAAAGTTACCTTTGATGTTTACAAAGTCCTTAAACATCCTATTGATCATGACTCGTGTTATCGAATTGATACATTTGACCATTTGATTGTTGAGTATTTACAGGACAATACGATTGAAAATTCTCTCGAACAGAATCTTATGAAATCCATGCAAGTGGACTCGGAGAAAGATGATCTAGTGGAAAGGGTTCTAAGCTTGGAGTACAAATCTTCCTCTCATTCGGGAGGATTCATCAAAGTTGATAGATCATTGTCAGGATCACCTCACCCATCTATTGAAGAACCCCCCTCTCTCGAACTCAAACCCCTCCCCTCCCACCTTAAATATGTGTACTTGAACGACGACGAAACACTCCCATTGATCATTTCCTCATCTCTTTCAGGATCACAAGAAGAGCAATTAATGACGGTGTTGAGATCTCACAAACGGGCTTTTGGGTGGAAACTTGCGGACATCAAAGGCATTAGTCCAGCGATATGTATGCACAAAATACTTATGGAGGACTCCACCAAGCCTACACGCCAGCCCCAAAGGAGATCAAACCCAAAAATCAAAGAGGTAGTAAAGAAGGAAGTGATTAAACTGCTCGACTCAGGTATAATCTATCCTATTTCTGATAGTGCGTGGGTGAGCCCTACCCAAGTGGTGCCTAAGAAAGGGGGGATAACGGTAATTGAGAATGCGAATAATGAGCTTATCCCAACTCGTATAATTAGTGGGTGGCGTGTATGTATAGATTACCGTAAGTTGAATGATGCCACACGTAAGGATCATTTCCCCCTCCCCTTTATTGACCAAATGCTTGAACGATTAGCCGGGCATGATTTCTATTGTTTTCTAGATGGTTACTCCGGCTATAATCAAATTGCCATAGATCCTGAGGACCAAGAGAAAACCACTTTCACTTGTCCTTATGGCACATTTGCTTATAGAAGGATGCCATTTGGCTTGTGTAATGCCCCGGCCACTTTTCAAAGATGCATGATGGCTATTTTTCATGATATGGTTGAAGATTTCCTTGAAATTTTTATGGATGACTTTTCTGTTTTCGGAACAACTTTTGATATTTGTCTTGCTCATCTAAATGTTGTGCTTAAACGTTGTGAAGAAACCAACCTTGTTTTGAATTGGGAAAAATGCCATTTAATGGTCCGGGAGGGGATTGTGCTTGGCCACAAGATCTCTCAAAAAGGGATCGAAGTGGACCAAGCCAAGATTGAGGTCATTGAAAAACTTCCCCCGCCCACTTCGGTAAAAGCTGTTAGGAGTTTTCTCGGGCATGCTGGTTTCTATAGGCGATTCATCTTGAATTTCTCTAAAATTGCGAAACCGTTGTCTAATTTGCTTGTCAAAGATGCACCTTTTGATTTCAATTCTTCTTGTATGCAGGCCTTTCTTGATTTGAAGGAACGCTTAGTTTCCGCCCCTATCATGTCATCCCCCGATTGGAGCTTACCATTCGAATTGATGTGTGATGCGAGTGACACCGCGGTTGGAGCGGTCCTTGGCCAAAGGAAGGAAAAGGTATTTCGAACCATTTACTATGCTAGTAAAACTCTTAACGATGCACAATTGAATTATGCCACCACGGAAAAAGAATTACTAGCCATAGTCTTTGCATTCGATAAATTCCACTCTTACCTCGTGCTAAACAAAGTGATAGTTTACACCGATCATTCGGCTTTAAAATATTTGCTTGCCAAGAAAGATGCTAAACCAAGACTTCTTAGGTGGATTTTGTTACTCCAAGAATTTGATTTAGAGATAAAAGACAAGAAAGGCACCGAAAATGTAGTAGCCGACCACCTCTCACGATTAGAGCTAGTGAATGATCCGTTAGATGAGATACCAATTCGTGAGGAATTCCCGGATGAACACCTCCTTGCTATTTCTGAAAAAATTTCACCTTGGTATGCTAACTTTGCCAATTACATTGTTACGGGCCGTCTTCCCCCGGATATCACTTTTCATCAAAAGAAGAAATTTCTATTGATGTAAAGCAATATCTTTGGGACGAACCCTTTTTATTCAAAGTTTGTGCAGATGGCTTAATTCGACGTTGCATACCCGAAACGGACGTGCATGCTATCCTATCTCATTGTCATGATATGGCGGTAGGTGGCCATTTTGGGCCTTCCAAAACGGTAGCTAAGATCCTCCAATCAGGTTTCTTCTGGCCTACTCTTGTTAAAGATGCACATCATTATGTCAAATCTTGTGATCGCTGTCAACGAATGGGGAACATCTCTAAACATCATGAAACGCCCTTAAATAGCATGTTAGAGTGTGAGTTGTTTGATGTATGGGGTGTGGATTTCATGGGCCCTTTCCCCAGTTCTTGTTCAAATAAATATATCCTTGTTGCGGTAGACTATGTCTCCAAATGGGTGGAAGCCGTGGCCTTGCCTACTAATGATGCTCGGGTTGTCACTCGTTTTCTGAAGAAGCATATTTTTACTCGATTTGGAACTCCCCGAGCCATCATTAGTGACGGGGGCACCCACTTCTGCAACAGGCAGTTTGAACTTTTATTGACCAAGTACGGGGTGAAGCATAAAATTTCGACCCCATACCACCCACAAACTAGTGGCCAAGTGGAGGTCTCGAATAGGGAGATTAAGCGTATTTTAGAAAAAACTGTCAACGCATCAAGAAAGGATTGGTCCCTTAAATTGGATGATGCTCTTTGGGCTTATCGGACCGCCTATAAAACCCCAATTGGCATGTCCCCGTATCGTCTTGTTTTTGGCAAAACATGTCACTTGCCCGTTGAACTCGAGCATCGTGCTTATTGGGCCATTAAGTTTCTAAATTTTGACTCTCAAAGTGTAGGTACACAACGTTTGCTACAACTCAACGAGCTCGAAGAATGGCGTCATCTTGCCTATGAGAACGCGAAACTCTATAAGGAGCGGACCAAAATGTGGCATGACAAACATATTCTCCCCGGGAATTCCACAAGGGAGAGCGGGTGTTGCTATACAACTCTCGACTCCGACTCTTCCCCGGGAAGCTTAAGTCTCGATGGTCGGGCCCATTTTTGATTTCCCAGGTCTATCCATCCGGCGCCGTCGAGCTTACAACAGATAAAGGACATACTTTCTTGGTCAACGCTCAACGTCTAAAACCTTACTTAGGGATGGATGGACCAAGAGACAAAGAGTCCTTCATCCTCGCGGACCCTTCGTGATTCTTCGCTTTCAGTCGAGCTAATGACTCTAAACTAGCGCTTCTTGGGAGGCAACCCATGTTTTCTTTCCGTTTCCTTTTCTTTTTCCCTTATTATCCCGTTTGTTGCTTTATTTTCTAGTCTTACATCTTTGTTAGTTTGTGTTTTAAGTGTTTTGTCTCTCCCCTTTTGAAACAGGAAATGAAATTCTTTACAAAATGGTTCTGAAAGGGGCGCCCAAGCGCCGAGACAACGCCCGCCTAGGCGTCCGGTTCTGAAAGGGGCGCCCAAGCGCTGAGACAACGCCCGCCTAGGCGCCCGGTTCTAAAAGGGGCGCCCAAGCGCCGAGACAACGCCCGCCTAGGCGCCCGGTTCTGAAAGGGGCGCCCAAGCGCCGAAACAACGCCCGCCTAGGCGCGGGCATTACCAGTCAAAAATCCAGGTACGCTGTGTCGCGCGCCTAGGCGCCCAAACACGCGCGCCTAGGCGCCCGTTTCTGATTTAAACAGATTTGTGGGTCAAACGGTCAAAATTTTTCACAAACTCTTCACAACTCCTCTCCCAAGCGATTTCCGGCGACCCTCTCACCATTTCCGGCCATCTCCACCGTGTTTCACCGCCACTTTCCATCAACATCACGCGCTGCACAGTGGCCCCTCTTTCACATCCAACTCGGTGCGAAAATTTTGGGGAAAAAGGTGAGTTTTGGCTTTACCCTTCTTCCATTTCCGATTCATAGACGACGAGTAGGTGCCTTACATTATAGTTTGAGGATTATTTGGGGCTTCGTCCGATTGTGGATTGAATTTTTTTTGTTATTGCATTTGAGGACTTCTATTGGATTTGTGGATTGTAATAAAAAATTGGGGGTTGTTGTTGTTGAATTGGATGATCTATTGTTATCAATTCGTGGGTTGTTATCAATTTGTGGGTTGAAATTGAATTTGTGGGTTGTTGTTGTTGAAATTGGATGCTATATTTTTGATTAAATCTGTGGATTATTGCTTAAAGAATTGAGGAATCGGTTAAATCCGTGGATTGTTGCTAGATTGTGGGTTGCTCTCTGATTTTGGTGTGTTGTTGGGCGTTGACGATTGTTGTGTTGGGTTGGTTGCATTTGGGTTGATTTGAGTAGTTGAGAAGTTGATCATTGTTGTTGCAAATGACGAGAACTACCAACAGACCGTCCAAGGGTAAGAAAAAAATGGGTGAGGGTTCCTCTAATGAGCCCGAGACTCCCGATAATACCCGTTTTGAAAACTCCCAAGTCCAAATTATGTGTCAGAGTTTGAGCACCCCTCGCACCCTTATTAAGGAGCACTATTTAACCACCCGGGGACAGCCCTCTGTGCACGAATTGATACAGTTCCATCACTTACAGTTTTTCTGTCAAAAGCCCGAGGCCATTCGTCTTCCTTGGGTCCTGGAATTCTTCAGCTCCGGGGTTTATGATGAGATTGAGACACGAGGATAGCTGGGGACTACCCTTTTGGTACGGGGCAAACATGTCAATTATGAGTTGAGACAGATTAGGGAGAGCATAGGCACCCCGACCCCTCAGACATGCGAGTTCACCACTCTTTACAATGCAGGGCGCCTCCGAGTTAGCCTGTCGGATATTTTGCGGGTTATTGGCCGAGAGGGGTGGGAATGGGTACCCGGAGAAGCTCATGTCCCCCGTAGGGCTCTATTACCCGAGGCTGCTTTCTGGCTCGACTTCATCCGATTCAATTTAATACCGAGTACCAATCGATCAGAGGCAAACAAGGAACGGGCCACCCTCATCTATGCTATTATGTCCAAGAAAACTGTGGAATTGCCCGGGTAATCCACAAGTCTTTGACGGACCACTTTAGGAAGTTGAAGAATGAGTTAGGGCCGTTGATTAACAAAGAATTGGCTAAGCAAAAGGGCGAAGGTCCCACTCGGAAGATTCCCATCATTCTCCCGTCACTGATCACAGCTTTATGCAAGGCAGCTAAGGTTCCCACATTTCCTATGGAGCGTACTGAGCTCCCTGGTTCTTATCTCACCGTGGTAGATGACGACTCCCAGGCTCCTCCACCACCAGCTACTTCCAAGAGGCCTCGCCCGTCTTCATCCCGGTCTACTAGCTCCCCACAGTTTCCACCTATGGATGCCGCCGCCATTAGACAATTAAAGGATGAATTGAGGGATGAGTTGCGAGATGAGATAAGGGTGGTCATGTCCGACACTTGTGCTTATTTCCGTCAGCTTCTTGTAGAGCATGATGAGTTTGTCGGTCGGGGGCCGTTTGATTATTCTACTCCTCCACCTTACCCGCACCCCCCGCCTCAGCAGCCGGCAGATTTGCACGATTCAGGTGCTCTCGTTCCTGTAGGAGGTGATGATGAGGCTCATAATGATGAGGGTAGCCCGTTGATTGATTTGGATGATCTCGGCGGAACGGATAAGGATTACATTGACCGTTTTGGCACCACCGATTAGGCTTATCTTGTTTTATTTCCATGCATGTTTCGTTTTGTTTTTGGATATCTTTTGTTGGGTTGTTGGATATTTTATATTTTATGTTTGGATGCTTGATGTTTTCTTTCCATGCATGTTTCTCGGTTTTGTTTGTCTCGTTTTGTTTTATTCTATTCTATCCAATGTTTGATGCTTTGTATGGCTAGCATTTGTTTACCTATGTAGTGATCGACACAGTGATTGCCATCCTTGGACTTGATTGCCTTAAGTGGACTCGGGTTTGCTTTTCAGCTTCCCTATGGTGACGTGTACTTTGCCCTTCTCTTTTTCAAACATTGGGGACAATGTTCATGATAAGTGTGGGGGGGTATACTAGATCCATTATAGTCATGTTGATTCATGTTTTACATATTTCGGTCCAAGTTTGGGGGGTGCTGTACCTCTACATGTGAAATGTGTGCAATTTTAATTTTTTTTTGGATAGAATTTCAACCCTTCACTTGAGGCATTGAGTATGGTTAATTTGAATACATGGTATGTTTTCTCTATCAATTTGGTTTTTAATGGCTATACACATCGTTCCTTGCTTATGGGATCCTAACTAGACTAGATTAACCTTAAGATGATTCACATATGCACCTAAATCGAAGGTAGAGGAGTTGAGTGGGCAATCATTTTGAAACACTTAAAGGCTTGATCCCGGAAATATCAACTTAGAATTTTCACATGTGTTATGAGTTGAGAACGTTAACTTCGTGTGCTTAATAATAATAAAAAGAGGTTGAACATTGGTATGACTGAAAAAGTCAGGCTTAATAGATACTGGGGGAGAAGAGCACCATGCCTAGAATACTGTACTATTAAGCTAATTTGAGCTAGAGCTCAAGCCAATGCAAGTGTTAAATGAATAAGGACCTAGTTTGATTTTGTGGCCTTTGACACTCGAGTGATTAAGCCCTTAGGAATGTCTCTACATTTGATACCCGAAAGCCGTTTGGTTTAGGAGTTATTGGCCTAAAGCTCGTTACAAGGGTGTCATAGAAAGCCTAAGAGGATCGAACATTGCACATGGTCTAGCCTCTAATGTTCGAGTTGAAAGTGCATAAGTTAAAGCCGAAAGTGGAATGAAGTGATGAATTTTTAAGTGGCTATGAAGTTGTATTCAATTCTCGTACCATGTGAATAATCAAAAGTTGATAAATATGGGGTTAATGCTTGAAAAGTGGTAAGAATGCCACTCGACTATAATACTTGAGATTTATTACACTACACCCTTAGGATGATCTTTTCGATGTTAAGGCGTAACATGAGCAAGTGGGTGACGTGTATATATATGTAACTTGAGCTTAAACAGGTGAATTCATACCATTGTGTGCTATTAATCATTGTAATTTACGTTGAGTGATCGGGGTTGAAAATCTTTCGATTTTGTGGGTATATCGTCTGCAAACCCTCATGAGACTATAACTCGTCCTTTGAGGTAACTCAAAGGTTCAAAGGCTTGTTGCATTCGCTAAATTCAACCGTTTACTCCACGAAAGTGAGATAGGTAGTTTTCTCTTTGATTGATGATGTTTCTTTATCTTAAAACTCTTATTGCTCGAGGACGATCAATTGATAAGTGTGGGGGTGTTGATAAGAGGCATTTTTACGTGTTTTTAAGCCCCTTTGCGTTTATGTCTTAGGTTCATTTATCGATTGATTCTTGCCACATGTGCGTTTAATTCGTGCATTAAGTGATTTCAGGTCTTAAATGGATACAATCAAAGAACGGGATGAAAAATGACGTATAAAACAAGTTTAGGCCAAATTGCTACGCACCCCTATGCCCAAGCGCCTAAAAACCCACGCCCAGGCGCCGGACAAGATGGAAATAACGTCAACATTCTGTTTACCACGCCTAGGCGCCATCTTTCCCACGCCCGGGCGCCGTATCTACACCACTTTCCACGTTCGAGCGCTATTTCCGTATGTTTAGAGGCCAAATTGGATGCCGTTCCCTTCTACAATGTTGTAGAACTATGTGTTAGCTTCACATGAGGACTTGAATCATCCAAATCGGAGTTTCGTGGAGAAAGTTATGAATGAAATACGATTGCTGCGCAGGATACATTGCATTTAATTTCAGCATTCTGAATCCCGCGCCCAAGCGCCGTAATGCCACGCCTAGGCGTGTCCACACCCGAATTTTGATTCTTTTCAGCCAAAAGATCATCATTTGATGGGGGAATGGAACATTTAAAGCCAAGAGGTCATCACATGTATGGGAGGGATGTCATAAGTATGTTTCTTAGTAGATCTACTTTATGGAATTTTATACTACTCACTTTAAGAGTAGTGGAGGACACACTAGGGGAGACACACACTAGGAGCTGAAATTTTGTGGTCTTCTTAAGGCATTTTTGAGCACACTTGACCGAAACACATCTTGGAGGAGGGGAGAGAGAGAGGATTTTGGCCATCACTTTTCACTCATCATCATTCATCACCATTCTTCATCACTTTTGGAGGGGAACAAAGAGAGAGGAGTGAAGGATTGAAGATCAAAAAGCAAGGATCCATCATCAAATCAATTGAGGGAGCTTTAATTATTTGCATTTACATGTTTATTTCCATGAGTATGTCTATGTTTGTATTAGATTTTCTTAAATCCTTGATGAGAGGCTAATATTGTAGAACTAAGGCCATGTGAAAGCCAATTTATGAATCAATATATGTGAAGTGAATTTTCGTATTAATTCTCATATTGCTTTGTGTGTTGATTTTGAGCTTTTATTACAATCATGTGCTTGATCACCATATGCTTGCTATCTTGCCTAGTCTAGTCATTCGAGAGAAGATAGGTTAGGGTTCAAATGAATCAACACATCATCCGAAACTAATGTGAAATTGCTCCTAGAAATAGGTAAAGATTTCCGGGTGCGGTTAGCCGGATTTATCCGGGGAAACTCTAGAACGTTAATGCGTGGTTATTGATTAGATTCTCGGATAGACATATTTAGAGAACCATCAATTAATCATAGGATTATTATGTGCCGAGACATCGGGTAATAATTATCTAAGGAATTTCCACCAAAGCAATAGGAGTCTAATAATTCGAAGAGTAGCTCATCTATATTGACTAGTAGATTCGGTTGTAGCATGTGCCTTAGTCATTTTATCATACGTGAGATTTAATCTATAGTTCGTTTCTTTTTGGTTCGTCACTTGCTTACTCGTTTTATTGCAATCAACTTTTGTCCATTTTCATTAATCATAAACTAAAATTCAAGTTTCCGTGGTTCGACAACCCGGACTTTTTGTCCACTTATTACTACATACGTCTAGTGCACTTGCTATCATAGCACGTTAGCTTTTAGCGTGTCACCAGCTTATGTGAAAAAGACCAAGGAGAGAAATTGGAGGCTAGGTCCTTGAAAGGACGATTCGTTGGTTATCCCAAGGATTCCATGGGATACCTATTCTACCTTTATGATGATCAAAGGATCATTGTTGCCTTACAGACAATCTTTCTCGAAGAAGAATTCATTCGAGAAGGTGGAGCTGGTAGGAGAATTGTTCTGAAAGAACAAAATGAATTTCCGTTGGAAGACACTGTTCAAGAGACCCAACCTAAACCGAAAATGAAACAGCCATCAATACGAAGGTCTACTAGAGTATCTCAACCGCCTGAGAGATATGGTTATCTGCTACAAGGAGAGCATAATCTGTACGTAGTAGCGGAAGGAAACTATGGAGACGATCCCTCTAACTATGACCAAGCAATGATGGACATGGATTCTGCAAAATGGCTCATCGCTAAGAAAGTAGAAATGGATTCGATGTATTCGAACCAAGTCTGAACTCTGATAGATCAATCCAAAGGTTTTACCCATTGGATGTAAACGAGTCTATAAGAGAAAGATAGGTTCGGATGGCAAGGTAGACACCTATAAGGCCAGGCTAGGGGCGAAAGGGTATAGTCAAAAGGAGGGCATTGACTATGAGGAAACATTTTCACCTGTAGCTATGATCAAACGCATTAGAACTCTACTTGCCATAGCTGCATACCTGGATTATGAGATCTGGCAAATGGATGTGAAGACAGCGTTCTTAAATGGATTCCTCGAGGAGAAAATCTATATGGAACAGCCCAAGGGTTTCATATCAAGTACATATTCTCATAAGGTCTGCAAATTTAATAGGTCTATTTATAGACTCAAGCAGGCCTCTCGCAGTTGGAACCTTTATTTTGATGAACAAGTATGGAGCTACGGATTTATCAAAAACGAGGATGAACCATGTGTCTACAAAAAGGTCAGTGGGAGCAAAATTCCATTCGTGGTGCTATATGTAGATGATATTCTACTTAAAGGGAATGATGCAGGTCTGCTAACTCCTGTTAAGACGTGGCTTTCAAGCACATTCTCCATGAAAGACTTGGCAGAAGCCACCTATATCCTAGGAATTCGCATCTACATGGATAGATTGAATAAGATGATAGGACTCTCTCAAGACCTCTACTTAGAGAAGGTCCTAAAGCGATTTTGGATGGAGAACTCTAAAAGAGGTCTCTTGCCCATGAGACATGGAATGCATCTCTCCAAAAAGATGAGTCCTCAAAGTGAAGAAGATTGAAAAGAGATTAATGCAATTCCATATGCCTCAGCTATGAGAAGTCTCATGTACGCAATTTTATGCACGAGACTAAATCTTTCCTATGTTGTGAGCATGGTGAGTAGGTTTTAAGCTAACCCAGGCAAAGAACATTGGATTGCCGTGAAATCTATCTTGGAGTACTTGAGAAGAACCAAAGATATGATTCTCGTTTATGGCAATGGAGAAATAAAACTAGACGGTTGTACCGATTCTGATTTTCAACCAGACATCAATGACCGCAAGTCCACTTCTGGGTTCATATTTACTCTGAATAATGGAGCAGTGCCTTGGAAAAGTTCCAAGTAAAGCACAACTGCTGATTCCACCACTGAAGCTGAATATACGGCAGCCTCAGAGGCAGCCAAAGAAGCTGTTTAGATTAAGAAGTTCATGGCAGAACTTCAAGTTGTTCTGTTGGGAAAAAATTGTATAAAACAAAAACACAGCGAAAGATAAAATATTTAAATCCCAAGTGGCTCATCTCTGTTTCACATATTTAAATTATGTTTCGAATTCAATTACCGTTCTTCGCGTATGTTGAATTCTAAACCAGCTTTGCAATCCCTTCTTGAACAGCAAATCCGTCGTTGTCTCTAAATTGCCACATCGGAGTCAAAAGTGAAAATCTTCTTCTTCTTCTCTTGGGGAAGACGGCTAGAGAGAAAGAGAGAGGTTGGAGAGTTTTGACTTGGAGAGAAAGTTAGGACTTAATCACTTAATTATTTTTTCACTAAGTAGTATATTTATACTACAATAGAAAACAATAAGCTAGGTCACTAAGGCCCTACTATGGACTCCCACTTCAAAGCTTTTAAGCCTTCGGGCTTTAGTCCTATTTTTTGCCTTTTAAATTAATTATAATTAATATAATTTATCCAATAAATAAATTAATTAAATAATCAATTAAATTCATGTTAATTTTATAATTAAATTCCTCTAAGGAATTGATTAATGCATTAACTTAATTAATTAATTAAAATCATCCAATGACTAATTAATTAATCAATCACGATATCCAATACCGAAATTCTCGCAAGTTTTTTCCATGATTTTCCTTTTGTACTTCCTTTAAGCGTGACTCTTTAGGTTCATCTCAAAACGTAATTGGGAGGAAACCAAAAGGATGTGAGTAACACCTAGCCAGTCACGTGGCTCACATCGTATCCTAATTGAGAGCGAATGAATAGGATCTTTCCAAACCTTATACGATGCGAATACCATACGAGTATAAACCTTTTATTCTTATATCCCAGTCAAGTGAGAGTCATGGTTTTAGTTAAACTCAAATGACTTGACCATATGCATAGCTCATAATGAGTGAAGGTCATTGAGTATACTTTCATGTCTAACATGAGTATCTCTTTATGCTTTGACCAAAGACTTTTAACCTCACTCATTCATGACTGCATAGGATATTTAGTTCATTCACTTATGAGAGAATAAATCCCATTTTGCTAATCAGTTAACAATGCTACTTGCCCATCAAGTCGCACTTCGAGGTCGATCCCACCAAAGGGTGAATTGGATCTAACTACTCTAATGACATACTTGATGTTACAAGTACATCTTCAACTCGATTTCTCAGGTCTAAGGTTCACGCGTACCTATCACAACTTATCAGTTTCATCATTGACTGTCAGTGAGTGAATACATATGTGATGAAACCGATGTGAGCCGTGTTTGAACATATCAGCCTAACTGATATGTCTATGACATAAGTTCCCTATCATTCCCATAGTGTTCGACTAGCACTTTCTTTGTCAAAACTTACATCATACAAGTCTTTGTCCTTTATTGATGTCCAGTCAATACTCTCTTAGACTTGCGAACCCTATTTAGATAATAAGGATCAAACCTTTCTAGTGCCATTCTTCCTAACCCATAGGAAGTAGAAGTTTTGCCTTATTATCGAGTACTTTTCGTTGTTTATTAACACCTTGCAAATGCATATAAGAAAACAACAAAATAATGCCTTATATGTAACGAAAAGATATTGTTTAGCTACAAGTCAATGCCTATAAATCTATCCTCTTTATAGCATTTGCGGGCATACACGCTAACAATTTCCCACTCGCACTCAATGCCATTTGCTATGGTATTTATACCCATTATCTCGAGATGTTTTTCTAGCACCGCCTGTGCCAATGGCTTGGTCAATGGATCAGCGACATTGTCAGCTGAGACTATTTTCTGAACAGATATTTCTCCGCGTGCAACGATCTCTCTTATGATGTGATATCTCCTCTCGATGTGTTTGAACTTGTTGTGAGACCTTGGTTCCTTTGCTTGCACTATTGCTCCAGTGTTGTCACAATAAAATGGCAACGAGAGATTTATGCTAGGAACCACTTGAAGTTCTTTTATGAACTTCCTAATCCAAACAACCTCTTTAGCTGCCTCAGAGAAAGCTATGTATTCAGCCTCTGTAGTGGAGTCCGCGGTTGTGCTTTGCTTGGAGCTTTTCCAAGTCACCGCCCCACCATTGAGGGTGAATATAAATCCTAAGGTGGATTTCCGATCATCGACATCAGATTGAAAATCTGAATCAGTGTACCCGTCCACTCTCAGGTTACCACTCCCATAGATGAGAATTATATCCTTGGTTCTCTTCAGATACTTTAGGATATTCTTCACAACCATCCAATGTTCTTTGTCCGGGTTTGCCAATTAACAACGCTTACTGAATAAGTAATGTCAGGTCTAGTACACAACATTACGTACGTTGGGCTACCCACCGCTGATGCATAGGGTACAGTGCTCATTTCCTTTCTATATTTCTCACTTTGAGGACACATAGATTTTGAGAGATGTATCCCATGTCTTATTGGCATGAACCCTTTCTTAGAATCCTCCATCCTATATCTCTTTAGGACCTTTTCTAAGTAAAGGGCTTGAGAGAGCCCTATCATTCTATTTGTTCGATCTCTGTAGATTCGAAGCCTTAGAATATAAATTTCCTCTCCCAAGTCTTTCATGGAGAAAGTACTCGAAAGCCACTTCTTTACAGTGGGGAGCATTCCTATATCATTCCCTATGACTAATATGTCATCTACATATAACACAAGGAATGTTATCTTGCTCCCACTAACCTTCTTGTAAACACATGGCTCATCTTCGTTCTTGATGAAGTCAAATCCTTTGATAGCCTCATCAAAACATAGATTCCAGCTACGAGATGCATGCTTGAGTCCATAAATGGATCTCTCAAGCTTACACACCTTATGAATATGCTCCTCGGATACAAAACCTTTAGGTTGTTCCATATAGATATGCTCTTCTAAGGATCCATTTAGGAAAGCAGTTTTGACATCCATTTGCCATATTTCATAGTCTAGGTGTGCGTCTATTGCAAATAGAATCCTTATTGATTTGATCATAGCCACTGGCGAAAAGGTTTCTTGGTAGTCAATTCCTTCTTTTTGACAATATCCTTTCGCCACTAGCCTGGCTTTGTAGGTGTCAACCTTGCCATCAACACCAATCTTTCTGTTGTAAATCCATTTGCACCCGACTGGTTCACCCCTTCAGGTTGGTCCACAAGTTTCCAAACTTGGTTTGCATGGATCGAATCGATCTCAGTTTGCATAGCTTCACGCCATCTAGTAGCATCCACATCCACCATTGCTTGATCAAAAGTGGAGGGATCATCTCCATGATCATCTTCTAATACAAAATGAAGATCCAGCTCCCTCTGTACTAGATATCCGTACCTCTCAGGTGGTTGAGGTACTCTACTTGATCTTCGCAGTTGCGATTGTGTTACAGAAGGTTCGGTTCTCACTTCTTGTGTATCTGTATCCACTAGAGTTTCATTTTGTTCTTCTAGAACAATCTTTCTACCCGCTCTTCCTTCTTGAATGAACTCATCTTCAAGAAAGTCGGCTTGTAAAGCTACAATGATCCTCTGATCATCGTGCACGTAAAAGAGGTATCCCATTGAATCCTCAGGATATCCAACGAAACGTCCTTTCAAGGATCTAGCTTCCAGCTTGTCCATTTTAGTCTTTTTGACATAAGCCGAACATCCCAAATCTTGATGTGATTAAGACTTGGTTTCCTATTTCTCCATATCTCATATGGAGTCTTAGGAACGGACTTAGTTGGACATCTATTTAAAATGTGTACATTTGTAAGCAGCGCATGACCCCACAGTGAAATGGGTAAGTCAGTATAGCTGAGCATGGAGTGAACCAAGTCCAACAAGGTTCGATTCCTTCGCTCTCCTACTCCATTTAACTGTGGTGTCGCTGGAGGTGTGAGTTGTAATACTATACCATTCTCTCTGAGGTATACCTCAAACTCGTAGCTCATATATTCTCGTCCTCGATCTGATCGAAGAGCTTTGATATGTTGACTAGTTTGATTTTCTACTAAAGCCTTGAATTCCTTGAACTTTCCAATGGATTCAGACTTATGCCTCATCAGGTACACTAGACCATATCTTGAATGGTCATCAGTGAAGATGGTGAAGTAAAGTAAACCTCCTCGTGTCATTTCTCCAAATGGACCACAAATATCAGTGTGCACTAAACCTAAGATTTGTGAGGCTCTTTTAAAAGTCCCTGTAAAGGGGGATCTAGCCATCTTGCTTTTGAGACAAGATTCACAAGTAGGATAGGGATCCAATCCCAATGGACTGATTAGTCCATCTTTCCCCATTTTGTGAATTTTATGTTCCCCGACATGGCCTAGTCTAAGATGCCAGATCAGTCTTTGGTTTATTCCAAGCCTACTACGTTTCCTTTGTATAGTATTCACTGAACACTCATTCTGGACATTAAGGTAATACAATCCATTTACTAAAGGAGCAAAGCCTACTAATTTATTACCATAATAAATATTGCATTGTTCATCAATAAAGTGGAAAGTATAACCAAATTTAACTAAAACGGGAATTGAAACAATGTTTTTAAGCCCATTGGACAAAACTAAAACATTATCCAAAAATAGTATATGTCCAGAATTTAAAAGCAATGAGCTAGATCCAATTCTAGTAGCTGCGATGCTATGCCCGCTGCCTACTTTTATCTTCACCTCATCACTGTCCAGCTTCCTTCCTCGCACCAGACCCTGATTCATACAACAAATGCGAGCACTAGCTCCAGAATCTAGAATCCAAGATGTAGAGAAGACGGTTATAGAACAATAAGTTTTATGAACATAAAGTTCCATATCTTGTGCGCCCGGCCCCATGTTTGGACAGTTCCTCCTCTAGTGGTCCAGCTCACCGCAGTGTAGGCATCTGTCTGTCTTTTGTGGCCCCTTACGCTTGCGATTCACAGGAGCTTTTCCTTTTCCTTTATCGACACCACCCTGAGTTCCAAGCTCACCACTCTGCTTCTTGGTTTTCTTCTTCTTATTCTTCGCCCGTTTGGGCCCAGGAGAGATAACCAATGCAGTTTATTTTCCCTTGGGCTTCAATTGAGATTGTGCAGTGTTTAATTTATTCATTAGCCCAGCTCAGTTGCACTCAATCTCATTGCAATTGAAGTTCATGACAAATTGGGAAAAAGAATCAAGAAGAGACTGCAAAATAAGATCGGTTTGAAGATGTGGGTTCGTTGTAAAATCGAGAGCCTCCAATCTCTCGATCCTCGAGATCATCTTGAGGACATGATCCCCAACTTTCTCACATTCTCTCATTTTGGCCCCAAAGAGCTCTTTAGATATCTCATATCTAGTAGTACGGCTATGCTCACCATAGAGCTCGACCAAGTGTGCCAAGATAGCCCTTTCCGTGGTCATCTTCTCGTGGGATCTCTGAAGCTCGTGTTTCATTGAGCCAAGAATGTACCCACGCACTCAGACGTGTTCCTTTACCAATTTTTTATGAGCCTGGACTTCTTCCTCGTTGGCATGTGTTCTGGCAGGTGGAGCAGGGATGTCAGTGTCAAACACGTATCCCAATGACTCCATGTTGAAAACTATTCTCAAGTTCCTTAGCCAATCCACGTAGTTAGGTATGGTAAGAATGTTCTTTTCGAGTAAAACGGAAAGTCGATTGATAGTCATTTTTGTTTTGAGAGAGATAAACCAAAATAACTGCAGAAAATAAACCAGACTACATTAGACTTGTGTAACTAAACTAAGACCAAGTTTAAAATCAAGGACTTCGACTTATAACTTGGCTCCCACTACATTTTTCGAGATTCACACTCGCACTGTGAAAAACGGAAGTGATCGTTGCAATGTACTTCGTGGTGGGGATTGAGTTCTTTAATTAATGTAATGGATGGAAACCCTTTAACGATATTTATTCCATTATTTAATTAAAGCGATGTCCAACATCAATCTATCCAATAGATGGTTCAATCTTCTTTTTCCCATAATTCACCAAAACCGTTACTCTTTAACGATTTATAGGCTTTGTGGACTATCTAAGTTTGTTCTCACTAACTCCTCATAATCTAACATTTGAATTTCACCTTGCAACCCTCGAATGAAATTTGGGGTGAAATATGTCTCGATTAAGGCATCTAATGCACTTAATAAAATTCCAGAATTAAATCTTGATATACGACCCCCATTTACTGGGAAGATGCCATATACTAGGTTTAATACTTAATTTTATTAAGTTTAGTGGAGGGAAAGGATGCCTAGCACCCCTTACTAATTTAGTATAATTTTTGTTTGGGAGAATTCATGTTCTAAACATTTATCTAAGTCTCACTTTGCACATTATTCAATTTATATAGCGCATATTGATAACATACATACTTCATACAACTAATGAACATGCATCGAAAGCAATAAATCAACACATATGTCCTTGGGCTTTATCTAGAGGGTCCAAGCCAATGGGCCATCATGGAAAAAAGGAAAAATAAGCCTAGCTATTCTTCTTGGGCTCCAAGCTCCTCTTCTTTTGGATTGATCTCCTCTTCAAAGGCCTATTCTATTTCTATTTATTACATGAGATTATTGAACAACCTATACATAATTCTAGAAATAAAATAAACTGGCTCAATTCCGGCCCTTACAACCCATAAATGGAAATAAAATCAAAAGAAGCAACCTAAGCCCATAGACAATGTCACCATCATATAATACATGCTCGCGATAAAATAAAGCAATTATGTTGGTGATTAAGTTAATAATTAATTAGTCCAACTAATTAATTTCCTAAATAAAATTTCAAATTTTATTGACATTTATGATAATAAACCATTTAGTGAGAATCTTTTATTTAAATAAATTACTTAATTAAAAAATTCTCCAAAAATCATTAATTAATTATTTCATTTAAATAAATAATATTCAATAAAACAATTTGGGCTCGATTTCATCAAATACTAATTACCAACCATTGGCATTTTTAAATTATATTAATTAGGCCCAAAACCAATTTATTTAAAAGTCCATAATTTTAATTAAAACAATTTGGGCTTATTTAATTAAATCTGGGTCATCATCCTTTTGACCCACCCGGATAATTAAAATAGTCCAAAACCCATTTATTTAAAAAATTGGTCCCGAGGAAAAAATAACTCGACCCATTAGGGCCCGGGTCATGGACCCAGGCCCACGGAAAAAGGCCCCCGTCAGCCAGGCGCACGACACGACGTGTGGGCTCACGGCTTTGAGCCTGGCCGCTCGCTGGCCTGGCGCCGTGCGAGTAACACAGGAGTGCACATCTACACACGCTGTGCGCGCAATGGGTGGCCCGAACGCAGCGTGCTGTCTGCGAGCCCAGCGCACAGACTACGCTCATCGTGGGGTTTTTCGACCCGATTCTCACAAAAATCAGATTTTTCAATTCACAAGTCATCATACTACAAGATACATGAATTAAACACAGATAAATCATGGATTACTATCACAAAAAAACATATTCAAAAACGTGAAAATCACATAATCAATTAAATACAGAAATCAGATATTCGCTTTGATACCACTGTTGGGAAAAAATAGCATAAAACAAAAACACAACAGAAGACAAAATATTTAAATCCAAAGTGGCTCATCTGGGTTTCACATGTTTAAATTGGGTTTCGAATTCAATTACCATTTTCCGCGTATGTTGAAATCTGAACCAGCTTGGCAATCCCTTCTTGAACAGAAAATTCGTTGCTGTCTCTAAATTGCCACACCGGAGTCAAAAGCGAAAATCTTCTTTTTCTTCTCTTGGGGAAGACGGCTAGAGAGAAAGAGAGAGGTTGGAGAGTTTTGACTTGGAGAGAAAGTTATGACTTAATCACTTAGTTATTTTTTCACTAGGTAGTATATTTATACTACAATAGAAAACAATAACCTAGGTCACTAAGGCCCTATTGTGGATGCCCACTTCAAGTCTTTTAAGCCTTCGAGCTTTAGTCCTATTTTTTGCCTTTTTAATTAATTAAATAATTAATATTATTTATCCAATAAATAAATTAATTAAATTCATGGTAATTTTATAATTAAATTCATCTAAGGAATTAATTAATTTCATAACTTAATTAATTAATTAAAATCATCCAATGATTAATTAATTAATTAATCATGATATCCAATACCGAAATTTTCTCAAGTCTTTTCTATGATTTTCCTTTTGCACTTCCTTTAAGCGCGACTCTTTAGGTTCATCTCAAAAGGCAATTGGGAGGAAACCAAAAGGATGTGAGTAACACCTAATCAGTCACGTGGCTCACATCATATCCCAATTGAGAACGAATAAATAGGATCATTCCAAACCTTATATGCTGCGAAAACCGTACGAGTATAAACCTTTTATTCTTATATCCCAAAGTGAGAGTCATGGTTTTAGTCAAACTCACATGACTTGACCATATGCATAGCTCATAATGAGTCGAGGTCATTGAGTATACTCTCATGTCTAACATGAGTATCTCTTTATGCTTTGGCCAAAGACTTTTGACCTCACTCATTCATGACTGCATAGGATATTTAACTCATTCACTTATGAGAGAATAAATCTCATTTTGCTAATCAGTTAACAACGCTATTTGCCCATCAAGTCGCACTTCGAGGTCGATCCCACCAAAGGGTAAATTGGATCAAAATATTCTAATGACTGACTTGATGTCACAAGTACATCTTCAACTCGATTCCTCAGGTCTAAGGTTCACCCATACCTATCACAACTTATCAGTTTCATCATTGACTGTCATTGAGTGAATACCCATGTGATGAAACCGATGCAAGCCGTGTTCAAGCATATCAGTCTAACTGATATGTCTATGACATAAGTTCCCACTATCGGTCCCACAGTGTTCGACTGGCACTTTCTCTGTCAAATCTTACATCATACAAGTCTTTGTCCTGTATTGATGTCCAGTCAATACTCTCTTAGACTTGCGAACCCTATTTAGATAATAAGAATCAAACCTTTCTAGTGACATTCTTCCTAACCCATAGGAAGTAGAAGGTTTGCCTGATTATCAAGGACTTTATGTTGTTTATTAGCACCTTACAAATGTCTATAAGAAAACAACAAAATAATGCCTTATATATATAACGAAAAGATATTTTTTAGTTACAGGTTAATGCCCTATAAATCTATCCTCTTTATGGCATTCGAGGGCATACACTCTAATAGTTCCTAGTGTAGAGTTGTTGTTGCCACTTTGGTGTGACAACAATGGAGTCATCGCGCAAGCTAGGGAACCAAGGTCTCACAAAAAATCCAAACACATAGAAAGGAGATATCACATAATTCGAAAAATCATTGGAAGAGGCGACATCGCCGTGCACAAAATAACCTCAGCGGACAATGTGGCTGACCCACACACTAAGCCATTGGCGCAGGCGGTGCTAGAGCGACATCTTGAGAAGATGGGTAATAGATACCATAACAATTAGCATTAAGTGCAAATGGGAGATTGTTAGGTATATACCCTAAATGCCAATGTGGACAAATAGAATATATAGGGTATCCAATTATGTTGTACGAACTTATCTTTAATAAAGTCATTTATTCTTGTGTTAATATAAAACTTTATGGCATTAATAAGTATTGAACAAATAGTCCAAATGTATCAAGGTTGACTCTTCGCCCTTTATGGAATAAAGAAGTGGCACGGGGAGAGTTTGACTCTTGATCAGGTAAGAGGGTTTGCAAGTCAAGAAATCTTAATTGGGCATTAAGATTCAATTTTTATGACACATGCTCTGAGAAAGAGTGTCAGTCGATCACTATGGGATAGTGAGAACACATGTCATAGATATACCAATGGGATTGATATATTCAAACACGACTCGCAGTAATCCGATCACATGGGTATTTACTCACTGACTGTCAATGATTAAATTACTGATAATAATAGTATGCGTGAGCCTTAGACCTGAGGGTTCATTATCAATGTATTTGTACTATTGAATCTGTTACTAGAGTAGTTAGGCCCAAATAACCCTTTGGTGGGGCCGACCTCGAAGTGCGATCTCAAAGAGTCAAGTAGCACTTGTGAAGTGATCGCCAAGATGGGATTCACTATCTCGATTGTAAACGAGAAAGTATCATGTGCGATCATAGGCAAATGAAATTATAAGTCTTTAGCCAAAGCAATGAAACTAACTCATGTAAGATATGGAGGGTAGTCTCGTAATTTCATTATGCGATGATCTAATGCACAATATCAAGTTTAGTGAGTTTGACATATACCATGACTCTCACTTGATTGGGATACATCAGTGAAGGTCTTATACACATACGGTATTTATGGTCTAGAAGTTCGTAAATGATTCGTTCATTTCGTACTCAATTGGGTTACTATGTGAGTCCACGGGACTGGCTAGGTGACACTCACATCCTATGGTAATTCCTCCTATTGCCAATTGAGATGAACCTAAAGAGTCACGCTATAAGAAACGAATAGGATGTCTTTTTGTGTTGATTTTTTAGAAAGACAAAATTGGACGGATTAATTTAATGGTAAATCAATAAATTAAATATTTAATTTAATTAGATTAGATTAATTAAATTAATTAAATAAAGAATTAATTAAATGGAATTAATTAATTATATATATTTTGGAATTAAATAGAATTTAAATTAAATATATATTAAAAGGTGAATTAAGTTGACTGAGCCAAGTTAAGCCCACCTTGATCGTCCAAAGGAGCCCTGGGGGCGGCCATAAGGAGTCCAAGAGGGGTCTCCTACTTGTTGCATTAGTCAAGAGAGATATAGATATCTCCAACTGCAACAAGACTCCAAACCTTAATTGCATAAAACAAAAAAGGAAGGAAACTCCTACCCCAAAAATTCTCTCTAGCTGTCCACCATCACCACAAGGAGAGTTTTTGGGAATATTTGGAAGGCTCATTTCGTGTGATTCTTTGGAGACGGGAATTTTAGGAGAGTTGTTGTTATGTGAATTCAAGAATACGAAATCAAAAAAGTACTCAATTTCGTTAATTTTTGAAAAACCTTTGAAAATCATCAAACCATGTTAAAGTGATTCAACTCTAGGAATCCTTAATTCTTCCGCTGTGTTTTCCGCCCAAGAGGATTCCAAACATACTCATCATTCATTCTCAATTGGGTTACAATGTGAGCCATGATACTGGCTAAGTGTTGCTCACATTCTTATGGTTTCCTCCCAATTGCTTTTTGAGACGAACCTAAAGAGTCGCGCTTAAAGGAATTGCAAAAGAAAAAACTGTTTTTGACAAAAAGAGTTTTTCGGTATTTGATATCGATTATTATTAATTAATTTGTCATTTGATGATATGATTCATTAATAAAATTAATTTCTTGGAGAAATTAATTAAATTTTAATTGATTCATTTATTTAATTAATTGTTTGATAAATTAATTAAATAGAATTGAATTAAATTAAAATCGCAACCAAGTGGTGCACTAGCCCAAAGGCTAGCTCACGGCTAAGATGGGCGTCCAATATGGACGTCCTACGCCTTGATGACCAAGAGTTTTCTAACTCTTAAGTTGTGTATTTATACACAACTTAAAAGGAGTTAAAAACCCTGGCCTCCTTTTTACAGAGAAAAAGAATAGAACTCAGTCAAAAACTCTCTCCCCTCATCCCCTCTCTTAGCTGTCCAATACAGTGAAGAAAGGAGGAGGATTTTTGCTTTGGATTTCAGCGTGAAGCTTTAGAGGCAGTGACAAATTTGCTGCTCGGGTCAGATTTTTGAAATAGGCATATAAGGAAGAACATGTAAGTTTTCTTCCTCTAAGTTTGAATATGGAAAATCAAAGATGAACCACAACTTGGGATTTTTTAATTCTTCCGCTGCGTTTTTATATACACCTTCCCCAACAGCTGGGCCATTACAATATCTGACTATAACTCGTCCCAATATTGCTTATGTTGTCCAACAAATCTGTCTCTTCATGCATGACCCACGAATCCCTCATTTTAATGCTCTCAAACGCATTCTTCGGTATATCGAAGGCACTCTCGATCACTGTCTTCACCTTCGTCCCTCTAATTCTTCTGATCTAGTGGCTTACTCTGATGTCGACTGGGCCAGTTGTCCTGATACTCGGCGTTCCACATCTGGTTACTGTGTATTCTTAGGTGATAATCTCATCTGTTGGTCATCTAAGCGTCAGTATGTTAGTTTCACGGTCCAGTGCGGAACCTGAGTATCGTGGTGTAGCCAATGTTGTTGCTGAAACTTCTTGGTTTCATAATCTTCTGTTTGAACTTCGTTGTCCTTTGTCTTGTGCTGCTATTATCTATTGTGACAATATAAGCTCTATTTTTATGTCCTCTAACCCTGTACAACACCTACGCACTAACACATATTGAAATAGATATTCATTTTGTGCATGAACGAGTAGCTTTGGGTAAGGTCCGTGTACACCACATTCCGTTGTCTCACCACTTTGCAGATATTTTCCCCAAAGGTTTGCCATCACAGCTCTTCTTGGATTTCAGAAACAGTCTCAGCATTCACGAATCTCCAGCTTCGACTGCGGGGGAGTGTTAAATATAATATTTTAGGATATATTTGTATCTTTATTTTATGTATATATTTTTCCTTTTCTAGCTTAGGGTTTTCTTGTTTACCAAGACTCTTGTAATTATATATACGTCTCTGAGTAATACAAGTTTCCCTATGGGGTTTATACACTCTAACAATGAGAAGCGAGGTGGTGTGAGAGGCCAGCGGTGGGAAGCGGCGATGAAGAAGACGATTATTGGTGATTGTTTTCATTTTCATTTCATTTTTTCTTCAGATTTTTAGATTTCTTTTTCATTTTAGTTTTTCGACTTTTCGATGAATGTAAGGTTTTGCAAACAACAGAGGGGTGTGAGTTATTAAAAAACGTTGGAGGGATATTTTTAAATTGACAATCATAGTTGACAAAGAGAAGTATTACGAAAAATCTCTTCAAGAAATTTACTTATGTCAATTAGATCGCGCCACTAAAATTTTTGGCAAGGTGTAGATCCATTGTTGAATATTGCTAAATTCTTATAACTAAAATTCAAGTGAACACCAAGGCGTTCATTGTTTCAATAAATAATAGCGTTTAATTTGTGATTGTGTAGTTAAATCTACAAATTAACGTTATAGAAGTCTGAATCAAGTGTGGATGAGATTGAAACGTCGAATCCATCATCAAATCCCAAAATCCAAAAGCCGCCCTTGTCGAAAATAAAACACCTAATCCCATATTCCATCGTAAATCTCTCGAGTTAAGGTTTAGTATTGAACTTTTTCTCTACAACATTTCAAACCCCAAATATTGCATTGTTGAGACGAAGAACGGGAGGATTAGAATAATTAGAGATTACAAATACTATGTCATTTAATTCAAAAAACTTTTGCACAATTTTTTTTCCTTAAATTTCACAAACCAAATTTGTTGACTAAATTGGGGCCTTTTTGATATTTGCTCTCCATTATAAATTGACATTACTTTCTTCGAAGGTAATGTTTATGAGTTGCTTCAAATACATTTCATATGACTCATTATTTCGAAATTTGACATATATGTAAAAGAAATTTTCAGAGAACAAGAAAACAAACATTGATAAATAGTGTGTTATATGATTTGGACCTTAAACTTCCCATTAATGAATTATGAACTTTAATTCATATTATGTAGATAAATTTTAAAAAACATTGATAAATAGTTATCGAAAAGATAGCTCTGGAGAATGGTTCTCTAAGAAATAAGATATATGCTACCTCCAAATGGCACAGATGTAATCTGAGCCTCTACCCCTTGGATGATTCCGAAGACAACTTTCAAGAAAATAAATCACACACACACAAATAGTGGGATACTTTATTATTAATATATATATTTTTTTTATAACGAGGGAAATCCGCAGCCGCTATCCTACGCACTGGGTAAACCCCACTCCTGTACAATAGCCTGCAAACCCCGCTCCTGTGCAATAACCCAGCTGCCCGACCAACTTCGCTGGGGTTGCCACCTGGGATACTTTATTGGATATATCTAATTATTCCTTTATTTTTATTTCTTAGTCCTACAAAAATAAGGAGATTAAATCTAATTTAATCATTTATGATTAGTTCCAACTTAGATATTTCATAATCAAATCAAATTTAATTTAGATGGAAAGATCAAGTCCTTCTAAGTCAAAGCTAAATTAAATCTAATTTAATTTTAATCATAAACTTAAATCTAATTTAATCACGATGAGAAAATAAAATATATAATTTAATTGTCACAACTAAATCCAATTCAATTGAAATAAATTAAAACCAAATTAAATTAGACAAATTAGATGGAAAGACCAAGTACTTCTTAATCAAAGCTGAATTAAATCTAATTTAATTTTAATCATAAACTCAAATCTAATTTAATCATGATTGAAAAATTAAATATATAATTTAATTATCACAACTAAATCCAATTCAATTGAAATAAATTAAAACCAAATTAAATTAGACAAATTAAATATAATTTAAATATAACAAATCAAATCTGATTTAATCAAATAATTAAAACTAATTTAATGAGACTAAAATTAAATCTAATTTAATTTTGATATATTGATTAAATCCAATTTAATCAAATTGTCTTATTTAACATGGATGTGTGGATTAAATTAAATTTCATCATCACAATTAAATCCAATTTTATTCAAACCAAAGATTCTAATTAAAAAGGGGTTATTAAATTAATCAATTGGGCTAGACTAAGTCTATTTCGAAATTTGACATATATGTAAAAGAAAAATTCAGAGAACAAGAAAACAAACAATTATAAATAATGTGTATGATTTGGACCTTAAACTTCTCATTAATTCTTATTCCTTCAATCACATCATACTACAATAAGCTGAAATGAGTAGTTACAATGCGTACAACCTTATTTATGGCCCACAATCTCTAAGGCCATCGAAATTGAAAGATAAATTGGTCATGAATGAACAAGGACAAGCCGTCTTTATTCACTTCCCAAAAACACACTTTGTTGACACATCTATCACGATCTCTGCCCCAATCGAACACCTGAAAACTCCCGTGCAAATTCCCCAATGTCATATCACATGAAGCAACAGTACGTTCTTTCACAAGTACATGACTTAAGAAAAAGTTATTAGCAAAAGGGGCGATAGTAAAAGACCCAACATCTTCTCCGTTCGATTGACAATGTGCAAAAAGTGTTTGATCTGGAGAATGGTTGATGAGGGTAATCTTGGCATCAAATAAGGATATTGAGAAAACAAATGGGTTGAATGCATTAAGCAAGATGAGTAATAGGATGATCTTGGATATCATGTTTTTGCTTATATTGAAATTCCTTGTACCGTGAGTTGTAATTTCTTGTCCGTTATTGTAATATAGGCGAAGGTTGTAATTTCTGTAATCAGATATTGCTCAATATTGTCAAAGGAAATTCAAAGAATCAGATTTTGCTTTGTAGTAGTTACCTCATGATGCATGTATGAGATATGACTTTATCATTGATCACTTGTCCTCATGTCTACTTTTGCTTATTGCTATTTTTCTTTAGCCAAACTAATAAATGATTGCATATATCTCTCCGAAGGAATTAATGTACTTAATACTCGACGACTGAACAAGATGCAAAGGGCATTATTTGACCTATCGAGGAGCATTTTCGAGCTTCCCGTTCCTCGTGAAACATCTCCTCAAGGAGCACTGAAACCTATCAAGCTAATTTCATACCCATCGAAAACCCAGTTTTTGGGAGTAAAGTTGGTTTTCTAAGTTTTAATTTTTTATTTATCTCTAGTATTTTTATAGTTAAGCGATTGTTAGCTTTAATTAGTCAATATATTTAATTAATTATTTAGTTGCTTGTTATAATTGAGCAATAAATATATAGTAATTAAAGGGTGCAATTCTTAATTTATATAGTAAGTACGATTTAATTATTTATTTCACGCAGTTAGGTTCCCAATTTATTTCCATTGCATCCAAATTTTGAATTATTTTTGAAATACAACCCAACAATTGGTATCGCAATCAGACTTTTGATACGCAAATGCGAGACACGCACGCGTGATTGCTTATTGTAAATCAAATTATACAAATAATAGATAATTGGTTTCTATTTATTAATACTTGTAACATGTATGACTTGTTTAGATTCAATTATGCTTGTTTGATTAGATCAATTGATTAAATTATTTAAATATGTAGATGAATGTGTTTCGAAAATAAAAACAAATTAGAATAAGGAGGGATTTCGAGTAGACGATCCCTGCTTCGTGATAAACTCAACTTAGAATTATCTATCGACCCCTACCTAAATAGGCTCCCGGTGGTCCTATGTTTTAAACGAAAAGTTGATTAAATGTATTCGAACTTCTCTTCATCTTCTTCGAGTGGACCGCAACGATTGAAAACTCAAGTCAAGTGTACAAATCATCTCTCCGATACTTAAATCTGGATAAAAAGACAATTTATACCTCCGTGAAAGTCTTCAATTTGAAGAATACAAGCATCGTTCGATACGCTATTTGGTGATTTCAGCCTTTAATTAAATGCTGATTATCGTGTTCGAATGCAAAATATAAACATATCTCAACAGCCAAAAAAGATATACTGAAATTCAAGCAATTAATTAACATTTAAAAGCTTAAATATATATATCTCCATGGATTCTTCGATCGTGAAGATTACAAGCAAATGCAGATACAATGCCTTGGAGGCAAATTTCATCGAGTTTAATACTAAATTATATTACGGCTACTCCTAAATTATGCTAAGAGTTACTCCTACATTACGCTATGAACTACTCGTAAGGCTAGGGCTAATTCTAAGAGAAATAAAATGTAGAAGTTTTTCTTCTGATGATCTTGTGATGTTCCCCTTTTTCTTCGCGGCTCGTATATATATGGGTCTTTGAGGAACCCACGTTCCTTTTCTTCGGGAACCGCCTTCAACCGTCTTCAACTACTCTTTCAAATAATTTCAAATTAGCGCGCCTCTGCAGATGATTGGAAATTAGGTTCATTATGGACCGAATTTCTTTCTTTTCGAATGCCTACAATTCGGGCTATTTGGGCCTTGTAATTTCGACAACCCAAATTATTTTATGATGTGCTATTCGAGCACTCGCTCGGGCTGGAACTGAGCAACCTACTCGAGCTGAAATGGTTGGAGCGCTCGAGCACATTTTATAGTGTAAACAAATGTCCCCCTAATATACATGAACGTTTCGAGTTCATGTGTATTAAAAGACACGTCTGTTTTCTTCCTTAGTCGACTCACATTGCTTCGAACACTCAACATTGTCTATACTGCTCTGGTAAAATATTTCATAAGTTGTGACGACATGGTTACCTTTTTCGAAGAGGTACTATTTTTAAATTTCGTCTTTTCCACATAATTCTAAAAGACTCCAAAATTCACCAATTTTGGCTCCAAATTTCTATGTCACGTGAGGTGATACGTGGCAAAATTTGGGCCCTATCCGATAGATAGACAATTAATTAAAAATAAAATAAAAATGCTGAAAATTCGAAGAAAACATTAAACGGACCGAACAAAGGCCTAAACGATGGAATTTGAGGTCGATCGATTACCACAGAATGGTCCTAACCATTTGATTGGATTCTTCTCAAAAAGAGCTTCGATTTGGTATATTGTGGGCCCCGTAACTCCAAGCGGATCAAAAGTTACGGCTGTTTGAAGTCTCACCGTCAATTTTTCGTTTATTTTTCACTTTTCTTCCTTCAAACTTTTCCAGAAATGCATCGGTTTCTTGTTCGAATTCACTTCCCCTTCTCGAAACCTTCATCTTCGAGCATGCTTTACTTTCGAGCATGTAAATTTTTAATTTTGAACATGATCACCTCTGAGCCTGTAGATTTCGAGCACATAGGTTTTCGAACATATGGTGTTTCGAGTATATTCATTTCGAGCACATAGTATTTCGAGTATGCCTCATTTCGGACACATAGTATTTCAAATGTGCCTTATCTCGATAGATGATTAGTCCAGGGACTGATTTGGAAAGATAGAATTTGGAGAGTTCGGGGGTCTCGACTACATCAAGCCATGATTTGCAGACGCATTTGGATGTTGAATTAGAAGTCTCGAGAGAATGTTGATGATAATTTCTGATGATTTTATAGCGGCTCGAATTGGAAGTCTTCGAGAGAATGATGATGTTGATTTCTGATGTTTTATAATGGTTTGGTGTGTGTGTATATATATATATATATATATATCGAATATAAATAGAGCAATCCAAGCCATACTGCTCAAAAACCAAAGTCCTGACATAGCATCTTGCTCGAGCAACTTTCGAGCATGTGAGTATCTCGAGTATAATGAATTTTGAACATGTAGACTTTGAGTATGCAGATTTCGAGTATGTGGATTTCGAATATACCCTATTTTCGAGTATATAGATTTCGGGTGCTGCCCTGTTTTGCTGCTGAGAGTGCCTACAAAATATGGTGGTTCTCCTAAGGGGAAAAACACGTATCCCCTTTTTGGGAAATGTCCGTTGCTTGCATCCTCGAGCTATGCTCTTGGTTTTACAGAACAGTTGTCTTCTTTCTCGTCTGTGTGTCTGTTCCGTCTAATCTGCTGTCTCCAAATCCTCCGTCTTCAAGATTTTGCTCAAGTTTTTCAAGAGACATGCTTAATTAGTTTCAAGAGACATGCTCAATTTCGAATATGCTTGTCTTATTTATTTTCTCAAGTATGCTTAATTTCGAGCATGTAGTATCTCGAGTATATCTTATTTCGAGTACATGATTTTTCGAACACGTCTTATTTCTTGCCCCCCAGTATTTTTTTGATTCGCAAAATGCTGTACTTCGAGGGGTATCGGGCTCGAAGCTTTGCCAACTTTAAATGGACCATCTCGAAATTGAGATTCTCGAGGATATCCTATAGGGATTTCGTTTGAGTTAAATGTTCTAGTTCGAACCCTAGGCTCAATCGCTATTAATTGGGAATCTTTTTCGATCAAAGTATTATGTTTGTTCATCAAAGATTCAAGTGCTAACACTACCTGTGTATTTATCATATTCGGAAAATAATTAGAATAAGGAGGGATTTCGAGTAGACGATCCCTGTCTCGCGATAATCTCAACTTAGAATTATCTATCGACCCCTGCCTAAATAGGCTACCGGTGGTCCTACGTCTTAAACGAAAAGTTGATTAAATGTATTCGAACTTCTCTTCATCTTCTTCGAGTGGACCGCAACAATTGAAAACTTAAGTCAAGTGTACAAATCATCTCTCTGATACTTAATCAACTATAAAAAGACAATTTATACCTCCGTGAAAGTCTTCAATTTGAAGAATACAAGCAGCGTTCGATACGCTATTTGGTGATTTCAGCCTTTAATTAAATGCTGATTATCGTGTTCGAATGCAAAACATAAACATATCTCAACAGCCCAAAAAGATATACTGAAATTCAAGCAATTAATTAACATTTAAAAGCTTAAATATATATATCTCCATAGATTCTTCGATCGTGAAGATTACAAGCAAATGCAGATACAATGCCTTGGAGGCAAATTTCATCGAGTTTAATACTAAATTACATTACGGCTACTCCTAAATTACGCTAAGAGTTACTCCTACATTACGCTATGAACTACTCCTAAGGCTAGGGCTAATTCTAAGAGAAATAAAATGTAGAAGTTTTTCTTCTGATGATGCCCATTTTCAATAGCAAACATTTGTTTAGAAACATCATGTTTAAAATCTTTTTGAAACAAAAATTTAGCTGCTTTACAGTCTGTTTTGATTACAAAATGTTGATTATATAAATCATCTTGGAATTTTAATATACATTTTACTATGGCAAGAATTTTTTTGGCTATTGTAGCATAATTCTTTTAACTATTATTCCATTTTCCAGAATGAAATCTAATAAGATTTTCTTGTTTTGTTATGGGATTAATTTGTTTAAAATACCACCATAACCAATTTCAGAAGCATCAATTTCTACAATTTTTTTCCAATTTGGGTTAGCTAACATTAAACAAGGTAAAGTTTTAACCTTTTCTTTTATTTTCCTTACAGCATTAGTATGCTGTTCTGACCAAGGTTTTCGTTTCTTTTTTAATCTATCATATAAAATAGCTGTGTCTTCAGCAAGATTTTTATAATAGGCTGAAATATAATTCAGGCTTCCTAAAAATCTTTGTAACCGAGTTTTATCTGTAATTTCATCAGAAAATTTAGAAGCAAATCAATACTTCTATTTATAGGAATAATATTACCTTTCTCAATATTATGACCAAGAAATCTAACATTTGTTTGAAATAAAGACATTTTTGGTTTAGATATTACCAATCCATTTTGAATAATAATTTTTCTAAATGTTTAAAATGAGATTCTATATCCTTTGAGAATACAAGAATATCATCAATATATACGATAATAAATTCACTATAAGGAGTAAAAATATCATTCATTATTTTCTGAAATTCTGAAGGAGCATTCTTTAAACCAAAAGGCATAACATTCCATTCATAATGCCCTATAGGAACATTAAAAGCAGTTTTATATCTATCAGCTTTGTTAATCTGAATTTGCCAATATCCTGATTTTAAATCAAATTTAGAAAATATTATGGCATTATATAATCTATCCAACAAGTCTTTTTTTTATTAGGAATTGGGTGTCTTATCCATTTTAGGACTTTATTAAGGGGTTTATAATTTATTACTAGTCTAGGGACTCCTCTTTCCTGTTCACTATGTTTATTAACATAGAATGCAGTGCATGACCATGGAGATTGAGACGGACATATTAATTTTTTACTAAGAAATGATTCAATTTCTTTTTTACATAATTCTAAATATTCAGAATTCATTTGACAAGGTCTAGCTTTAGTAGGAATATTTTTTTCATCAAAATCATTTTCATAAGTAAGATCAACAATATGTTTCTTTCTATCCCAAAAAGCATTCGGATGATCATTACAAATTTCTAAGCAAAATTTATTATGAAGAAATTTGATTTTATCCTGTAATTTAGGATTTAGCAGTTTTTCTTCAATAGTTAAAATATTAACTTCATTTTTAAGAAAATTTAATTGATTTTCTTTAGCTTTGATATGTTCATACATTCCATGTAAAACTTTTGTAAAAGGTTTTGTTATAAATTTCAAATGTATAGGCTTATTATTATAAGTACCTATAATTCCTTCTTTATTTACAGTTATAAAAGGATAAATTTTTGTGATAAAAGGGGAACCCAGTATAACTTGATTTGAAATATTTTTAACAAGTAAAAAACTTGTAGGAATACAATGTTTTTCAATACAAACAAAAGCTTTTGGAAGCTTAAAAACTGATATCTAATTTTTGTCCTCCAGCGTGGGATAAAGAATGAGTTGTCTTTTGAAAATATCTAGTAGGAATGAGTCCTTCCTGAATAACATTCAAATCTGCCCCACTATCAATTAAAGCAATGAATTCTTTTGAGAAATAATTATCTATTAAAAGAGTAATTTTTATAGTCCATTTTTGAGAAATTATTTGCTCAAGAGTATTTAGAAAATTATCATTTGGAAATTAAAAATTATTCATATTAACTATATGTTCCTCTTGATGAAGAGAATTTGTTTTAGAATTAAGTTCTAATTTTGCAATTCTATTATCAAGCATTTTATTTTCTTGTTTTAAGGAATCAATTTCCTTTCTTAAATGATTCATTTCTATTAGAATATCATTTAAGGATGTAGGAGTTGTAACAACTTGTCTTTCTTTGAGAATTTTATAAACTTCAGACATAGAATATGGTTCAGGAGAAGTTATAGATTCTTCTCTAATATGTCTAGTATCACTAGAAGTACTGGGAGTATTGTCTATTTGATCAATTATTTTTGATCTTAAATCAGAATCTTTAATATGTTTTAATAACTCAAAAATATTTTGACTATCTAAAACATTTATTTTCATATCTTGAAATTGAGATAAAAGTTTATAATAGTCCTCGTCTTCAATATTATTAATACAAGGTTGTCCTTGTTGACAAGGTTCACATTCTGATTCCGATGTGGATTCCGATTCAGATATGATGGATTCATTATCTAAAAATTTTATGTTTTCAGAATTACTACTATGCTCAGAACATGATTCTGTTTCTGAATTATCCGAATTTTCTTAATTTAATAATATTTTTGATATTTTCTCTTTTATATCATCATCTATTTGAAGCTTATTAATCTTCTTTTTGGTCCAACAATTTCTGGCATAATGACCTGTTCTACCACATTTGCGGCAAACAATAAATTTTCGTTTAAATTTTTAATTTTCTTCTCTTTCCTCTTTTCATTTTAATTTTTTCTCCCATTTCTTTTTAGAATATTTTCTCTTTCTTTTAGGATAGTCCACTTGTTTATCCTTTTTCTTTCCTTTTATATTTTTATACTTAGAAGGTAAATCCATTCCAAATTGACTGCAAAATTGTCCTAATTGTTTTCTTTCTATTAGATTCTGTCGTTTTAATTGTTGATTTAATTTAATTTCATTACAAAGATTTAATCCTTCTTTAATGCATGTACCAATTAATTTTCCATAAGTATAATTATCATAAGGGATTGACATTAAATTACCTCTTAATGTTCTTCTTACTTTTTCTGCAAATAAATGAGGTAGTCCATCTATAAATTTAGATTTTCAATGAGAACTATTACTCTCAGGTAATTCCATGACTCGACTTAGGAAAATATCTTTATACCATCTAAAATCTGTTAGTGTTTTACACTTAAGATTTTGTAATAATGTTCTAATAGTTTCACTATTATCAGAATATATTCCAGTAAAATGTTCAACAATATTAACAATTAAGGTATAAACTGAATTTTCAATTTGTTGATTATCTTCCTGTTTTACAGTATTTAGAATTTCATCTCTATTATTTTGAGTTAAGTAATGATCCCACCAACCTTTTAATTGGCCTGTAAACCCTGCAATTATCATTTTTGCTACATTTCTATCTGTATTACCATTACTTTTACAGATAGTGGAATACATAAGCATTCTATGAACAACATTATATATTTGGTTTTCAGTATATCCGTCAATATTCCATTCATAAATATTTCTTCCACTATAACTATTGTTAAGAACGTATTCTTGTTCTTCATGTAAAACATCCATAGAAGAAGGTCTCCTGTAATAATATAATCTTTGACTGGGTTTTGATGCCCATTTTTCATTATTGATCTTATTGCTTTGTTCCTGAATATTTAATCTTTCTTCTAAATGTTCATCTAATGTATTTATTGTTAATTTATTTTTTAATACTTTTTCAACTTTTGATGGAAGTTTATTAATATTTTCATCAATACGAGATCCTTTTTGTAATGTGTTAGCAAAATCTTCTTCGAAAGTATTAATGGTTAATTTGCTAAATTTTTCTTTTAAGAAAATTTCTAATTCTGATGCAGATTTTAATTTAAAATCTTTGATTTCAGGAGGAGGTTGTATGCTTGGAGTAGCAAGATGACCAGTATCAATAATTTCAAGATCCTTATCAGAAAATTTTGGTTTATCTATAAGAGTTATTATCTTATTGACTCTATCATGTAAAGAGGCTATTTGTTCTCCCAGAACATTAAGAAATATGTTAGCATAATTTTGTTGTTCTATAAGAACATTAATGTTTTTACATGTAATCTGTAATGTATCATTTTCAAATATTTTTGAAAAAGCAAGAAAATTACAAATTTTTCCTTCATTTTCCATTTGAAAAGCCTGACAAGGAGGATAAATATCTTTATTAATTTGTTCATTTAAAAGTTTATAATTTCTTTCTATAACAGAAATATATTGTTCTACATAAGTAGACATAAACCAAGGAACAAAAGGTATTAAAGAATTTTTTTCAGAACAAGTATTATAAAATTGTTTTTGTATATAATTTTGTTCATTTTGATTAAAATTATCGAAAAATCAATTTCTAAATAATTCCCATTGGGGTAAATTAAATTCTTTCTTAATAGTTTTCCTGGCTTCAGAACCAGGACTAAAATCAATTTTATAACTCAAATCCATTAAAAAAGTGGCATACTCATCTCAGACATTGTCTCTGCATGCTTAATATTAGCCTGCTTATTATTATATCCTTTTACAATATTTTCTTTATTAATATATAATTCATCAATTCTAGAATTTCTTAAAGATTCTTCAATTTCTTCTTTGTCCTCTCTAATTTGAGAAGTAGAAGCCCTAGAAGGAGTTTCAACAATATAATCAATATAAGAGATGTACGAGTGTAGAGATTGTGATTTAGACCTAGACAATCTTGATGAAGAGTCTAGAAACCTATTAGTATTATCAAATTGTAAATTTATAGTTCCTTCAGGAGTTTGTATAACATCTATAAGATTTGATTGAGTTTGTTGTTGTGGAGGCATAGCTCTTTCAATTATCCAATTTTCTGGAAAATTTATTTCTTCCCATTTAATAGATCTTCTTGTTATAATATTAGATTTACTGAAATTAGTTTCAATTAATATTGTTTCATTTAAAGTTTTATCAACTTTTCTACAATGAGGATTTAAAGTATATAAAGGTTTATAATAAATTCTATAACAAATACATATGACTTCCGAACCAGATACATAATTATAACCATGAGTCTTAACATTCAAAGTTAAAGCATCAAGAATATTAATATCAGATAAAGATAATTGTAAATTTGGATAAACATCAAAATAGACTGGACCATGGGCCAAACTAGATTGTATAATTCCCATTAAAGATTGTTTCCAATTTAAATTTCTACCATCTCTTAAGGCTGCTATAAAACTTTCAGGCAAACCTTCTAATGTAAGTGGTTTAAACGCAATTTGCACTAATCCTATATGAAGGAATTTATGACTATTTTTATAAGGAAGTATATCCTTTTCACTCAATAATTTAATAATCATTTATTCATTATACAGGGAAATAGATTGTTCAGTGGTTTTTACCAACTGTTTTAATCCTAATTTTTCAAAAGTTCCTAATTTATAAATTGTTTTTGGTTCAATTCTGGGAATAGTCCACTTATTAAGTAGATCTAAGTCCTGTGGTAATTCAAATTCAAGATTGAGACTATTTTTGACAGTATCTTGATTTCTAATCATTGCAATAATCAAGTTCTTTGTGTTAAATTATATCCTTACCCAACATGATTTCCCCCTGAAACATGGCTTTGACACCATCTATGCCCAGGGACACAAATGATTCCAAAGAGAGATAGTGATTATGGAATAAGATAAATAATTTTATTCAAAGCTTTATTATTAATATTTTTATTTTTCCTTTTTCTTTTTATTTTCCTCCTTTCTTCTTCATCATCTTTCTTCTTCACCCAAACCCTAACCACCACCACCCCATCACACCACCACGATACGCCACTCAATCCGGCCGCTGCCAACAAATCCGTCGCCCCCCTCCCAACACTAAGATCAGCCCCTCGCAGCCAACAAAACCCAGATCTGCGCCTCCCACCCCAGATCTGCGATTTTGTGTGTGTGCATATATATATAGAGACTATGTTTGTGTGTGTGTTCTATGTGTGTCTGCGGTGTGCGTGTGTGTGCGTGCGCGATGTGTGTGTATGTATATATATATACAAATACATACTGTGTGTGTGTGTTCTATGTGTGTTTGCGGTGTGCGTGTGTGTGTGTGCGCGATGTGTGTGTATGTATATATATATATACATACTGTGTGTGTGTGTCTGCGGTGTGTGTATGTGTGTGTGTGTCTGCTGTGTGTGTGCGCGGAGTGTGTGTGTGTGCGCGGGGTGTGTGTATGTGTGCGATGTGTGTGTGTGTGCGATGTGTGTGTGATGTGTGTGTATGTATATGTATAGACTGTGTGTGTGTATCTGCTATATTTGTGTGATGTGTGTCTACTATGTGTGTGTGTATCTGCTATATTTGTGTGATGTGTGTCTACTATGTGTGTGTGATGTGTGTGTGTGTGTGTATATATATATATAGATAGATAGATAGATAGTTGACTAGGAAAAAAAATAAAAAATATAATATTTTTTAATATTCTAAGTATAAGGGTATTTTAGTCTTTACAAGAAGTTAAAATTTTCATTATTTTTTTCAATTTTTTTTATCCCAAAATTTGAGGGGCAAACATGTCATTTAAGCTTTTTGGGCAGGCAAACTTGCCCGAAAGTGGGTCGAGGAGGTGTGGTTGTAATTATCGATTACACAGGAGAGGTTTCTGTAATTACGCAATTAGTGAGGGGTCTGTGTGTAATTATCCCTTTTTTTATCATCCTTCTTTGGCATTGTTGTTGATTGATATGTGCAAAATGGTTTAAGATAAAATCTAAATTGCCATGATGCATGGCATGAGAAAGATCAAACAAGGTTCAATGACGTCCTTTTTGAAATTTGACTTATCCCTCATGCTTATGAGAATGGATTAATAAGACGATGTTTAGGAGGACCTGCCTACATAAGTGAAGAAGCATTTGTAGGCAACCGTATCCACCAAAATAAACATATCTTATTTAAGTACTGTTAGAAATCGGGGACGGTCGCCCATGAGGGCTGATGTGACCCAAGTTTTGATTAGGCAATGGAGGGAGTGGTTTGTTCCATGTAAATTTGAAATGGAAGTTAACTTAATAAAAGGAGGTATAACTCCCATACTTTTCCAGCTATTTCACATGCATTCTAACACAAAAAATATGACATTTTCGTCCATATACATAAGGTAGAAAATGGTGAGATAGAATCATCATGTTATGAGTCATTTTACTAAACTTTTGGAGCATTTGGGTTGTGGATACAAGGTCCTTCCATTATGCGATTGGAGTTGGACGAATTGGAGCATTCAAAGGTGTAAATCAAGTCTGTGATTCAATCAAAAAAGGTCCTCAAATTTCCAGGTTCAAGTAACCGTTTCTTTAACCGAAATATATGAATTCCTCATTATATGTTCGTCATACATATCAGAGCCTTCGTGGTTGATATCCAAACGTTTATATGCTACATTTTACATGTTTAAATGCCTCATAACCATGGATTTGAAAGAACCCCATTTTTGTGTTTCAATGGGTCTTCCATGGTATATTTTCATATACACCATATTTTGCTTCCATTTTTTGACCAAAGCATGATTATATGTCATAGATATGATATGTTATATCTCATGGTCAAAATGATTGCATGTTATGAGAAAATTTCTACCCGAACAGCGTATCCCGAGAGAACCCACTTTTAGAAACTGCATATTTTGGGATAAAACTTACATGGATGGATTCTACTCATTAAGATATTGTAACCATATAAGATTCGTTAGAAATGGACTTGAAATTAGTGAGATATCGCAATTCAATGTTTGAAGTCGAATTCAGGTTTATTATGTTGGAGAAGATGATGAACAGTACTTTTCATCCATGCCCACTCTTGCAGCGGTTGAGTGGTGTGCACACATCACCGCAGTGTGATCCAATTGAAAATCGACAATGCCATTGGATGCGTACAATCAAAATACGTGTAGTAGCCGAAAACAATCACCGGACGAATTGCTAAAGTGTTGGTTGACTGCTGCTGTAAGAGAAGCAAGCCAAACAGCCCTTTATAAAGTTATAGTGCATTCCGGGCACGTGGGTGTTGATTCGAAGGCAAATTTGGCAGAAAAAATACCATTACGCTCCAAATTTTATTTCCTATTTTTTGGTAAATTAAAATAACTTTTTTAGTGAATGAAAAAAAAATTCTTGATTTTTGAACAATAATATTTGGTGAAAATTGTTGAAAAGAAAAAAAAATCTGAATTTTTTTCTGTAAATTTGGAAAATTATTTGGAGGCGTATGATACTTATTTTAGGTATTTGATCACTTATATGTGTCGTATTTAATTTATAATTCATGTGAAAAAATCTTTTTTCCATGAAAATCATGTGAAATTGAATATGACTTGAAGGTTTTGTGAGTATAAGTTGTTGACTCATACAAATATTTAAAAAATTATAAATGTGAGTATATTTGAACACATGTTATACTCAAACTTTAAAATGCGCATGAAAATTTTAATTTTTTTGAGAAAATGTTGAGAAATTGAGTCTTAACATGAGTGTTGTGAATATAAGTGATTAACACTTTCAATGTGAGAGTTGGATGAAGGGATTGGTTATGACCAAATTCAATACACCTTCTCATTTAATTAGGAGGCAGTTATAGGGAGCACTAAGGATTGGCGAGAAGCCAAAGCGTGGTGTTGACGCTTGCATTATAAAGAGTTACGAAAATGGTTGATTGCGTGTATGAACATGTTTGATATCTTTTAATAACATGTTACGCAATAAATGTTTCTTTTGTGAAAATTATGATATTAAGAATGCATGATTATTACACTATAGTTATATGCATTTCATATGATAATTTTAGTTATCTCCTCATGTGAATTATAAAATGTGTTCTTATATAACATGATATGTTTTGATCATGATTAAGTGGGAGTTCTAAGGTTGGTTCGAAATATTCTCACCTAGAACTTTGTGAGATTTTTTACTAGAAAATCAAGTTTGTGATAGTGAACATTTTGGTACGGATGATGATTGGGCACTACGTGACCTTGCGAATCTGTACATTATGGTGAACTATCATGAATGTTAATTTTGCTAAGTGCGAAATTAATTTTTGTATTAATGGACAAGTGCATGATATCTGTAATATGACCATGGCAACCAAAATCTCATATAAATATTGAGGTTTTTTTTAGAAAAGTGCTAAATGAGTACTTATAACTAGTGGTTATGCACTACGTGTCATAATATTTCTGCTGCTGAGAGTGAGTTGAAGCCAGGCGAAATAGGCATTTTTGATTGCACGAGTTAGCCAGCAAACCCCCCTGCCTCGCCAGCTAGGTCAGATTGGAGCAAGAATGGTCTTTACAACTGGCTCTTCTCTGGCTGGAATGAGCCCGGTATCTACCGATTTTGCCATTCCTATGATTCAAAGGATTCACCAGCTATAGGGCAGTTAGCGCAGCGCCTGGTCTTGGGCTTTTTTCGAGTGGGATCAAGCTTAGAAAAGTGCTAAATGAGTACTTATAACTAGTGGTTATGCACTACGTGTCATAATATTTTGGAATATATAAGATAAAATTAGATGCTCTAGACGACAATAACAAAGTCATTTAAGACTTATTATGAGTCTTCTTACTCAATAATAAAAGATCTATAAATTTTCCCTCAGTGGAAAGGAATGTCCACTACATTGTTTTGATATCTTGGTAAAACGTAGGGTCTACGATCTCATTTGTGAATGAGAAATCGTACTATTGATCTGTGGTTGTACCAAATGAGCAATACATCCATAAATTTCAGTCAAATTGAGATTGTTGACTTTAGTATTTGATGATTATAAGTATACCCTGAATAAAGAGATAAATGAGTTAAATTTAAGGGTAATGTCAAATACTATTAAAAGTTAAAGTCAACAAACAATGTCTTCTCTTGTGAGGAGCAAGTTCAAGTTTGTCCAGTCTCTTTCTAATTATAGAAGCGCCAAAAATTCAAATTCAATTTATTTGATGGTGAAAAGACTTTCATAGACGATGTCAGTCACTCTGTGTTTTCTGAATAAGAGACTTGTTGCTTCTATGTTAACGGCTTGAGATTTGTGTCAGATTTATTTTTCAAGAGAGTTTAAGACTCTAACTGAAAATGAGATTAGAACAAAGAGAAAGCCAAGAAAGAGATAGGGATGGATCTAAGAAGAACAAACTTAACCAATGAAATGAATAGAAGTGGTATAAAGTTAAAAGTGTCACAATTGACATACAATTGGTTAATTTTACTCGTGTATACACTGAGTTGAAAACATAGCACTTTAAGACACTTATATATGCTTGTTTAGACTTTAAGCACTAAGTTACTAAATGTTATCCTTTGTGGGTTTAGGTTTATAATTACGTGAAATCGAGAAGCGTTTGAAATTCTATAGGATCATTAGACTTGATCTTTTGAGTTGTTCTTCCAAGACTGCATTGTTCATTTGCTTAGTTTTGATTTTTTGACTTGGTTAGTATCTAAAGAATAGATACATAAAGTGGTACTAGATATATATGTTTAATGGTCTGAGGTTGAATTGTGACCAAGGTACATTGATTGTCCAGGCATAATCAATGATGTGTTCATTGAGTAATGTGAACACCTTTGCATGCACTTATGCATGCTTAGTTAAGTCACAATGAATCGAGACACCAAGCAAATAAGAGAAACTCTCAGAATACATCTTTCGTAGTTGATTGCCAACTTTTGGGAAATGACATGTGACCATTTAGAGATTAGGCAGTTGATCTTTCATTGCATTTAACTCTACTAGACTTACGTGATTTAGTTAATGTGAAGGTTGGGAAATGAACCTCATATTCCGTTACTTTTTCACATACCTTTATCTTGCCTGTTTGATTTCTCATGATATGAAACGTTAGAAAGAGAATCAAATTGGGGAACTTTTCAAACAAACTTGATAAATCAAATCAAAATCAATGCATTTGTGTCTCGAAGATTTATGAGTGATCTAAGGGTACGTGTTCTAAGTGAACATGATGAGATGGAAAATTAGTAAATCACAGAATGTCCGGAGAATAATTTTGGGATGAAAAATCTTAGAATTGCTAAATATTTGCTTAGAATTAATGATTCGGATAATGACTACGTGCCTTATGGATCACTTAAGAGAATTGTGTTCCCGATTTTGAGTGGGAGCGAATTTATCAAAGTGAAAGTTGAATCTTAATTTTGTAACCTCTGCTTGAGTTTATTGATTTGTATAATGGCTATGTGCATTATAAATCACTTAAGAGAATTACGTTCTCGAATTTGAGTGGAAGCAAATTTACCAAAGTGATCAAGTTAAAAGTTGAACCATAAATATGTTCAAGTACAAAATATTTTCCGAAAGATTAGATAAAGTCTAATATAGTGAGACTCCATCTTGTCTTACTGAATAAAATTGAGTTAATAAAATGAAGAAGTATTTATAGAAATTACAAATCCTGTAGAAATGTGTGACACCAATAACTCTCTTACCAATTGCTGAGGAGGGAATAGTTGTCTTTGTGGTAGCAACCTTGTGGTGAAGTTGCAACCAAAATATGGCATTTCGACTTTCACATAGTTTAAAGATTTGAGTTGCACAGTCTTTACTAGCTATAGTGTGATTAACATATTAAACATGCTCTGTTGTATACAATCAAACCAAGTTTGGATTCTAGTTCAACATTAGACATGGGAATATTGAGAACTTCCATATATGTTCTTGAAATATACTAAAATGTTAGTATTCGATTTTGAGGTATAAAGATCAACGAGTGAAAAATGAATTATATGTATATATACATGGGTATATATATCTTGAGACAAAACATTTTTTGGAGTGGTGGTATATGGCTTTATTATGTTTTCTCGGTTATTATGGACATTTGAGATTTAGAATTATATCTAAATAGACTCGAGACTGCATTTCTTAATAGAGATGTAATTGAAAAGATCTACATGGGAATACCTTGAGGATTTCATAGACAAGGTCAAAGGGAAAACTTTGCAAACTTAAGACCTTTGTTGTGAGAATCAGTCTTCAAAATAATGGTGTATGAGATCTTATGAAAATGTGATCTTATACGTGTATTTTCATCTTTACAGATGCAAACCATTATTTTCTTGTGTGTAAGTCCATTAAGATGCTTAGAATTCTATCTCTTAATTGATAATGTCTTAATACCCGAGATGAGAATAAGTACGTAAAGCCATTGAGAATGGTTTTCCTTTAACTTATGAAGTAGAGGACATGATGAATAAAGTATTTGATTTGATGTCAAAATCCATGTAGATTGTAAAAGATGAATCTTGGTCAGTATCGAAATCCATGTAAGAGTTTTTTGTCCTGGGATTTTATAATGGGTAGTTATGATCTGATCACTACTCCTACAGCATAAATCTGTAACCTTGAAACGTATCCAGAGATTCCATATGGAAATGTCTTGGCCACCATATTCCAATAGTTGATATTTGGATCTTGAAGTCAATGTGACCTGTACTCGCTCTAATATTTGTTATGTCATGGGTCATAAAGTATTTTCCAATTCTAGTGAGAGGTATTGGACAATAATTGACAAACAGTGTAGATAATTTCCTTCGTTTGGAGAAAATATGTCAAAAGAATACACGTATATGGATTTAAGGAGGGGATTTGGATAAGTGTAAATCTGTCTCTGAATTTGCTTCTATTACAATGTTGACTCTAGAAGTAGCAAGAAGTAAACTTGTGTAACATTGTGCACATATGAAATATAATTTGTGGCACATATATCTGCAGCGCGGAAAATGTTTGATTGAACTTGTGTTATAGCATGTTGGAGTTGTAAGCATTTATGTGGAAGCTATGATTATATATATATATATATTGGGATAATCAGCTATCTAGAGCTTACATAATAGCTCTTTCTATAGACCTATTGCTATAAAATCAAACACATACACAAAATATAATTTTGTGAGAGATATTATAGTAAACCAATGAGTGGTTTTACAATAAGTATCTACGCATTTATAAGTGACTAAAATTGTTGCTTAGACTTAATCTAGAGATGTATTTGTAGGTCAAATCGGATATCTAGGATTGCGTAGAATGTGATCTCTTTTAAACTTGGGAATGTTCATAGAGATATATGCCTATAAATATTTGACATTTCAATGGTATGCTTTCTAAGCATGTTTGTGATGATTTGCATTCAATTTCTAAAGGTATGTGAAATAAGTCGAGATTGGCTCTGTTATACGAGCAATCGCCTCTAACATTAACAGAGATGAGACATTTTTTAAATTTTGTGATACACAATATCATAGGTTGAGATGATGTCATCTTGATAGATAATTAAGATTAGATTACTATTATGAATTTAAATAATCAAACTGGATTCCCACGGTCGATTGACTTATCTTATGGCCAGATATGAGTTTTTTCTTGAATTTAATGATTGGTAGAAAACAAATAAGAAGAAAAAAAACTCAGGTTAAGTGTCGGGGTGCACTTGGACCAAGAGTTGTATGGTGTAGTATTATTAATGAATGAAATACGCTTCTTGGGAGGAAGAAATGCACCATCGCTCCTGTTTCAAACCATGTGTGCCCGTTGGGTAATGAGTGAACGAATCCTTGCTTCCTCATTGTGTGAGACCCATAGATTTAAATAACCTAATTAAGTACCCTTATGACTTTCAAATGATTGTCAAAACTTTAACTTGGTGTTGCTACTTTAGCATGTTTCCAATAGCCATGAATGATTCGGCAATGCGGGACATGTCTAGGAAAGCAGTCATTTTAAGATTGAAAGATTCAAGTGGAAAAGGAAACTATATATGATTAGCACCAGAATTGTATTCACCATGCCGACAATTATGTCAAACTTAGAAGTTTGGTGTATATTTGTGAATACATTAAGTTATTGTGAATGAGTATGCTCTTATATCAAATGAGGGGTCAGAGGTACTTTGATTGGTGTAGTAAATGAAGTCTAGGGTATAATGAGATATTACATCCTGGTACTTTGAGAAATTGAGTTGTTATATATCCTTAACCAATTTATGACGTTAAAGTTTTATGTGTACGTGCTTGTTTGGTCACACGACCCTTTTGCTTGTATGAAGATTGTGAGTATATGACTACGATGATGCATACTTGTGTCTAGCTCTCATGTGCCAGTGGGAGATGTTAGAAATTGGGTACGGGTAACCCATGAGGGCTGACCCAAAACAAGTTTTGAATATGCAATGGAAGGAGTGGTCTCTGTTGTGAATCCTAGTTCATGCGCAGCGAAACATAAATACATATCCGAATTCACAATCGGATCACTTTTGAATTTTAATGATTTTCACAATTTTGAAAATTAATAAGGAAAATGAAATCTAATTTCATCTTTTCACTAACCTTTTGATTTGATTCAAAAACTTGATTTTCCAGATAGCAGCAATTGGTGAAATCATGCCTCTAGATATCACGCCTGAATAAGCTTGAAGAAAAACCCACCACCTTGTGCACCTCTAAGGCTGACGACTACTGTAAGGGGAGGAAAGAGATTTGTTTCTTCTTCTTTCTTTGCTGTCAAGTCAATTGTGAGAGTTAGGTTTTTCTGAACCGGTGAGTTAGGTATATATAAGGAGTGATGGACTTGGAATTAACTAATTCCTTGATCCCATCCAACTCCAAAACACACGCCTCACACACCTCTCTCATCCTAGTTGGGCTAATGTTGACTTTCAACTTAGTCCAATTATTAATTAGCTCCAATATATTTTAATCCAATTAAAATATAATACTAATTAATAATCATCTAAATTAAATAATCTAATTATCTAATAAAAGGATGAGTATAATAAATAAGTCTATTTATTTATTATAATTAATTTATTTTCATTAATCTAATTAATCAAATAAATTAATGCGTTCATAATAAATACATCTAATAATTTATTATTAATTTATTTCTATTAACCCAATTCATCAAATAAATTAGCGTGCTCATCAAATAGAAAATTACCCAGTTTATATATTTGACAGCGAAAGAATTTTCTTCGCTCTATTCCTTTGAAGGGGTGACTCTCTAAGTTCGTTTCAATTAACATTGGGAGGAAACTAAGGATGTGAGTGTCACTTAGCCAGTCACGTAGACTCACATCGAAACCCAATTGAAAAGAATAGATCAATACGAACCTTTGGGTCACAGACACCATGTGAGTATAAGCCCTTCACTGTAACATCTTGATTGAGTGAGAGTCATGGACACAGGAATCATTGTTCTTTATGAATCATAGTGAGATGAAATCACTAAACTACCCTTATATACTATACATGAGTTAGTTCTCCTGCTTTGGCTAAATACTTATAATTTCATTTACTTACGATCACGCAGGACGTTAACTCGTTACTACCCGAGACAGTGAATCCCCTATTGGGAATCACCAAACAATTACAACTTGTCCTTTTGAACCGCACTTCGAGGTTGATCCCACCAAAGGGTAAATTGGATCTAACTATTCTAATAACTCGTTTAGTGTCATAAGTCCAATCTTAGTGAATCCTCAGGTCTAAGGCTCATGCACACTACCTTAATCAGTAATTCAATCATTAACAGTCAAAGAGTAATTACCTATGTGATTGAATTACGGGGATCCGTGTTCGAATATATCAATTCTATTGATATGTCTATGACCAAGCTCCCACCATCCAAAGTGACCGACTGACACTCCTTGTCAAAGCTTGCATCATACAAGTCTTGTTTTAATGCCCAATTAAGACTCATCGACTTGCGAACTCTAATTTAAATGAACAAGGAATCGATACTTGTAGTCCATCTCCTATAACCATTGAGGAGTAGAAGCTCCCCCTTGATTACTCATGACTTATTTATTCAATACTTATATTAATGCCATCAAGATTGATATGAACAAAATAATTCCTTTATTAAAGAATAAGAGTTTGTACAACATAAAGGTAAATGCCCATTATCTAATTCCTCTATAGCATGGAGGGCATAATTCCTCTTTGGCCAAAGCAGGAGAACTAACTCATGTATAGTACATAAGGGTAGTTTAGTAATTTCATCTTACTATGATTCATAAAGCACAACATCGAGTCCTGTGAGTTTGAAATAATCAATGACTTTCACTCGATCGGGATGTTACAGTGAAGGGCTTATACTCACATTGTGTCTGTGACCTAAAGGTTCGTACTGATCTATTCTTTTTAATTGGGTTTCGATGTGAGTCCATGTGACTGGTTAAGTGACACTCACATCCTTCATTATTTTCCAACCACCCTTTATTAAAATTGGATTTTAATTTAGTTCTTTTTGAAAGAACTCCAACATGTGAGCTATTTTTTATAATCTTTTGATGCATGATATTTTGGGATGCCTTCCACTCAATCTAGGTAAGTCCATGGAAAACATGTGTGATAGAATTGCTAGCCGTTTTCTATTTTATAATCCATGTATGCGCGCTATAAATGGATAATGTCCAAATTGAGACCAATTAAACGCAAAATTCTCCCATTGGATTAAATAATGAATTTAGAATGTAAGGGAATTGGATGTCCTGGCTCTCCATCAAACTTAGGATAAATTGAATTAATGTCAATATGCATAATTTCTTCCCAGTAAGTCCGGGTTATGCATTACGACATTTATTTAAATTCTCTAAGTGCATTAGATGCCATCAATCGAAACAAATTCCACCTCATGACAGAGGATTGCAAGGTGGAATTCAATTGTTAGATTGGTTGGAAATTGATGGGCCTAAGTTCAGATAGATCACAACTTATATATCATTAAAAGGTTGCGTTCACGTGATTTATGAGCCAAATTAAGGATTGAATCGCATGTTAGACAATGCTGTTGTGGTACGGTCTAGCGGATAAATTTTTTTGATCCGAATCACTCCAGGAATCAAATCCAGGATTTCATGATATTATTTTGCAATAAGAAAATTTACGAAAGAGAATAAGCGAATTACCTCTTGACGACAAAATTCAAATAATCAGCAGCAGCTCCGAACTCCTGGCTCTAGATTATTACGCGGAAGATAAATCCCCAAGAAAGCTTCGATCTACTCCCTGGCAACAATGGCGGCGGTGGCTAGTTGCAGAGAGAGGGAGGGAATTTTGTCTTTCCTATTGCTCTAGGTTTCTTTGGCTCAAAGTCAGATTCAGAATTGCGACTTGTGTGGAGTTCTGACACTGACTAACAACTTATTTCAAGTAAACAAAACACCTAGGTGGAATAAGAGGGTACAGCCGCTAGGCCTTTTGGAATGGGCTTCCGGGCTTCATTCCATCTTAGCCCATGTATAATTAATTAAATCCAAATCCAATCCAATTGACTTTTAATTAATTACTTTAATCTAATTAAAAGTAATCCAAGTAATTTAATTCAACTTATAAATTAATTTTCAATTAATTTAACTTATAAATTAATATCATTTAATTAATTTATTTAATCCAATTAAATATCTTTAATTAAATCATGCCATCCATTTTGTTAGTCTATCACATCAAATGTGATTTTACCAAAATACCCGTAGCATGGAAAAATTTTCTTTTCTTAATATAGCACGACTCTCTAGGCTCGATTCAATTGGCAGTGGGAGGATTCCAAAGAATAAGGTTGTCACCTAGCCAGCACCGTGGAACCAAATAGTAGCCCAATTGAATACTAGATGAACATGTCATCACGAACCTTGATTACGACTACCATATGCGTATAAACTCTTCACCAACGTGACCCGAAGTAAGAATCATGGTACGTAAACTCATTGAACTTGATACTGTACTTTGTAATCATAATAACGTGTAATTACCAAACTACCCTTAGCAACTATCACTAGTTAGTTTATATGCTTTGGCCAAAGACTTTATCATTTTAATTAACTATGATCGTACAGGTCACATACTCATTTACTGCCGAGACGGTGAATCTCATATTGGCAATTATCTTACAATGTCGAATGCACCATGTGAATCGTACTTCAAGTGCTGTGGGTCTAACTACTCTGATAATATATCCAAAACTACAACAACATTGTAAATAACTCCTTAGGTCTAAAGTTCACATATACTATCGCAATCTTAATCCCAATCATTGACTATCAAAGAGTAAATACCTATGTGATTGGATTAATACAAGTCGAGTTCAAATATGTTAATTCCATTAACTATATTCATGACACCAGCTCCCACTATCTAATCAGTGTTCGACCAGCACTTCCTTGTCATAGCAGGTGTCATATGAGTTGAATTTTAACGCCCAATTAAAATTCCTTAACTCGCGAACTTTAAGAAATTATGTACTTGAATCTTCCAAAGTGTCCTCTCAACCACAAGAGGTGGAAATTATATTTTCAAATCTCATGGACTTATTTGTTCAATACATTTAAATGCCATTAGATTTATATGGACAAAATCAAAACCTTTGTTCTACAAGTAGAAACATAAAATCGTTTATACAAATAACTTATCAAAGCCCTACTCAATCTAATTCCTCATTAGCATCGAGGGCATACTGTTGGGATCGGTTAGAACCCTCGGGGATACCGACGTAGTGAAATACATATAATTTCAAAAATAAAGCGGAATCCCCGAAATTAGGGATAGGTCAACATGGTACCATCGGATTCTAAAATTGTCCTAGTGATTAGTTTACACGTGTTTACCTCTTGTAGACCTTAAAGAAACAACGCCTTTTTAAGCTACTCCCTGCTACGGTCTTCGAATTGATTTGCTCTAACGCTCCAAGTGTTGCGCCTCTGAGATGTATCCACACCCTAGTTTGCACCCTCAATTATCTCCACCAGTGCTAGCAAGGAGAATTTCGAATCTTGGCTTTTCAGAGAAAAAGGGTTTGGAATTATTTAAGTATTCTTCGCACTTAACACATGAGTTTGAAGAATTCAAGTCAAAGAAAAATTGGGAGAGAATAAAGAGAAAAAGACTTGTGTATTTTTCAAAATCTACAACCTTAAAACCATTATTTTAAAAGAGGTGAAATATACACAAATATATAGAGTCCACCTAGGGTTAAAAAACCCTAGGTGTTACACACCTACTCCTCCCCTAAAAATTAGGGAGTAGCTGTGTATACATGTATGTATATATGTATATTTCCTTTTCTTTTATTCTCTCTCCACAAATAGTTGGACTCTTTTCCAACTAATTAGATATTACAATATCTAATAATATCCAAACATGTATCTAATAGGATCCTTCCTTATTAATTAGTTACCTTAACCAATTAAAGATCCTAATAAATATATTTATACAATATTAATTAATATATATATATATATATATTTAACAAACTTGGTGAGCAAGATAAATCTTTCCACCAAATCCACATATACACATTACACACGCCACACATGCACTTATGTGTGTGTGTATATATATATTATTTTATTTTCTTTCCCCTAATTAATTAATTAATCCTTCCCAATTTAATATCCTAATATTAAATTATAGGACTATTAATTAACTAGTTAAATTAATTCATTTTTCCTTTGATTAATTAAATCCAATTAATTAATCCCACCATAATTCACAAAGAATTAAATAGCTAATAGGTACTACACTAAGTTATGTGTGTGACCCCTCAGGCTCGTAGTCAAGCTAGCAATAAGTCACCACAGGATAGATTAATTATTCTAAATAATTAACTAGTCCTTGTATTAATTTCACCAAATTAATCCAAGGCACCTATTGGTCATCGTTCGATGTCTAGCAACGTTGCCACGACTACCTAGATGTCAACGATGAAAAGCAAATAACCTATCCGAGTTACGATCGTCATGTGAGTGGAATCCTTCAACAATTTCCCGTCCATGGTCTAGAGTATGGCAACGGTCGAACCCTAGTAACCTTGGAAACTATGACTGTGTTGTGACATCTAATGATCCAGTCTTCCGATCCGAGATCACCAATCCCTCTCTGAAAACAATCGCTTTGATCAAAGGCTTTTCACGATCATTTAGATTCTCGCAAAATCATAGAAAAAGCTAGGTACTCGTGACCCTGGATGAATCCCTCTCTAACTGCCATTTGTTCCACTGCACTACCAGACTATACCCAACATACACGCCATACGACTCTCCTGGAGGGCATGTTCATATCAAAGTAGAGTGGGTAGTGCCCTTTCCAAATGACATCATAGGTCTAAGGATTAATCTCACACTACGAAACTCAAGGACTTCATGTTCGACAGCACCAAATAAGAGTCCTTAAGCGGGGCCATTCAATTCCATAATCCAGTATGAATCTCCATACATGTATTGCCATTCAGGGCATCAATAATGGAACATGTCGATCTCTCGAAAGAGTTACATGTGTGAACAAGTCTTGACAAGGCCAGTGATATCCCACATCTCACAGCCTCTATGACTTGGAACAATATTTAGGATTACGGTCTTTGAGAGCATTCCATATGTTTTCCCTGATCGCCTCCCCTAACCATATGTAATCCATGGGATCTTTATCTATACTACCAATAGTTATAACAATAAAGAAGCATACCCTTAATAAAAGATTCAATATTTTTAAAACAAGACTGTCATAGTGTTTACATTTAATATGGCTAAACCCAAAACTATTGGCTCGCCGGGCACCTGACACTATCAATCTCCCACTTGCCCTAATGCCAGTTGCCCTTGTACTTTAGTCCCATCATTTCCAGATGTTTTTCTAGTACACTTTGACTCAGAGCCTTGATGAAGGGGTGACACGCGTTTATCCTAGCAAGTATACTAGGTCGTGCAAAGCAATAAAGTGGACTATTTAGCCCGGGGTGTATCGTCTCCAAGGGGACAATTGGATTCAATGCTCGTAATTGCTATATTACCTATTTCTAAGCTAAATCAATTTATAAGATAATAGATGATTATACTTATGAAAATAAACTAAGGATAACTAAATGATAAACAAGGTAATAAATCAAATGGAAAGAGATGATTGGGCTATGATCTTACTATGTTCTATCTTATGTTCATAAACTCTAAATTACCCGGATTTTGAGAACACTCTTGTTATGGCGAAACCCCCTAATGTATTCATTACTCAATCTCTTGAAATAACGATCCTATACTAGTTAACAACTTCCCATATCTCTATAGCGAAGATTGAATTAACTAACATGCATTAAGGTTCAAAGGGATTCCTTGCTTACGAAGATCCTACATTCACTCGGGTCATCTTATCACAAAAAGCCACACAACGCAATTGATTCTATCTCTAGTCAATTGTTACATTATGATATTTGATTTTATGATCTACCTTTATCTATCTCGTCTCGGTCTCAAGACAAAACATTAAATCAAACACATGGTGATCAAGCATGTGGAAGCATTAAGCATAAAAATCAAACATGCAACAAGAATGTAATAAATCCGAAAACTAGGAATTCATTAAACACAAAATATCACAAAGTATTCACATAACCCCACCACAAAGATACTTAGCTCATACTTGCAACAAAAGATAATCCAATATTTCCAAAAGACATAGTTGATATACTAATCTAAGAGAAAGAGTTGAATTACTCCCTATTACGAAGTGTGATTCCAAGATTTTATGATGAAAAATGACTCTTCAAGCTTCCTTGGGACTTGTCATGGCTTCCTTGGGACTTGGAGAGCAAGAATCCTCCTTTTGGTAGGTGAAAAGTGTGTCCCAAAGGGCAAAAACGGCGGACTAAAACTAGGGCACGGGAAAACGGACCGTGGTCTGAAACGTGGCAGACCGCGGTCCATTGGCGTGAAGGACCACAGTCTTGAACCCCGGTCCAAGACCGCGGTCTAGAAGGACAGATTTCAGCCTTTCATTTGCTTTGTGTCTTTTCTTCGGCCTTCTCACTCGATATTTGATCTATTCAACTTGAATCCTTGTGCACATGAAACGACAACAAATCAAAGCAACATGCGGGATTATCATTACTAAACAACAGTGAAAATACCTATATAAAAGGGGTAAATAATCGGAAAATGTGAACTTATCAACTACCCCCCAACTAGGCTTAGATCGTCTCGATCAATAAATGGCGAACAAGTATTCATAAGTTCAGATTTTACAACTTGATTTGGGATCTTTTAAAAATTTGCAACTTCACACATAAAGGCGAGAATTAAACCTCGACAATGATTATGACAAGTTACACTGTACCTAGAACACTCAACAATTTGAAAGCCTCCAACATCTTCGACTCCATCTCTAAATCATGAACTCCATATCCATTTTTATGCCAAGAGCACACTTTAAACAAGATTATGCAAATCTATTAGATACTAAAGATATTAAAACAGTCCAATACTTGTTAACCTATCGGTGTGCATGAACTGTGGAAATCACGATCAAAAGGTCTTTTTGGCTTGTAACGTAAGACTAGGTAATGGCTTGGACGGGAATGTATGGATAAAGTGACTGAATTCAAGAGAGCATACAACTCAATATCATCAAGCTAAACACTCACTTATCAACCGAACAAATCTCTACATCTTGTCACTTATCACTTTTAAGTTTCGCTCTCTTCTTGTCTCACATATCCCACAACCCCCAAACTTGTTTCTTTTTGATACCGGGGGTGTAATGATTCCAAAGCCAATCAATTCACATTGAAGTTCCATTTCATAGCCTAGTCGAGAGAACCATTTTTTTCTTTTTGTTTTTTTTTGTTTTTTTTTTATTATATAAATATCTCTCGACTATTTAGCCAACTTTCAGTTCTTCATCTCATCCCCTCTTTTCACATAAAATCCAAACCTCCAATTATTTATCAGGAGCAAGAAGAACACCATCTTCTAAACCACTGATCAATGAGCTTCAATACCCAAAATGAAGCGTATACCCAAATTAAAGCCAAATGATATGAAATTCTATGCTCTCTCAATTAGGAAATAGACTTTGTTTTACTTTTAAGCTAGAGGGTGGTTGGCGTGGCTTATGAAAGAAAAGCGAATGGTGGTTTCTAGTGCGCTTAGCACACTCCATTCTTATCAATATGGCTTAAAGCAAGGTCTAGAGAGTATGCAATATAGTGAAGGCTAAATGTAAGGTTAGAGACAATGAAAGATGGCCTAAATCATTTCATGACTTCGCAAAATCAATACACACTTCAAAGTCAACAAATTTGAAAGTTCAATGCTTTACATCCTCAAAAAATTCACATAATTATGGCTAAAAAGGCTTTCAAGGTATAAAATACGATATGTTGATCAAAGATGAAGTATTTCATCTTAGATAAAGTGGAGACACTCAAACAAATCATGCTCCAAACCAAGATATAACAAAACACGAATTTAAAACTCAACAATGCTTTACTTGCTAACACCAAATCAAGTATGAAATTTAACAAATGAATACAAATTGCGCCAAATCGCCACATCATAATTAAATTGGGACACCTAACCCACCCCCCAACCAATCTAGCACATTGTCCCCAATGAGCGGGCATACACATGTAATAGTAAGGGAAAGAAAGACGTCCCTGATAGCTGAAGCTAACGGATGTCCAAGTAGTGAATGAGCAAGAAGGCGAGGAAGCTGCCAATAAAACCTAGCCATCTGAAGATAGAAAAAAACAAGAAGAGACAAAAGTATTCATCATAACAACTTAGAACACTCAAAACGAGAAAAATAAAACAAAAAGAAAAATAACAAAAATGAAAGAAAGCATGTAAAACGTGGGTTGCCTCCCACAAAGCGCTTGTTTTAAGTAATTAGCTCGACTCCCTTGCACTGCTCATGGTGGATCATAAGGAGCAATGCCAACTTTGTAGGGACGAGCCTTTTTGTGCTTTTTCCAATTGCGTAAAGGCTTATCATGTCCCATCACATTCACAAATCCTGAAAAACTAAGATATGAGCTCAGATTCACTTTTATAAAAATGTAATAAAATTGTAAATAACTAAAAGTGAATTTTAAAGATGGGGAGTTTTCCATTGATGGTTTTAATAAGTATGTCGCTAGGCCTAACTCCCCGAGCCTTGATTCTGACAACTTTAGTGGTGATATATCCCAGTGACTTTGATATCTTTGGATCTCCTCGTTCTCAACCGTAGTATCACTTGGGTTCTTAGTGTATGCCTCGAACAGGCCACTAAAGTTGTAAACTTTGTCTTTAACCTCCACCACTCTATCTCTCTGGTTATTGATGCACTTTTTCAAGAAATCAAGAGATATGATGGTAAGTGGTCTTGGATTCTTGAAGATTTCTAATGTTTTTTCTTGGTCATTTGATGGGATGGATTTCGGAGACTCTATTCTGAATTGTGAGTCCTCTAGTGATGTTGCTTTTGGAGCCTCATCATTCTCTTCTGTGCTAATACATGTGGAGTTCGATGATCTCTCTGCAACTAAGTTGGAGATTTGGTTTAGTTGTGCTTGCAATTCCATCATAGATGCTTCGAGATTTTGAGATCGCTCATCGTTCGACTTCATCCATTGGATCACCAACTCCTCAAAACTTGGGTTCCTATCACAGTGTTGTTGATAATCCCCATGGTTCTGAAAGTTAGTCGGTTCAAATTCTCCCTGCATTAGAAAGGGGGACCTATCTTGTTGCAGGTATGCTTGTGAACCTCTCATAGCAGAATAACTGAATGGCTAATCCTGCTGACTTCTCCATCCGTGTTGATAGTAATCGCTATGATGAACGTCTCCACACCACGAACATAAATCTTGCACTTGACTCCCGTATTCGGCACCTTCATCCCGTCCTTGTTTTGACCAATAAAAGTCATAATTGCTCATCTATTCAAGAATAATAATAAAAAAAAACATAACAAAACAACAACTAAAAAAAAACAAAAACAGCAACTTAAAAAAAACAAAAACAGCAACTTAGAAAACAAAAACATCAACTAAAAACACAAAAACAGCAACTAAAACCACAAAAACAGCAACTAAAACACAAAAACAGCAACTTAAAACACAAAAACAGCAACTTAAAACACAAAAACAGCAACTAAAACACAAAACAGCAACTTAGTCTTAGAATAGATAAGTGAATTACAATATCAAATAACGCAATTGTCCCCGGCAACGGCGCTAAAAACTTGACACGCGTTTATCCTAGCAAGTATACTAGTTCGTGCAAAGCAATAAAGTGGACTATTTAGCCCGGGGTGTATCGTCTCCACAGGGACAATTGGATTCAATACTCGTAATTGCTATATTACCTATTTCTAAGCTAAATCAATTTATAAGATGATAGGTGATTATACTTATGAAATTAAACTAAGGATAACTAAATGATAAACAAGGTAATAAATCAAATGGAAATAGATGATTGGGCTATGATCCTACTATGTTCTATCTTATGTTCATAAACTCTAAATTACCCGGATTTTGAGAACACTCTTGTTATGGCGAAACCCCCTAATGTATTCATTACTCAATCTCTTGAAATAACGATCCTATACTAGTTAACAACTTCCCATATCTCTATAGCGAAGATTGAATTAACTAACATGCATTAAGGTTCAAAGGGATTCCTTGCTTACGAAGATCCTACATTCACTCGGGTCATCTTATCACAAAAAGCCACACAACGCAATTGATTCTATCTCTAGTCAATTGTTACATTATGATATTTGATTTTATGATCTACCTTTATCTATCTCCTCTCGGTCTCAAGACAAAGCATTAAATCAAATACATGGTGATCAAGCATGTGCAAGCATTAAGCATAAAAATCAAACATGCAACAAGAATGTAATAAATCCGGAAACTAGGAATTCATTAAACAATAAATATCACAAAGTATTCACATAACCCAACCACAAAGATACTTAGCTCATACTTGCAACAAAAGATAATCCAATATTTCCAAAAGACATAGTTGATATACTAATCTAAGAGAAAGAGTTGAATTACTCCCTATTACAAAGTGCGATTCCAAGATTTTATGATGAAAAATGACTCTTCAAGCTTCCTTGGGACTTGTCATGGCTTCCTTGGGACTTGGAGAGCAAGAATCCTCCTTTTGGTAGGTGAAAAGTGTGTCCCAAAGGGCAAAAACGGCGGACCAAAACTAGGGCACGGGAAAACGGACTGCGGTCTGAAATGTGGCAGACCGCGGTCCACTGGCGTGCCGGACCGCGGTCTAGAAGGACAGATTTCAGCCTTTCAGTTGCTTTGTGTCTTTTCTTCGGCCTTCTCACTCGATATTTGATCTATTCAACTTGAATCCCTGTGCATATGAAATGACAAGAAATCAAAGCAACATGCGGGATTATCATTACTAAACAACGACGAAAATAACTATATAAAAAGGGTAAATAATCGTAAAATGTGAACTTATCAAGGGGTCTTCTACGGTTTTCATCAAGTCGACTCATTCTACTCGAACATCTCCTCTTTCTACTATCTATCTGATGTGATGATATCGTCTTTGAATATGTTTGGATCTTTGGTGAGACCTAGGCTCCTTGGATAGAGCTATAGCTCCATTGTTATCACAGTACAACAGTACCAGATTAACAATGGAGGGAACTACGTCCAACTCATGGATGAAGTTCCTCATCCAAACAGCTTCCTTAGCCGCTTCAGCAGCAGCTATATACTCAGCTTCCATGGTGGAGTCAGTTGTTGTCTCTTGCTTGGAGCTCTTCCAGCTTACAGCTCCTCCATTGAGTATAAACACATATCTGGATAGCGATTTTAGATCGTCTAAGTCCGACTAAAAATTAGAATCCGTGTAGCATTCAAGTTCCAAATTTCTTCCTCCGTATACCAAAAAAGATCTTGAGTAAGTCTTAAGTACTTTACAATCATCTTCACAGCAGTCCAGTGGTCCTCCCCTGGATTCGACTGGAACCGGCTTGCCACACTAAGTGCATAAGCCACATCCGATCTAGTACATAGCATAGCATACATAATGCTACCTATCGCCGAAGCATATGGAATCCTTGACATTCTCTCTCTTTCCTCGGGTGTCCTTGGTGACATCGATTTAGTGAGATGGATTCCATGCCCGGCTGGAAGAAATCCTCTTTTGTAATCTCCCATACTGAATCTATTCAAGATTCGTTCTATGTGCTTAGGTTGGGAGAGTTCTAGCAACCTACTTTTCCTTTCTCGGTATATCTTCATACCAAGAACATAGGATGCTTCTCCCATATCTTTCATCGAAAATTGGGTCGACAACCAACCCTTCGTTGATTGTAACATTCTTACATCATTTCCAATGAGAAGAATGTCATTAACATAGAGTATCAAGAAACGTATGTCTCTCCCACTAACTTTTTTGTACACACATGGTTCAAAACCATTCTTGATGTAGTCGTGTTCCTTCACAACTTCATCAAATCTCAAATTCCAGCTTCAGGAAGCTTGCTTCAAGCCATAAATGGATCTTTGCAGCTTGCACACCTTGTGGTCGCTCCCACTGGATGTGAAGCCCTCCGACTGTTCCATATAAATTTCTTCATCAATGTTTCCATTGAGGAAAGCCGTTTTCACATCCATCTGCCAAATCTCATAATCGAGATACACAGATATAGCCATTAGAATCCTAATTAACTTGGTCATCGCGACTGGCGAAAAAGTCTCCTCATAGTCAATTCCTTGCCTTTGAGTATAACCCTTTGCCACCAAGCGAGCCTTAAAGGTCGTAACCTCTCCATCTACTCCTAACTTGCGTTTGTATACCCACTTGTAACCAATGGCCTTAATGCCAAGTGGTGGGTCTACCAAGGTCTAAACCTTGCTGGAGTACATAGACTCAATTTCAGATTCCATGGCTTCAGACCATTTCCCCAAATCTTTATCAGACAATGCCTCGTCATAAGACGTTGGATCTTTATCCAAGGTTCTCTTTCTTGCTTTTTAGCAACAGGCCATAGCACCTCTCAGGCTGCCTCGGGATGTTAGGAATCCCGTACAGGAAAACAGAGAATTGCAGCGGAAGATTCGAGGATTCCTACCGGTAGATCACAAAAATAGATCTGATGATTTTCCATGGGTTTCGTGAAGATTTGAACGAATAAACATACCCTCTTGAATCATTTATTGATTCTGCAGAACAGCAATCCTCCAAGGGCTCCTGTCTCTAAAGCTTCACGCGAAACGAGTCTTCCAAAGATCCCGAGACTCCTCCTTCTTTACAGTAGTGGACGGCTAGAGAGGAGAGAGGGGAGAGAGTTCTTTTCTTTTTGTGTTGTGTAATGTTATCTTGTCACTTAGGGTTTGTTCCACTATAGGAGTCCTTTTTAAACTCAACTAACTTGTGGAACAAGTTGGAGACAACTCCAAAAAGCCCTAAATGGCCCCCCCTCCTAGGGTTGCCTTGGACTGGGTGGGCTTTTAATTTGCTTGTCTAATTTCTAGCCCATCTGTATATATTTAAATTTAAGTCCAATTTAAATATAATATATACTATTAATTAATTCTAATTAATTAATGTACTAAGCAAATAATTTAATTTAATCTAATTAAATCAAATATTTAATTAATTGATTTAATCTAATTAAATCAATTAGTCCATTTAATTATTTCAAAAAGATTTACACAAAAAGATACATGCTGCTCGTTTCTTATAGCGCGACTCTTTAGGTTCGTCTCAATTGGCAAAGGGAGGAATTACCTAAGGATGTGAGTGTCACCTAGCCAGTCCCGTGGACTCACATCGTAACTCAATTGAGTACGAAATGAACGACTCATTTTACGAACCTCTTGATCATAAATGCCGTATGAGTATAAGCCCTTCGTTGACGTATCCCCATCAAGTGAGAGTCATGGAAAATGTCAAACTCACTAAACTTGATACTGTGCATTAGATTATAGCATAATGAAATTACCAAACTACCCTCAATGTCCCACATGAGTTAGTTGCCAAAGACTTAGAATTTCATTAGCCTATAATCACATAGGATACTTTCTCGTTTACTATCGAGACAGTGAATCTCATCTTAGCGATCACTGATCAACTGCTACTTGTCTCATTGATATTGCACTTCGAGGTCGACCCCACCGACGGGTGATATGGGCCTAACTACTCTGGTAACAGATCCACTAATACAAGCACATTGATCATGAACCCTCAGGTCTAAGGCTCACGCATACTATTACGATCAGTAATCCAATCATTGACAGTCACTGAGTAAATACCCATGTGATCGGATTACTACGAGCCGTGTTCGAATATGTTAATTCCATTGACATATCTATGATACTTGCTCCCATTATCCCTATAGTGTTCGACTGACACTCATCGTTAGAGCATGTGTCATACAAGTCGAATCTTAATGCCCAATTAAGATTCTTTGACTTGCGAACCCTTTTAAGTGATAAGGTGTAAGACTCTTCCCATGCCACGTCTTTATTCCATAAAGGGCAAAGATTCAAACCTTTATTCACATGGACTATATGTTCAATACTTATTTAGATGCCATAAAGATTTATATGAACAAAATACAGATGCCTTTATTAATATCATTTTAATACTTTGTACAACATAATAAGATACCCTAATCTAACTATTTGTTCTCATTGGCATCTAAGGCATATACCTAACAATCTCCCACTTGCACTTAATGCCAATCACTTTGGTATCTTATTCCCATCTTCTCAAGAAGTTGGTCTAGCAGCGCTTGTGCTATTGGCTTAGTGAGTAGGTCAGCTACGTTATCCGCTGAGACTATTTTCTGCACGGCGATGTCGCCTCTTCCAACGATTTCTCGAATTATGTGATATCTCCTCTCTATGTGTTTGGATTTGTTGTGAAACCTTGGTTCCTTTGCTTGCGCGATGGCTCCGTTGTTGTCACACCATAGTGGCAACGGAAGCTCCATACTAGGAACAACTTGAAGTTCAGTAATGAACTTCTTTATCCAAACAACCTCCTTGGCTGCCTTCGAGGCTGCCACATATTCAGCTTCGGTGGTCGAATCGGCAGTTGTGCTTTGATTGGAACTTTTCCAAGACATTGCTCCACCGTTCAAAGTGAATATGAACCCAGAAGTGGATTTTCGGTCATCGATGTCAGATTAAAAATCTGAATCAGGATAACCATCCACTTTCATTTCTCCATTGCCATATGTGAGGATCGTATCTTTAGTTCTTCTCAAGTACTTTAAGATTGATTTCACGGCCATCCAATGTTCTTTGCCTGGGTTAGCTTGAAACCTACTTACTACGCTCACAGCGTATGCAAGATCTGGTCTCGTGCATAACATAGCGTACATGAGACGTCCTGTAGATTTGAATTCCTAGGACATAGGTGGCTTCTCCTAAGTCTTTCATGGAGAATGTGCTTGAAAGCCACGTCTTAACCGAAGTTAGCAAACCTGTATCATTCCCTATAAGTAGAATGTCGTCCACGTATAGTACCAGGAATGATATCTTGCTCCCACTGACCTTTTTATAGACACATGGTTCATCCTCGTTTTTGATAAAGCCGTTGTTTCGTACTTCTTCATCAAAACGAAGGTTCCAACTGCGAGAGGCCTGCTTCAGTCCATAAATAGACCTATTTAACTTGCAGACCTTATGAGAATCGGTATTGGATATGAAACCTTTGGGCTGCTCCATATAGATATCCTCCTCGAGGAATCCATTCAGGAAGGCGGTTTTCACATCCATTTGCCAGATTCCATAATCCAGGTATGCAGCTATTGAAAGCAGAATTCTAATATATTTGATCATAGCTACTAGTGAAAAGGTTTCCTCATAGTCAATGCCCTCCTTCTGACTATACCCTTTCGCCACTAGCCTGGCCTTATAGTTATTCACCTTGCCATCCGGACCTATCTTTCTCTTATAGATCCATTTGCATCCAATAGGTACAATACCTTTGGGAGGATCTATTAGATTCCAGACTTGGTTCGAATACATCGAATCCATTTCCACTTTCATAGCTTCATGCCATTTTGCAGAATCCATATCCATCATTGCCTGGTCATAACTAGAGGGATCATCTCCATGGTTTCCTTCTGCTACTGCATACAAATTATGCTCTCCTTGTAGCAGAGAACCATATCTCGCAGGGGGTTGAGATACTCTAGTAGACCTGCGCACTGATGGTTGTGTCATTTCTGGGTCGGGTTGGGTCTCTTGAACAGTGTCTTCCGCAAGGGATTCATTTTGTTCTTGTAGAACAATACTTCTACCAACTCCTCCTTCTCGAATGAAGTCTTCTTCGAGAAAGATTGCCGGTAAAGCAACTATGATTCTCTGATCATTGGGAAGGTAGAAAAGGTATCCCATGGAATCCTCGTGATATCCAACGAATCGCCCTTCATGGACCTAGCCTCCAATTTCTCTACCTTGGTCTTTTTCATGTAAGCTGGGCAACCTCATATTCTTATGTGTTTCAGATTAGGCTTCTTTCCACACCATATCTGATACGGTGTTCTAGGAACAGATTTGGAGGGACATCTATTCAGAATGTGAGTTGCTGTAAGCAGCGCGTGTCCCCACAATGAAATGGGAAAATCTGTGTAGCTGAGCATAGATCGAACCATGTCCAACAGTGTTCGATTCCTTCGTTCTGCTACGCCATTTAATTGTGGAGTTGCTGGAGGAGTAAGCTGTAACAATATGCCAAGTTCCCGAAGGAACTGGTCAAACTCCGCATTCATATACTCGCCACCGCGGTCAGACGGAAGTGTCTTGATATGATGCCCGGTTTGGTTTTCGACTAAAGTCTTGAATTCAATGAATTTCTCCAATGATTCAGACTTGTACTTCATTAAATACAGCCATACCTAGAATGGTCATCGGTAAATGTAATGAACTACTGAAAGCCACCGCGGGCCATATTTCCAAATAGTCCGCACACATCAGTATGAACTAGACCTAAGACTTCTGTGGCTCTTTCAAAATTCCCTGTGAAGGGGGACTTGGTCATCTTGCCTTGGATACAAGACTCATAAGTGGGACAGGGATCTGATCCCAATGAGTCTATGACTCCATTCTTTTCTAACTCGTGTAGTCTTTGGTCCCCGACATGACCTAGTCTCAAGTGCCATAGCTGTCTCAAGTTTGTATGATACATTCTGCGTTTTCTTGTTACAGCATTAACATTATAATCATTTTGGACATTAATATAATATAAACCATTTATTAAAGACGCATTGCCAACACATTCATTTCTAAAATAAATGTCACAAGAATTGTTCATAAAGGAAAATAAATAATCTTTCCTAACTAAAACAGGAATTGAAACAATATTCTTAAGCCCGTTGGGCAAAACAAGGCAATTGTCTAAATATAATAAATGTCTAGATGATAAACTAAGGGAAGTGGTGCCAATGTGTGAGGCTGCTACACTATGACCGCTGCCAACATTGATCATCACTTCACCATGCTCCAGCTTCTTACTTCTTTCCAGCTCCTGATTCATAACACATATGTGAGGACTAGCCACAGAGTCTAGAATCCAGGAAGTTGAAAATATGGTAACAGAAGAATTTGTTTCTAAAACATTAATTGCTATACCTGAAGTAATTTCTGCATTCAGCATGGGACAGTCACGTTTCTAGTGCCCCATCTTATGGCAGTGAAGACATGTGTCTGTCTTCTTTGGACCTTTTTTATTAAGCTTCTAAGTCTTTGTGATTTTGGGTTCTCTGATTTTGCCAGCTAGTTCAGTGTTACTTGAAATAACAGGAAACTTGAATGCACCCCAACTCTCATTCATTCGTTGTTGTGCAGTCATCAGCTTGCTCATAAGTGTCGAGAGTGATCCTTCAATGTCATCCATGTCAAAATTGATGACGAAATCCAAGAAGGATCTAGGTAATGATTGGAGAATGAGGTCCACCTGTTGGTGAAGGTCCATGTAGTAACCCAGAGACCTAAGCCTGTCTAGCATGGAGATCATCTTCAAAACATGATCTTTAACATCCTCATTCTCTTTCATTTTTATGTTGAAGAGCTCTTTAGATACATAGTATCTGACGGACTTTCCGTGTTCCCCGAACAGCTCCGCCAAGTGCAGCATGATGGATTTGGGACTATCCATGTTTTCATGCGTACGTTGTAACTCGCCACACATGGAGCTCAACATATAATCTCTTGCTTTACGAGCATCAAAGACCCAATCTGAGTATGCTAGTTTGACGGAATCATCCTCGTTGACCCCAGGCCTCGGTGGTCGATCTAGTTCCAGCATGTACTCGAGATTTTCATCATTTAGGACTATCCTCAGACCTCTGTTCCAATCAGAGAAATTCTGGCCGTTCAAAATGTTCTTTTCAAGAAAAACTTTGAGTGGGTTTACCATTTCGAGAGAGATAAAATTACTGCAGAAAATGACCAAGATTCAATTAGATAATTATGTTGTACCCAAGTAAAAATTAGGACTTTAATTTTTGACTTGGCTCCCACTACATTTTTCGAACCATTGCACTCCCACTGCAATGAACGAAAATCTCGTTGGAAAGATTTCATAGTGAGTGATTGAGTTCTTCAAAAATTTCAATGAGTTGCAATCTGTAACGATGTATGGTTCATTGGAACTTTTGAAGTGACATGCCATGTTAACCAGTCTTACTGATGATTCAATCTACCTTTGGCTCATGGATCACTCAACCTCAGCCTGTAACGAAATATTGGTGTGATCCATCTAAGTACTTTCCCATCAACTCCTATCGATCTAACAGTTGAATCTTATCTTGCAACCTGTAACGGTGTATGGGATAAGATTTGCTTCGACCGATGGCATCAAATGCACTTGAAGAGATATGGAATATGAATTAATGCATAACCCCCATTAGTCGGGACGACGCCATGCATAACTCATAATCCCATCTTTTCCAAATTTGATGAAGAGCCAGGATATCCAATATCCCCTACTTACTTAGTATTTAATGTGGGAGAATTTTTGTAAAATTAAGGTCTCACTTTGCACATTAATTTATTACGCGCATATATGGATTATAATTATGCATACATAGAAAAACCTTGTTATTCTAACAACATGCATTTCCATGGACATTCTAGATTGATCCAAGCCAATAGATCAATCAGGGGATAGGGGTCTATTACAAATCTAATTTCTAATAGATCTTCGGGCTCCAAGCTGGAAAAGGTCCTACCTCTAATATACACAACTCAGAAAGCACCCTATACATCATACTGCCAAAATTAAAAGTACAAACTGGGGGGCAATTGCCCAATACAACCCAGATAATACTAAAGCGGTAAAGCCCTAAGTCCATGGAAGCATCCACCACAACATACATCAAAGCATGTAAGAAAACTATTTAAGTTTATGTTGGTTTTGAGTTTAAAATCGAAAAGAAATTCAAAAAATGATTAAATCTAATTTAATTAGAAAAGATGAATTTTAATTTCAATTTTAAAAGGAAATAAATCCAATTTATTATTTAGTAAATAAGTCAAACTTATTGCTAATTTATTTTGAAAAAATATAATCAACCTAAAATAAATCCTATTTATTTCGTCGTCGCAAATCATAAATAAAAATCCAATTTAATTTGTGATATTATTAAATCCAATTTAATATTAAAGTCAAATCCAATTTTAACTAAATTAAATCCAATTTAATATTAAGAAAAATATTTTAGGAAAAAGGGGTTTTGACAAATCACTGGTCGAATTTGTCAATTAGGGTCAAACCCTAATATTTATTAATTTATATATATATTTAAATATTATAAATATAAATATATATATATATATATATATATATATATACTGGGCCTGGCCCAGTGCCCGTTAGGGCGCACGGCTAAGGCGGCTCATGCCGCCCTAGTCTTGCACCGTGGTGGCGGCGCAAATCAGCGCCGCCACCCTACCCTTTTCCTTTTTTTTTGTTTTTCTAATTACACGAGCAGCGGTGGTCCTCGCGTGTGCTTCAAAAACACGTGGTGGTTCCACCCAGATTCGTCGTTATCGGCGGCGAAAAAACATGTAATCGTGCGACGATTTCAAGGCGATGAATATTTTCAAAATTTCAGATTTAACATCGAATATTAAACATATAAAATCAAATTTTAAAAATCCAATTTTAACCTACTTAATCTTAAACGCAAAAATCATCAAATCCGTTTAAGTCGGCTCTGATACCACCGTTAGGAATCCCGTACAGGAAAACAGAGAATTTCAGCGGAAGATTCGAGGATTCCTACCTGTAGATCACAAAAATAAATCTGATGATTTTTCATGGGTTTCGCGAAAATTTGAACAAATAAACATACACTTTTGATTCGTTTATTGATTCTGCAGAACAACAATCCTCCAAGGGCTCCTGTCTCTAAAGCTTCAAGCGAAACGAGCCTTCGAAATATCCCAAGACTCCTCCTTCTTTACAGTAGTGGACGGCGAGAGAGGAGAGAGGGGAGAGAGTTCTTTTCCTCTTGTGTTGTGTAATGTTATCTTGTCACTTAGGGTTTGTTCCACTATAGGAGTCCTTTTTAAACTCAACTAACTTGTGGAACAAGTTGGAGGCTACTCCAAAAAGCCGTAAGTGGCCGCCCCTCCTAGGGTTGCCTTGGACTGGGTGGACTTTTAATTTGCTTGTCTAATTTCTAGCCCATCTGTATATATTTAAATGTAAATTCAATTTAAATATAATATATACTATTAATTAATTCCAATGAATTAATCTACTAATCAAATAATTTAATTTAAATAATTTAATTTAATCCAATTAAATCAAATATTTAATTAATTGATTTCATCTAATTAAATGAATCAGTCCATCTCATTCTTTCTAAAAGATTTACACAAAAGGATACATCCCGCTCGTTTCTTATAGCGCGACTCTTTAGGTTCGTCTCAATTGGCAAAAGGAGGAATACTAAGGATTTCAGTGTCACCTAGCTAGTCCCGTGGACTCACATCGTAACCCAATTGAGTACGAAATGAACGAATCATTTTACGAACCTCTTGATGATAAATGCCGTATGAGTATAAGCCCTTCGTTGACGTATCCCGATCAAGTGAGAGTCATGGAAAATGTCAAACTCACTAAACTTGATACTGTGCATTAGATTATAGCATAATGAAATTACCAAACTACCCTCAATGTCCCACATGAGTTAGTTGTTATGCTTTGGCCAAAGACTTAGAATTTCATTAGCCTATAATCACATAGGATACTTTCTCGTTTACTATCGAGACAGTGAATCTCATCTTAGCGATCACTGATCAACTACTACTTGTCTCATTGATATTGCACTTCGAGGTCGACCCCACCGACGGGTGATATGGGCCTAACTACTCTAGTAACAGATCCAATAATACCCATGTGATCGGATTACTACGAGCCGTGTTCGAATATGTTAATTCCATTGACATATCTATGATACTTGCTCCCACTATCCCTATAGTGTTCAACTGGCACTCATCGTCAGAGCATGTGTTATACAAGTCGAATCTTAATGCCCAATTAAGATTCTTTGACTTGCGAACCCTTTTAAGTGATAAGGTGTAAGACTCTTCCCATGCCACGTCTTTATCCCATAAAGGGCAAAGAGTCAAACCTTTATTCACATGGACTATATGTTCAATACTTATTTAGATGCCATAAAGATTTATATGAACAAAATATAGATGCCTTTATTAATATCATTTTAATACTTTGTACAACATAATAAGATACCCTAATCTAACTATTTGTCATCATTGGCATCTAGGGCATATACCTAACACGGGATCCTTTCGGATCTCCTTGGAGGTGGAATTTGTGTACTTACAGTTTGTGGTTCATCTTGCTCCTTATTCACTGCCAGTGGTGTTTGTATTTCTTGAGTTTTCTCAAGTTCTATCACTCTATCTATGCTCTAACTGGAGAGTTGCTTCTCCAGGAACACAGCATTCCTTGAAACAATTACCTTTTGTTCCAAGGTGTGATAGAAGTAGTACCCATAGGACTCCTTAGAGTTGTTGGGAATTATACGAATAAAACGCAGCGGAAAGTAAATTTAATTCCCAAAGCCCGAATCATCTCTAATCCTCGTGTTTAATTGTGTATAGAAAGATTACCGTTCTCGCGAATGTTGATTTCTGAACGTGATCCTTTTCTCTAACGCCGAATTTGCCAACGTCTCTAATTCGTCACGCCGGAATCAAAAACAAAAAACTCCTCCTTTCTTCCTTGTCAAAGACGGCTAGAGATAGAGAGAGAGGTGGGAGACTTTTTCTTGGAGAGAAAGTTTTGTAAGTTGCCTTGTGTTATTTTTCACCTTGTGATATATTTATATCATTATGAAACAATAACCCTAGCATGCAAGAGCCCTATTTTGGGCGTCTATTTGGCTGCCCCTTAGTGGGCTCGGAAGCCTTCGGGCTTTCGTCTTGCTTGCTAATTAATTAATCGGATAATTTATTTATCTAATAAATAAATCATAATCCAATTAATTCAATTCCTAATTAATTTATAATTCAATTTCTCCAAGAAATTAATTAACTCATTAATTTAATTAATTAATTAAATTATCCAATAATTAATTAATTAATTACAGCATCCAATGCCGTGAATTTCTCTCAAGTCTTTTTCCCATGTTTTTCGTTTTGCACTTCCTTTAAGCGCGACTCTTTAGGTTCATCTCAAAAGGCAATTGGGAGGAGTCCAAAGGGGTGTGAGTGACACCTAGCCAGTCTCGTGGCTCACACCGTAACCCAATTGAGAACGAATGAATTGGATCATTCCAAACCTTTATGCCGTGAATACCGTACGTGTATAAACCTTTTATTCTTATATCCAAGTCAAGTAAGAGTCATTGTTTAAAGTCAAACTCATATAACTTGACCATATGCCTAAGCTCATAATAAGTCGAGGTATTTAAATGCTTTGGCCAAAGGCTTTCATCCTCACTTATTCATGATCGCATAGAATATTTTACTCATTCACTTATGAGAGAATAAATTCCATATTGCAAATCAGTTAACAATGCTACTGGCCCATCAAGTCGCACTTCGAGGTCAATTCCACCAACAGGTGATTTGAATCTAACTACTCTAATGGCAGACTTGATGTCACAAGTACATCTTCAACTCGATTTCTCAGGTCAAAGGTTCACACGTACCTATCACTACTTTTCAGTTTCACCATTGACTGTCAATGAGTGAATACCCATGTGAGGAACTGATGCGAGCCGCGTTCGAACATATCAGTCCAACTGACACGTCTATGATATAAGTTCCCACTACCATTTCCATAGTGTACGACTGGCACTTTCTCTATTGAAACTTACATCATACAAGTCTTTATTCACTATTGATGCCCAATCAATATTTCTTAGACTTGCGAACCCTTTTAGATGTCAAGGGTCAAACCATTCTAGTGCCTTTCCTCCTATCCCATAGGAGGTAGAAGGTTTGCATTGTCATCAAGGACTTTACGTTGTTTATTCACATCTTATAAATGCCTATAAGAAAACAACAATCAACTGCCTTATACGAATGGAAAAACCAAAGTTTAGTTACAATGTTTATGCCCTATAAATCTATCATCTTTATGGCATTCGAGGGCATATACTCTAACAAGAGTAACCCACAAACCTACAAAAAGTAGATCTTGAATCTAACTTATCTCCCACTAGTTGTTTGACATGAGCAGCACATCCCCATACTTTTAGGTATTTGTATGAGGGTGGTTTGTCGTGCCATATCTTATAAGGCACTTCAGGTACACTCTTTGATGGAAATCTATTCAACAGATAAGCTGCCGTCTCCAGGGCATAGCCCCAAAGGTATGTCGGTAAATTTGTGGACAACATCATTGATCGAACCATGTCCATCAATGTGTCGTTTCTTCGCTCAGACACACCATTTAATTGTGGCGTTCCAGGCAATGTCCATTGAGAGAGAATCCCATTCTTTTTCAAGTAATCCAAGAACTCATCGGATAAATATTCTCCTCTTCGGTCAGATCGAAGAGTTTTAATACTTTTACAAGTTTGTTTCTCTACTTCATTTGTGAATTCTTTGAACTTATCAAAGGCCTCAAATTTGTACTTAATAAGATAGAAATAACCATTCTTAGAATAATCGTCGGTAAAGGTTATGAAGTAAGAATAGTTCCCAATTGCACTAACACTCAGAGGTCCACAAACATCTGTGTGGACTAACTCAAGCAAACGATTGGCATGTTTCATTTGGCCTCCAAATGGTGACTTTGTCATTTTACCTTTTAGACGAGATTCACAAGTCGGTAGTTCCTCTTCTTCATCAAGCTCGAGGAAACTTGACAACTTGCGAATCCTTTCCTTAGGTGCATGACCAAGCCTAGCATGCCAGATTTGTGCATTAGGTCGATCATCGAATTTACGCTTTCCCATGTTTATTGTTTGAATAGCAAGAGAATTATTATACGGGTAAACATAAAGGTTGTTATACATGCATACTCTCATGATTAATTTAGAACTATAAAACATTGAACAAATACCATTATTTTTACTAAAAGAAAAACCTTCTTTGTCCAATACGGAAACAGAAATAAGGTTCTTAATCAATCCGGGAACATAATAAACATCCTTTAAAATAAACCTAGTACTATCCTCAAGAACTAAAATGACGTTTCCAATAGCCTTCGCAGCGACAGACTCTCCATTAGCCATTCTCAGGACCATGTCCCCGTCATCTAGCTCTCTACTTCTAGATAGCACCTACAAGTCATTACAAAGGTGAGTACCACAGCCAGTGTCAAACACCCAAGAAGTATGGTTAATCGACAAATTAACTTCAACAATAAACACACCTTCGTTGTGGCTTTTGAAGGTAGCAGGACAATCCTTGCTCAAGTGTTCCATCCCATGGCAATGAGGGCAATCACCCTTTGGCGTTTTGTCTCCAAATGTTCTCTCCAACTCATCAACGATATCCTTGGCTAGTTTGATCTTTCCATATCTCTCAATCATATGATCAGACATCATAGACAATATACAAGATCGAACATAAGCCTCATCATTGATTTGCTTTGTCCAGTACTCCAAAGTACGAGCACGAGTAGCAGGTTTAGGTCTAGGTGGGATTTCCCCTTTGACTATATAGTCAAGACTCTTAACCTTGAGATACACGTCTAGAGCCAAACGCCAATAGGTGTATTTCAAGCTATCAAACTTGTTTCTTTTGAGAATCCATAGACAAGTATAAATGATATCCATGATAATACTATGTGAAATGCGATAAACAAAAAATGACCATTAGCATTCAGTTCTAACATATATTCACATGCAATTAAGGAATTTTAAATATACATGTGTTTTCCCACTTAACCTTACGAAATCCATTACCCCAAATTGACAGAATACGGGAAATTCAAAATCTCCAGTGGGCTCGAGCGTCAAATGCCCCAACCTCATCCCACGACTCATGGTCAATGGGCGGCGACATTGAACAAGCACCATCCACATCCAGGTGGTTCTCAAGATGTTTGCCTCACATTTCATGTACGCCCCGAGAACACGATGCAACCTTACACTAATCTGTGTTTAAGTCCGACCTATCAAATTCTCACACAATAACAGTGCCCAGGGAGTTCCATGACTCATGGTCGACCCCTGGGTAGACTGAGATCCGTGTGCACTTCTCGTATGACCGCCTGTCATAGTAAAAGGCCTAGTTGTGAGATTACTACACTAAACTTGCCACCATCCCATGACTCATAGTCAATGATGACAAACTGAGCTATTCTCTCTCACATCGAATGATGGAAGGCACATGACCTAATCAAGGAGCTTCCGAGCCCCCCGATTTATCCATTTAAGGACTTAATATGGATTAAGGGGTTTTTCAAAACAAGGTGTCACACTTTTTCAATTACTTATCTTTCTTTGGTGATCATGCATACATGCATAACATTCACAACATAAGAAAATAAGTAATCATGCATAAAGTGGTAAATGTGATCTTAGTCAAGCCATTATCTAATGATAAGAGGCGTTCTTATGTGTTTTTAAGCCCGCGATTTGATGTTTTTGGATTTATTTATGGTCTAAATCATGCCACATTTGCGTTTAATCGAGATGTTCAGTGATTTCAGGTGATAAACGAGTGCACACGAAGAAAAGGGCGAAAAACAATGCACGACACAATTTCAAGCTTGTTGACCACGCCCAGGCGCCAGTATGACCACGCCCGGGCGCCGAGCAAGAAGCAGCAAGTTCAGCATCCTGTTGCCCACGCCTAGGCGCCGCCTTACCTGCGCCTTGGCGCCGATTTGTCCGCGCCCGAGCGCCGTTGTAGCCAAGCCTGGGAGCCACTGGACTTATCCCCCAAGAAAGATACTGCACGTAGGCCGCGCCTAGGCATCGTACAGCCCGCGCCTAGGCGCCGGCATAACCGTTTTTCAAGTGTATAAAAGCCAGATTTCAGCAATGAAGAGGGGTTGGAAAATCAAGGGAAGGAAGGCATTTTTCTGGGATTTTGAGCCGAAAATTCATCAATCTTTGAGGGAGAAGAAGGGGGATTAAGCTAGAGATTGAAGTTTCAAACTAGGATTCATCATCAACGAAGCCTTAGGGAGTTTTACTTGCTTTTATTACATGTTTATGTTCATAATTATGTATATGATTGTTCTAGATCTTCTTGAGCTATTGATGATGAGCTAATTTGTAGAACTAAGGTCATGTGAAGACCAAATTTATGAGTCAATATATATGAAGTGATTTTTGTATTAATTCTCCTATTGCTTTGTGTGTTAATTTTATGCTTTTATTCCAATCATGTGCTTGATCACCATATGCTTTCTATCTTGCCTAACCTAGTCGTTCGAGAGAAGATAGGCTAGGGTTCAAGGGAATTAACACATCATCCAAAACAAATGAGGAATTGCCCCTAGAGATAGGTAAAGATTTTCGGGTGCTGTTAGCCGGATTTATCCGGGGAAACTCTAGAATGTTAATGCGTGGTTATTGATTAGATTCTCGAATAGACATATTTAGAGAACTGTCAATTAATCATAGAATTATTATAAGCCGAGACATCGGGTAATAGTTAACTAAGGAGTTTCCACCAAAGCAATAGGAGTGTAGTAATTCGAGGAGTAACCCACATATATTGACGAGTAGATTCGGTTGTAGTGTGTGCCTTAGTCATTTTATCATACGTGAGTTTTAATCTATAGCTCGTTTCCTCTTTTATCCTTCATTTATTCAATCAATTCTTGCATGTTACTTTAATTGTCTTTCTTTACTGTTAATCATAAACTAAAATAACTAGTCCTTGAGGTTCGACAACCCAGACTTTTAGTCCACTTATTACTATCACGACTAGTGCACTTGCTATTCAAGCAAGTTAGGTATTAGCGTGTTAAGATTTTGGCGCCGTTGCCGGGGACTAGTTTATTTTTAGTTTTTGATTTTTGTTTACGCTTTCATAATTCTTAGTTTGTTGTTTATTTCTTGCTTTTCTTTTATTTTCGTATTAGTCTAATTTTTGTGTCTTGTGCGTAATTGAAAGGTTTGACTTGTGGTGCATGACCCTCTCTTCCAACGAGCCCCTATTCGATTTTGAGCCCGAGATAGAACGTGTTCTTCGGGCTAGTAGACGAGTTCGAGAAATGGCCCACAATTTCAATCCTAATACGAATGGGAACTTTCCAAACATGAATCTCCCTGAAAATAGGGAATGGTTGCAAAATATACTCCAAGCTATGCAACCGGCACCTCCACCACTACCTCCATCGGTTCTTGGTAATCAACCACCCCGGGTGTACACTACACCGGGACCCATTGTCTTTCCGGACTTCGCTACACCACATTTCCACATTCCTTCTCATATGTTCGGGATGGTTCAAGATGAGCCATTTTATGGCGACTCGAGAGACTCACCTCATGACCACTTGGATCACTTTGAGAATATGATCTCTACTATGCAATTCAACCCACAGGATCTTGATGTCATCAGCCTCCAATTATTTCATTTCTCTTTGAAGGATGAGGCGACTCTTTGGTACAAGTTATTGCCCCCACAATCAATCGGAACATGGGATGATCTAGTAGATGAGTTTCTCAACAAATTCTTCCCTCCATCAAAAATCAACAAGCTTAGAAGTGAGATCAAAGGATTCAAACAAACAAGGAACGAGTCTTTAGCATCCGCATGGGCAAGGTACAATGGTATGCTACAGAAGTGCCCCGATCACAATTATACCCAAGACGAGCAAGTGCAACATTTCTATAATGGAGTCCGATCTCGGATTCGACACCGACTCAATGCGGGAGCCGGTGGTAACCTTTCGGGCCTTGATAGTAGGACCGTGTGGATTAAGCATAAGCAAATGGCTAGAGAGGATGAACTTTACCCCGAAGATGATGATGAGCTTCCTCCACCAAATTGAAGGGTTGCTTGTGTGCAAGAATTAGAAGAAGTGGTTGCCTCGGAACCGGAGGTTGTAGATGTAAATTTTGTTGGGAATCATAACCAGCACCAAGTGAACTTTCACGTACCCGAAAACTTCCCAAAGAGGCCAAACCTCGCACAAAATGCACAACCGGGCATTTATCAACCACCGAGGCCTCCTTTCAACAACCCACCTCTGAGGCAAGGTAATCTCAATGTGTAAGGACAAGGGCAAGTACGACCTCCCATGATCGACGAGCGACTTGATGCTCAAATAAAGAAATCGGATACGGCGATCATTGAACTCCGTAATATGATGAAGGATATGTTCATGGAGATGAAGGATATGAGGACACAAATGGGACAAATAGCGACCGCGATTAATGAGAGAGCCCTGGGAACGTTGCCAAGTGACACAGAGAAGAACCCGAAAGAACAATGCTATGCAATCGCTTTGAGGAGTGGGAAGCAGTTTGAAAATGATGCAACACTGTCTCCCACGACTAGGCGCGAGTCAGGCGACGCCCAGGTGCCATCCACACCCAGTCAGGAAAATGTGTCACTGTATGCGACGCCCGAGCGCCGTCATAACCACGCCCAGGCGCCGACCACACCGCGCCTAGGCCCCAACATCAGCACCCAGGCGCCGCCTCCTATTTCTTCCGGCCCTAGGTTTTCGACTCCAACGCCTCCTCCCATCGAGATCCGTCTTCTCTTCCCTAATGCACAAAAGAAGAAAAAGAAGGAGATGGATCCGAGTTTCCTCCGTATTTTGTCTATTCTTTGTGAGGTGAGGATAAATATTCCTTTTGTGGACTCTATTTTGCAAATGCCAAACTATGTGAAGTTGTTCAAGGATATTTTATCCAACAAGGAAAAATGGGAGGAAAATGAAACGGTTTGTCTAACCGAGGAGTGCTCCGCCGTCTTACTCAACAAATTACCTCGCAAGCTCAAAGACCTGGGGAGTCTCACTATACTGTGCACTATTGGTCATCTTACTTTTGAGGAAGTGCTTTGCAATTTGGGAGCAAGTATTAATCTTCTCCCTACTCTATTTTTAAGAAGCTAGGCCTTGGAGATCCTACGCCAACATCCATGTCCGTGCAATTGGCGAATCGCACTATCAAGAAACCAAAGGGCATTATCGAGGATGTCATTGTACGAGTCGACAAGTTTTTCTATCCAGTTGACTTTGTGGTTCTCGACATGGATAATGACATTGACATTCCCTTGATTCTAGGAAGACCCTTCCTAGCCACTAGCAACACCAAGATCGACGTGGAAAAGGGTAAGTTGACATTGAAGGTGGGTGATGAAAAGGTGATATTCGATGTTTATCATGACATGCAACCGTCCATGGATGATCTTACTTGTTCACATGTCGATGCTATTCACCTTTTGTTTGATGAGAAATGCGCACTTGGTAAGACTAAGGGCACTCTTACGGTGGAGGATGAGGTCCCCAATAAGCAACAAGCCCAGGTGAGAAAAAATGATTTTTGCATGAAGTACATTCCACCACATCTACGTGTTCGGGAGATCGATAAGAAAAATCCGGAACGAAGGTCTAATCTCAAATCACTGCAATATGAGTGGAGGCAAGTGGGACATAAGAAAAAAAGGAGGAATGGCAAGGATATTGTCGTTCTAAATGGGCCACCTATTTGAACCTTAAAGCACAAAAGTCAAGCTAATGACTATAAACAAGCACTTTTTGGGAGGCAACCCAAGTTTGTAAGTTTTCTTTTCTTTTCGTTTTAGTTTTTGTTGTGTTTGTTTCATCCTTTTGTTTTTAGTAGAAGCATGTCTGTTATAGTTATCTTTTGTTTTGTTGTTGGTTGTTTGTCGTTTCTCGCTTCTATCCATTACTTAACGCTTTGTCTAGCTAGCATCGTTTAATGTGTAGTTGTTGCACTCATTGCTCACCAACCGTTGTTGCCACTCTTGTATACAATTGCATTCGAGGACTCGGGTTTGCTTTTCAGCATCCCTACGGTGATGTGTACTTTGCCTTTCTCTTTTTCGAACATTTAGGGACAATGTTCATTTTAAGTTTGGGGGAGGGGGGTAGGTATACTAGATCCATTATAGTTGTGTTTATCCATGTCTTATATATTTCGATCCAATTTTGGGGGGAGTGGTACCTCTACATGTGAAAACGTGTGCAATTTTAAAAAAAATTGGATAGAAGTTCAACCTCTCAATCACTGCATTGAAAATGGTTAATTTGAATCCACGGCATGTTTAGTCTATCAATGTGGATTTTAATGACTATACACATCGTCTTCTTGCTTGTGGGACCCTAAACGAGATTAGATTGTCCTTAAGATGATTCACATATGCACATAAGTTGAGGTAGAAGAGTTGAGGTGACACCCATTTTGAAACACTTAAAGGCTTGATCCCGGAAATATCAACTTAGATGTGTCACATGTGTTATGAGTTGAGAATGTATTTGTATGCTTAAAAAGAATAAAAGAGGTTGAACATTGGTATGACTGCAAAAGTCAGGCTTAATAGATACTGGGGGCGAAGAGTACTATGCCTAGAATACTGTACTATTAAGCTAATTTGAGCTAAGCTTAAGCCAATGAAAGTGTAAAGGGAATAAGGACCTAGTTTGGTTTTGTGGCCTTTGGCACTCGAGTGATTAAGCCCTTAGGAGTGTCTCTACACTTAATAGCCTAAAACCGTCCGGTTTGGGAGTTATTGGCTCAAAGTTCGTTACAAGGGTGTCATAGAAGGCCTAAGAGAACCGAACATTGCACATGGTCTAGCCTCCAATGTTTTGAGTTGAAAGTTGCGTAAGTTAGAGCCCAAAGCGGATAAATTGATGAAATTTCAAGTGGCTATGAAGTTTTCTTCAATTCTCATGTCGTGTAACTAATCGAAAGTCTATAAGATATGGGATTAATGCTTGAAAAGTGGTAAGAATGCCACTCGATTATAATACCTTAGATTTATAACACTACACCCTTAGCATGGTTTTTTCAAGGTTAAGGCATAACATGAGCAAGTATGTGACATGTACATATATGTAATTTTGAGCTTAAACAGATAAATTCATGCCATTGCTTTATTATTAATCATATTGATTTGCGTTGTTTGATTGTGGTTGAAAATTCGTCAATTTTGTGGGTATATCGTATGCAAACCCTCACGAGACTATAACTCATCCTTGGAGGTAACTCAAGGGTTCAAAGGCTTGTTGCATTCACTAAATGCAACCGTGTACTCCACGAAAGTGAGTTAGGTAGTTCTTCTTTTTGTTTCTCTCGTGTTTGATGATGTTTTTCCTATCCTATAGTTTATTACTCGAGGTCGAGCAATTGATAAGTTTGGGGGGGTTGATAAGAGGCTTTCTTATGTGTTTTTAAGCCCGTGATTTGATGTTTTTGGATTTATTTATTTTCTAAAGCATGCCACATTTGCGTTTAATCGTGGTGTTCAGTGATTTCAGGTGATAAACAAGAGCACACGAAGAAAAGGGTGAAAAACGATGCACGATACAATTTCAAGCCTGTTGACCATGCCCAGACGCCGGTATAACCACGCCCGGGTGCTGAGCAAGAAGCAGCAAGTTCAGCATCCAGTTTCCCACGGCTAGGCGCCGCCTTACACGCGCCTAGGCGCCGACTTGTCCACGCCCGAGCGCCATTGTCGCCACGCCTGGGCGCCGCCGGACTTATCCCCCAAGAAAGATACTACACGTAGGCCGCGCCTAGGCGCCGTACAGCGTAACCGTTTTTCAAGTGTATAAAAGCCAGATTTCAGCAATGAAGAGGGGTTGGAAAATCTGAGGAAAGAAGGCATTTTTCTGGGATTTTGAGCCGAAAATTCATCAATCTTTGAGGGAGAAGAAGGGGGATTAAGCTAGAGATTGAAGTTTCAAGCTAGGATTCATCATCAACGAAGCCTTCGGGAGTTTTACTTGCTTTCATTACATGTTTATGTTCATAATTATGTATATGATTGTTCTAAATCTTCTTGAGCTATTGATGATGAGCTAATTTGTAGAACTAAGGCCATGTGAAGGCCAAATTTATGAGTTAATATTTATGAAGTGATTTTTGTGTTAATTCTCCTATTGCTTTGTGTGTTAATTTTATGCTTTTATTCCAATCATGTGCTTGATCACCATATGATTGCTATCTTGCCTAATCTAGTCGTTCGAGAGAAGATAGGTTAGGGTTCAAGGGAATTAACACATCATCCGAGATAAATGAGGAATAGCCCCTGGAGATAGGTAAAGATTTCCGGGTGCTGTTAGCCGAATTTATCCGGGTAAACTCTAAAACGTTAATGCGTGGTTATTGATTAGATTCTCGGATAGACATATTTAGAGAACCGTCAATTAATCATAGGATTATTATGAGCCGAGACATCGGGTAATAGTTAACTAAGGAGTTTCCACCAAAGCAATAGGAGTCTAATAATTCGTGGAGTAACACATATATATTGACGAGTAGATTCGGTTGTAGCATGTGCCTTAGTCATTTTATCATACATGAGTTTTAATCTATAGCTCATGTCCTCTTATATCCTTCGTTTATTCAATCAATTCTTGCACGTTACTTTAATTGTCTTTCTTTTCTTGTTAATCATAAACTAAAATACCTAGTCCTTGAGGTTCGACAACCCGGACTTTTAGTCGATTTATTACTATCACGACTAGTGCACTTGCTATTCAAGCACGTTACGTATTAGCGTGTCATCTAATTATAATTTAAGGACTTCAAATTATAAAACTAGTCAATGGCTCAACCCGGATCACCACATAATCACATAAACATGCTATCATGCAAATATGAGTTAATATTCACCGTCTTTAATTAAAGATGATCTAATTAATTAATGGATCCAAAGATTCTAATTTCTAAAACCTCTTTTAGAAATTTCCATGAAAAGTCACACTTTTCAAATTAATCTAAAAAGATTTTTCAAAACCCAATTTTTATTCAATTCCGAGAATTAATAAATTCCATTTTATTTTAATTCTCAAAATCAAATAAAACGATTCCAATTTTGAAAATCCAATTTTAGAATAAACTTTAAATAATTTCAATTTGAGATTCAAAACATAATTTTTTAAAATCACAAATTAGGGTTGCACTTTTAATTTACTTGCAAAAACGACCCAAGGCCTAAACCGCAATTATCACGGAAAACATTTGAAAATTGGGGAAAACACATATTGACCCCTAGGTCAAAATCACGAGGCAGCCCGAAAGCCACCATCGTGCGCAGTCGTATGCCACGGCCCCGTGGCCGAGCAGCGGCGCGCTGCTAACGGCGCGTGTTCAGCGGCCGCAGCTGTCGCCGTCGCATAGCGGCGGCACTGTTCCGGCAACGCTTTAGTGAGACGGCGACCCCTCTTTTTTTTTTTTATAAACTTAAAAATGAGGCCCTCGATTTTTAGATTAATATCAAATCTACGGATTCAGAAATTAAACAGAAAATCCGACCAATTCCAATATGCAATAAAAACTAATTTTCAAGCATATAAAACACGAATAGAATGTGAGTCATGTCTAAACCTTGGCTCTGATACCACTGTTGGGATCGGTTAAAACCATCGAGGATACCGGCGCAGTGGAATACATATAATTTCAAAAATAAAGCAGAATCCCCGAAATTAGGGCCAGGTCGACATGGTACCATTGGATTCTAAAACTATTCTAGAGACTAGTTTACACATGTTTACCTTTTGTAGACCTTAAAGAAGCAACGTCTTTTTAAGCTACTCCCTGCTACGCTCTTTGAATTGGTTTGCCCTAGCGCCCCAAGTGTTACACTTCTGAGATGTATTCACACCCTAGCTTGTACCCTCAATTATCTCCACCAGTGCTAGCAAAGAGAATATTGAATCTTGGCTTTTTAGAAAAAAAGGGTTTGGAATTATTTAAGTGTTCTTCGCACTCAACACATGAGTTTGAAGAATTCAAGTCAAAAAAAAAAATTGGGAGAGAATAAAGAGAAAAAGACATGTGTATTTTTTAAAATTACTTTTCAAAATCTTCAACCTTAAAACCATTTTTTTAAAAGAGGTGAAATATACACATATATATAAAGCCCACCTAGAGTTAAAAAACCCTAGGTGTTACACGCCTACTCCTCCCCTAAAAAATAGGGAGTACACGTGTATACATGTATGTATATGTGTATATTTCCTTTTCTTTTATTCTCTCTCCACAAATAATTGGACTCCTTTACAACTAATTAAATATTACCATATCTAATAATATCCTAACATGTATCTAATAGAATCCTTGCTTATTAATTAGTTACCTTAACCAATTAAAGATCCTAATAAATATATTTATAGAATATTAATTAATAAATATATTTAACAAACTTGGTGAGGAAGATATATCTTTCCACCAAATCCACATATACACATTACACACGCCACACTTGCACTTATGTAAGTATATATATATATATTATTTTATTTTATTTTTCCTAATTAATTAATTAGTCCTTCCCAATTTAATATCCTAATATTAAATTATAGGACTATTAATTAACTAGTTAAATTAATTCATTTTTCCTTTGATTAATTAAATCTAATTAATTAATCCCACCATAATTCACAAAGAATTAAATAGCTAATAGGTACTACACTAAGTTATGTGTGTGAACCATAAGGCTCATAGTTAAGCTTGCAATAAATCCCCACAAACTAGATTAATTATTCTAAATAATTAACTAGTCCTTGAATTAATTTCACCAAATTAATCTAAAGGCACCTATTGGTCATGGTTCGATGTCTAGCAACGTCTCCACGACTACCTAGATGTCAACGATGAAAAGCAAATAACCTATCCGAGTTACGATCGTCATGTGAGTGGAATCCGTCATCAATTTCCCGTCCATGATCTAAGGTATGGCGACGGTCGAACCCTAGCAACCTTGAAAACTATGACTGTGTTGTGACATCTAATGATCCAGTCTTCTGATCCTAGATCACCAATCCCTCTCAGAAAAAAATCGCTTGCAAAGGCTTTTCACGATCATTTAGATTCTCGCAACAGCATAGAAAAAGCCGGGTAGTTGTGACCCTGGATGAATCCCTCTCCGACTGCCATTTGTTCCACTACACTACCAGACTATACCCAACATACACATCGTATGACTCTCCTGGAGTGCACGTTCATATCAAAGCAAAGTGGGTAGTGTCGTTTCCAAATGACATCTTAGGTCTAAGGATTAATCTCACACTACAAAACTCAAGGACTTCATGTTTGACAGCACCAAATAGGAGTCCTTAAGCGGGGTCATTCAAGTCCATAATCCAGTATGAATCTCCATACATGTATTGCCATTCAAGGTATCGACAATAGAGCATGTCGACCTCTCGAAAGAGTTACATGTGTGAACAATTCTTGATGAGGCCAGTGACATCCCACATCTCAGACTCTCTATGACTTGAAACAATATTTAGGATTAAGGTCTTTGAGAGCATTCCATATGTTTTCCCTGACCGCCTCCCCTAACCATATGTAATCCATGGGATCTTTATCTATTCTACCAATAATTATAACAATAAAGAAGCATACCTTTAATAAAAGATTCAATATTTTTAAAACAAGACTGTCATAGTGTTTACATTTAATATGGTTGAGCCCAAAACAATTGGCTCGCCGGGCCCCTAACACTATCACATACACCTAACAATCTCCCACTTGTACTCAACGCCAATCGCTATGGTATTTGATGCGCATCTTCTCAAGATGTTTATCTAGCACGACCTGTGATAATGGCTTGGTGAGTGGATCAACCATGTTGTCAACTGAGGCTATTTTCTGCACGGCGATATCGCCTCTTCCAACTATTTTTCGTATTATATGATATTTTCTCACCACGTGTTTAGATTTGTTGTGAGACCTTAGTTCTTTAACTTGCACAATTGCTCTATTATTGTCACACCATAGTGGCAACGGCATTTCCACGCTAAGAACCACTTGAAGTTCAGCTATGAACTTTCTCATCCAAACAGAGGCAGCCACATATTCTGCGTCGGTTGTGGAATCAGTAGTTGTGCTTTCTTGTAACTTTTTCAAGATGCTGCCCCACCATTGAGCATGAATATGTACCGATAGGTGGATTTGAGGTCATCAGGATCAGATTGAAAATCTGCATCAGTGTAACCATCTACCTTCAATTCTCCATTTCCATATATCAATAGCATATCTTTAGTTCTTCTCAAGTACTTTACACTTCACTGTTGTTCAGTGTTCCTCCTACAAATTTGCTTGAAACCTACTAACCATGCTCACAACGTATGCCAGATCTGGTCTCACACAACATAGCGTACATGAGAATCCTACTGCCGATGCATAGGGTGTATTCCTCATATCCATTCTATCCTTGTCCATTTTAGGACTCATAGATTTGGAAAGATGAATACCATGTCTCATGGGAAAAAGTTTTCCGTTAGAGTTATGCATCTCATATCTCTTAAGGACTTTTCTCTAGGTAGAGCATTTGGGAGAGTCCTATCATTTTATTCGCTCTATCTCTATATAGATGAATTCCCAAAATGTAGGTAGTTTCTCCCAAGTCTTTCATGGATGTTGGTCCCAAGTAGCATACGAAAGGGTCTAGAAGGGGGGGGGGGGGGGTTAAATAGACCCTAGAGTCTATTTCGACTTCAAATTAATTCGTATTAAAATATTTTGGACGCTTGAAATGTAGACACTTCACTAAGCGTTTACTTCAAATATAGACGCTTAGGCCAAGCGTCTGATGAAGACTGTTTTAGAAAGTTAACTTAGACTTTAAGATTAGAATACTTTAACCAAATAGGTTTAAGCATTCAGTTCTTTAATCAGCGTTAGCACAGCAGAATAATTTTAGAGTCCTCCTTTTTGAAGCTTTAGCGTCACAAGAAAAATGTTTTAGTTGCTTAGTGTTCTCTTGAGTTTTACTTAACAGTTTTATACAAACATATAATAAAATGAAGAATGACTGTAAATTAAAGAGCAAGATATTTGTAAGGTTCGTTGGCTGGTGTAATCCCAACTACGTCCTTCTTCAAAGAATCACTAAGATGGTTCTCAAAGAATCACACCGAGACTTCTACAAATTAGGGAGAGATGGATGTTGATGATTTGTGCTCCTTGATCACACAGATTTTTGCTCCAAATCACTTCTATCCCCTTGCTTCTTTCTCCCAGAAATAATGCAAGTATCCAACTTCGACTTCACACAGATTGCGAGGCTTGGATGGGGTTTTTCTAAACGGTTTGTTTGATTTTGATGAAGTTCAAACAACTTGTGAATATCTCAATAGTAGTGTGGATTTCTTCGAAAAGAATGTTTGAGATATTGGTTGACTGTCTCAGGAATTGAAGAAAAGCAAGGAGAATGTTTGCTTGAATATTCTGGCTTTTCTGAGAGTTTAAGGAATGAGACTTCAATGCAATAGCAATTTGTCTTGGAATTGATCAATATGTTTGGCTTGTTGTTGAAGTCCAATTTATAGACATTCTTGGAAAAAGTGTCCGTTTGACACATGCACAAGCGCGTGTCTCTCACTTCCACGAGTGAAGAACTTTTGTCCTTTTTCCTGAAAATCTGCTGCACAAAAGTTGGTGCTGCAGTCTGTGAAAAGTTGACAGTCCAATAGGGTGGCTTCTCCGTACGTCTGAAAGTGCTTATCACATTTAATGCTCTTATCAGCATTTAATGTATTTGAATTAAATGCCCGTTGGCATTTAGTGCACCGAGAATATTTGTATTAAACTCCTTTTGGACTTGGAAATAAATTCAGGTGAAATCCATCATTAATAGACGCTTTTCCATTCTTGAGTTTGCTTCTGCCTAAAAAGGTAACGCTTGATATAGCTGGATATTTAGACGCTTGGAAACTTTATCTTCATTCAGACTTCAGGAGCTTGAGTCTTCAAATTTAACTACTGATAAGCTCACTCAGAATTGATCAGACGCTTAGCATAAGACTACTTAACCTAACAATCTAGAATAAAACAGGACGAAGCCTATAAAGCCTATTACAAATCTAACACTTCAAAGCCTACACATGATTTCTATTGAAATCAAACTTACATATTTTGGGGTCTAACAAAATCTCTAATTGTCATCATCAAAACATCTAACATGAAATTCCTAACAATTTCCCCCTTTTTGATGATGGCAATACTTGCTCTTTTATGGTTCAAGAGTTAAACAGCCAAAATAAAAGTTAGCTTTGGTTAGATAAGGTTAGTTGAAGTTAGTTACGCTTCAACGAGTTGTTTCAGCTGAAAAAAGCATTTTATATATGGTAATGATTACAAGCATTTTACAGATAAACAAAAAATTACATAAGAGACAAGAATATCGATAATGCAAATCAAGAAGCCTTAACGACTTGGTCTAACTATGTATCGCTTGGGTATTTCAGCTCGAATAACTTCAGTTAGGCTATCTTCCAAAGTTATCATGACTTCATGATCTTTGTTGATCATGAGCTTATTTTCTTCCTTTTGTCTATTCTTGAAAGCTACAAAGTGTCTTTCCCATTCAGTCGGGTCAATACCCATATACCTTAAGCAAATTCGGAAAGCTCGATTGAAGTCAGTCAATTGCCTCTCTTCAGCTAAGATTCTTGGATCTGTAGGTTCTGGAATAGACGCTCTTTGAAGAAGAATGTCAAACTGTTCAAGGCGTGCTCTAGAAGGTATTGGTAGATTTGGATATAGTGCTAGTGGAGGTTCTCTTAGCGTTCTACTAGGCGCTCCATCAGAATCACTTACTCATAAGCAGGTATCCAAGATGGGAGTCTTAACGCAGAGATAGTAGATAATTGTTGACGCTTCGGCGGAGGAGGAGGATCTTGAGCTCTTGAACTAGAGGCTCTTTTCTTTTCTCCTGTTCTTTTCTCTTCCCCCTTATTTCCATCATCGGCCTTCAGAAAATGTTCTGTGAGTAGACTAACTTGAGACGCAATCTGAGACAATGAAGCTGTAACATCATTAAAACGTTTATCGAAGTATTCGTAGCGTTGATAGCATCATTCATCTCTTGAAAGTCTCTACGACACTCATCCATAGTGGCTTGTGCAGAACATTTCATATGACCGATTTGAGCGTTCATGATTCAAGACTCAATCTTTGCCAGATCTGTCTTAATCTAGTGGAGTGATTCTTCATTCTGAGTATCTTGATTGCTCATCTCCTCTCAGACAGATTTCAGGAAAGGTCCAAACGCTTGACCCACATCCGATAGAGCCGCTTGAGGAACCGGTCGCTTGAATCTGGATGTATGCTTGAGTGAGTCAAGGGGAGCTTGATATGCATGATCAAAAATTGTACCTCGTACATCAGTTTGAAGATCCTCAGTAGTATCAGCAATAACAAGTTCAGGAGCATTAGGAATATCCTCTGGTTGACACGCTTGAACTGGTTCGTCAGCAGACGCTGGAATATTTTCAACTTCAGAGGGTGCAGACGCTTCAACTAACGTAGCAAGCGCTTCCTCAATCACTGACTCCGCTTGACGAAAGTCATCAAATTGGAAGTTCCACAAAGCGAGAGTAGCATAAGAATCTGAAGCAGCTTCCAGTAGTTTAGTCAGCCTAGAACGAGAGATGCAGGTCCCTTGAATGAATGTGTGCAGAGGACTATCTATGGCCCTGATGTACATTAGACCAATGATATCCAACACATGATTTGGAAAGATTTTGGACGGCGCTTGGTAGAGAGAGAAAATCGCATCTGGGCAGTAATTCCTAGAGAAATCCAATCAACCTGTCAGTTGGAAAACTTGGAAGACATTGAGATTCAGGAACATATAAATTATAGTACTCTTCCAGATAAGGATAGATAGCTTGAGCCAGTCCCTGATTTCTTTCCAGCAATGAGAGGACAAACTCATAGTGACTGAGTACCTCTTTGCGAATAGACGGGAGTAAGGGATATCCTCGAAAGGGGTAGATTATGGAACCATTCCAATTTTTGAGATTTGCAGTGAAGATTCTGTCAAAAACAGATACGGGAGACAAAATCTTTACCATCATGTTGAAGTTGTCATCGCAGTGGCTTGGAGCAAAATTCAAGCACGATATTGAAGTACTGCCACTGGATGATGTATTAGCGTTGAAGTGAAGAGGAGTAATGGACAGTCTGTGAAGCTCTTGACGTAAACACTGCTCAATTTGATGTCGAATTAGTGGGAGCTTGAGAACAGGTCCAACTCTCAGTTGACGCTTCTTAAGACAATACCTGACAAACTGACGCTTCTTGTCAAGCATGCCTATGCCAAATAGATGGGGAGCTTGAACTAATTCTGTGAACGTATATCTATGACCCACATACACTTCAACTCAGTTGACTTCGGCCATATAGTAGTTTGTGCAAGCATTAACCATAGCTCGAATGCGTTCATGATGGATATCTCTGATAGACTCAAAGCGATATCTATCAGTTTGATAGTTAGCATTCCAGACGCTATCAAAATATGCATCAGCTTCAGTCTGGATCAAATCTGTTAGATATTCGAGACGCTCACCAGCATGAATTCCTTTATTCTTCCACAGTTGAAGATGATTGACAGAATTCTTGTTCTCATCACTGTTTGGTAAAAGAGGATAATGTGTGTAACCTTCTTTGTTGAAGACTTCCTCTGAAGGGTTGAGAAACTCTGGGCGAAAATGATCATATACTCTGATGTTGTAGTCTCTCAGAGCAAAACCAGTAGACTTACTGTGCCCATAATCCAGGTAGTAGGCGAGATCCACATCACACCTAGGAGTTCTTCCGCCTGGTCTGTCTTGTTGAAGAATAAAAGAAAATGGTATCTGACCAGGAGATTTACCAAGTTGAAGGGCCAGATAGTACTTTCTCTCAATTTCTGTCAGCTCGGTGTGGAACACTATATCTCTGATCTGATTATCGATGTCAATTAGCGAGGCTACCTCATTCTCAGCATTAATGTATTTTTCTTCATTATATCCAGCCGGAATGAAGTCTTCTTCGAGCTCTGGGGGCATAAAATTGATTGAATGATCAATCGTCTTCAGTGGGTCCAGCTTGAAGAAGTGCCTTGGCTTTGTAACGTCTTCCGCAATGCTCTGACCTTTTGAGCGTGCCTCTGTTATAGCCGGAACACTTATTGACTCTGGAATCGTTTGAGGAGCAGGGTGCTCTACTTCAAGTGTAGCAGCATCTGCAGCAACATCTTTGGCAATGGCCACAACTTCTGTCATCTCAATATCTAGATGGACGTCTGATGATGCTTCAGCAGCAGCTGGAATTAAAGTTGTAACACATGAACTATCCTCTATAAGAGCAGGATCTTCTGCAGATGTAGGAATAGAAACGCTGTGGGAAGAAATAAACTTACCTTGAGAACTTGTCTTAACAGCAACATGAGCGGTTGGCTCATCAGCAACTTGAGCGCTTGGCTCAACGGTCTCAGGCTTCTCAGGTACAGGAGCAGCTTGACGCTTGCTTATCCTGGTACGCTTAAAGATCTTCTTTACATTTACTCCTTCAATGAGCTTGAGCGTTGGAGCTGGAGGGGCAGTAGATGATTCCTCAAAGTTTATTTGTTTAATAATTCCTTCCAGCTTCCTTCGCCTGATGAGAGAAATCTTGTCCTCTGCATCCTCATCAGTGTCCTCATCATTCTTTTGAGGAGAAGGAATGACTTGAGCCTTGGGCTTTCTGGGAGCCCTCTTCTTTGTTGCAGCCGGACCCTTCACGCCTTCTTCTGGAACTAGACGCTCAACTTCTTCATCTGATGCTTCGCGTACTTCCAGACCTTGGGAGGGTTGAACAGATTGTTCAGAATCCTTTTTCCCAGCATCTTGGTTTTGTTCAACGGTTGACCAGATGAGTAGACACAGTCTGATTGACACAATAGATCGCTCACAATGAGCCCATAATGTTTATTTGGGGCACTTAAACAGTCTCTAAACCTTCCAAATACATATTCACTCCAGTTTATCTTAAGATTGAGGAGTATCGCCGTCATCATCTGAAATTGCACTGGGTTCGCCTTATCAAAGGTACCCACTCTGCGTTCTATAATCTTGCTGCAGAAGCCAGACAACAATCGGTATTTGGATACCAGATCTTTCTTCTCAAAATGTTGTTTGTAGGGTACATCTTCATAAGCACTCATGGTTTTCCGTGCTTCTTTGATTTGATTCAAAGTGATGCAATCCAATGCCTCACCCTCATTTGGGAGATTGAAGTTCTTGGTAATGGAAGCAACAGAGAAAACAAATTCCTTTGGTGGCTCCTTCTTGGACATAGGGATGAGACAAAAGATAGACTTCTTGTCTGCAGAGAGTTTAGCAGTTTTCCAGAAGATGTCGACTTCCGTTGGAAACAGATAGGAATACTTAGTAACAAAATTTTTGAGCCTAGCCTTGGTTACCATGTCCATCATATCAGTTAGGTTGATCTGAGGTTGTCCATAAATTTCCAATCGACAACAAGGCCTTCAGTCACCTTAATGATAGGCTAGGCCAAAGTAGAAGCAGATTTCTTTGGTGTCATTTTCAGTAAAAGAGATGAACCGAGATTTCTTTGCTTTGAAAGAGAGAGAGAAAGAGAGTAAAATTTTCAAAGGGTAAAGTAAATAATTTTCTGCAAAAATTGTGTTTTAAATGACACAAAAGAAAAATTTTGAAACTTGTGTTTTCTAGTCTCTGTAGGATTTAGACACATGTAAAGACTTTCTGTTGATTTTGAATCTCAGTCATGAAAATATTAACTGCGGACGCGAGTTTTGTGTAAGAGAGAGAAGCTACATTTGGTAACTCCCATATATAATGTTTTGACGTCCGAGAGTTAAATTTTGAAAAACGTTTGGGATTTTTAGAGTGTAGTACACGTGTCTAATTATACACTGACACGTACATAGACACGTGCTATTTCTGAACCGCCATTTTGAAAAGTTTTGATTACCCGCCAGTTTGATGTGATGGAAGCGTATAGATAGATTACAACATAGACTGTTAAATCTATCCACTACTTCAAGAAGCTTGTAAAATTTATGCATGAGTTTTATAAATAATTTTATATTAAGTGTTGAGTGGGATATGTTCAACGCTTAACACATACCATCGTTGTTAAATTTATATTGATGCTTGAAATCAAGAAACTTTTTACTTTAGCGTCATATTTGGCATAAATAATTCTGAGCGTTGATGATCATGCATATGAAAGGTTTTGATCATTGATGCTTGGAATATGTTTCAAGTACAATTTTAAGGTTCCCCTTAAGTTTGACTCCTTGCAACAACTTTTCAAAATCTTTTGGACATAAATAAAGTGGATTCCCCCTAAATCATATGTCTAATAAAATATGATGCATAATGATTAAGCGTTTAAATCAATCATACCTAATTCACTTCTCAAAGTGAGAAAAAAATTGTTCGTTGAGCACTTTGGTGAAGATATCTGCCAATTGTTTGTCAGTTCCAATAAAATGCATGGAGATATCTTTCTTTTGAACATGGTCATGAAGAAAATGGTATCTAATGTCAATATGTTTGGTTCTGGAGTGAAGAACAGGATTTTGAGTCATGGCTAGAGCGCTTTGGTTATCACAATGAATGGGGGTTAGACCTAGGATTATACCATAATCTCTACGTTGTTGCCTCATCCATAACACTTGTGCACAACAACTTCCTGCAGCTACATACTCAGCTTCGGCAGTAGAGGTAGCTATGGATTGTTGTTTCTTACTATGCCATGAAACTAACCTATCACCTAGAAATTGACATGTACCACTAGTACTCTTATGATCTATTTTGCAGCCTGCAAAATCTGCATCTGAGTAACCAATTAGTTCAAAAGGAGTGTCCCTGGGATACCATAAGCCCACATTTTGTGTGCCTTTTAGGTATTTAAGGATCTTTTTGGCAGCAATTAAGTGTGACTCTTTAGGATCGGCTTGAAATCGTGAACACATGCATACCGAAAACATAATATCAGGTCTACTAGCAATAAGATAAAGAAGTGATCCAATGATACCTCTATAATTAGTGATATCAATATTCTTTCCACTTTCATCTTTATCTAACTTAAGCGTTTGGCTCATTGGAATTTTTGAATATGATGCATTTTCTATACCAAATTTCTTAATCATATCTCTTGTATATTTAGCTTGGTTAATAAATATGCCACTAGGGAGTTGTTTAACTTGTAATCCTAAGAAGAAAGTTAATTCACCCATCATGCTCATTTCAAATTGTTCTTGCATCATTTTTGAAAATCTCTCACATAGATGCTTATTAGTAGAACCAAATATAATATCATCAACATAAATTTGGACTAATTGAATATCTTCATCATTGGTAATTTTAAATAATGTTGTATCAACGTTACCTTTTGAAAAGCCTTTACCAATAAGAAAGATAGAGAGAGTGTCATACCATGCTCGGGGTGCTTGCTTATACCCATAAAGTGCTTTGTCTAGCTTGTAAACCATACCCTTACCATGGTTGTTGATGAATCCCAGTGGTTGCTCCACATATACTTCTTCTTGGAGTAAACACTCTTCACATCCATTTGATACACTATAAAGTTGTTGAACGCTGCATATGCTAGAAACATACGAATTACTTCAAGACGGGCGACAGGAGCATATGTCTCATCAAAGTCAATTCCCTCTTCTTGACAATATCCTTGAGCAATGAGTCTAGCTTTGTTCCTTATCACAATGCCATTCTCATTCATCTTGTTTCTATACACCCATCTAGTTCCAATAACTCCTTGGTGAGTTGGTCTTGGTACTAGTGTCCAAACCTTACTACGCTCGAATTGATTTAGCTCTTCTTGCATGGCTTCAATCCAACTTGGATCACTTAGCGCTTCATCCACTTTCTTAGGTTCCATTTGAGATAGAAAGTTTGTGAACATAGCCTCATTAAATGTAGAGGCTCTAGTCCTAACAGGGGCTTCAATATCTCCAATAATCTACTCAGGTGGATGATCACGTAGCCATAGTCTGTCTGGTTGGAATGGATTAAGAGGTTGAACAGGTGCTTGACGATCAGACGCTTGACTTCCCTCTTGCGTAGGCGCTTCAAGTTCACCAATCCTTGTTTGCTCTCGAGTAGATCTTGCATTGTTATCCGAAATATCCTCACGAGTAATCTTAGGAAGTGGCACTGAGATCTCATCATCGTCGTCACTATCTTCATCAATGGTAATCTTACACACTTGATGACATAGATCTTCAACTCCTATATCATTCATCTTAACCTTACGTGGTTCTTGGTTAGCATCATCAAGAACAACATGAATAGATTCCTCAACCTTCGATTTGATCTTGTTTAGGATGCAAAAATTCTTTCCATTCTTGGCGTAGCCTAGAAAGATTCCCTCATCCGCTTTAGGATAAAATGTCTTTAGGCTTTGGGATCCATTATTATGGATAAAACATTTAGAACCAAAAACATGAAAGTGTGAAATAGTTGGCTTACGTCCCTTCCACAGTTCATATGGAGTTTTCCCATGCTGTTTGTTGATCATGCAACGATTTTGAGTGTAACAAGCAGTATTGATCGCTTCGGCCCAAAACCTAGGAGCAAGCTTGGACTCTGCTAACATTGTCCTAGCAGCTTCCTTGAGAGTTCTGTTCTGGCGCTCAACAATACCATTCTGTTGGGGAGTTCTGGGAGCTGAATACTCATGATGTACTCCATTCTCTGCACAAAACTTCTGAACAACCTTGTTAGTAAACTCAGTACCGTGATCGCTTCTTATTCTTGCAACTTTAAGATTTTTCAATGTTTGAAGTTGCCGAATAAGCGTTGTTAACTTGTCACAAGTTTCATCTTTGGATGAAAGGAATTTTACCCAAGTGAATCGAGAGAAGTCATCCACTATCACCAAAGTACACTTTTTACCACTCACACTGATAGTTTGAACGGGTGCAAACAGATCCATGTGAAGTAGTTAAAGTATTCTAGAGGTAGATAGATGAGGTTTTCTCTTGAAGGATGATTTGACTTGTTTGCCCATTTGACAAGCGTCACAAAGGCGATCCTTGTGAAATGGTCCTTTTGGTAATCCCTCTACAAGATTTAGATTTATAAGCTGAGAGATTGCCTTAAAATTGAGGTGATTCATTTTTCTATGCCATAACCAACTCGTTTTAGATTCATTTTTAGTAACAAAACAAGTTGGGTTGTTATCAAGTGTTGAATCCCAATCTACCAAATATACATTGTTTGTTCTTTTACCTTTCAATTTAGTTGACTTAGTCTTAGTGTCATTTATGTAGCAACAGTCACTTGAGAATATGACTTCAAAGCCGTTATCACAAAATTGACTTATGCTCAATAAATTGTGCTTTAGACCCTCAACATAATAAACATCACTTATCATGATGTTCCCCCTATGCACAATACCTATACCTTTAGTTTTACCTTTGGAGTTGTCGTCAAATACAACCTGAGGACCATTGGCAGCTCGATAGTTGATCTGAAGATCTTTGGAACTAGTCATGTGCCTTGACGATCCACTATCGAAGTACCAAATAGATGTATTGGCTTTAGCTCTAGGTACTTGCAATCAAAAGGGAAGCTCTATTTATGTTTAGGTACCCATTGTTGCTTGGGTCCTTTACCATTAGTATCATTGTTAGTTTGAATTAGAACTTTAGGAACCCATATTTGCCTAGTCTTCATTGTAGGAATACTGGCCTTCTTGGGTTTCACCTTTTGTTGTGTGTGCTGTTTGGGTGTATAGTAATATCCTCTATTATAATAGTAATTATAATCATAGTCATAATCTTAATCATCATAGTAGCGATAATATGATCTAGACCATTGTGGATATTGATGCTGGTATTTCCTTGGCGCTGGCTTAAGGTGCACTTTTGATGCTGGACGCTTAGCGCTTGACTCACAGTGTTTAGGTTTATCCTTAGCCTTTTGAGCGTTTGGATGAACTTTTCTTTGTGAATCATTCGCTCTCGCCTTTTCTTTGACTGAGTCAGCTTTGGCTTTCTCATTTGGCCTCTTACCATTATCGCTTGGTTCATTTAGCGTTTATCTTTGTGAACTTTCTTTAACAAAGAAAATACCCTTTCCTTTGTTGTTTGCCGTAACATTTGATTTGTTTGGTTGTTTACCGAATTTATTGCATCCTAAACCGGTCTTTTCCCTAAATAACCTTGTTACCTTAGTCACGTTGTCTAGCTTTCTTGACGCTTTACACAATGATGAGACTAGCTATTCTGATTTAGCAAGTCTAGCAATCGGCTCAGCTTCTCTCTTGACTATCATATCAACATCACTTTTCAACTGGATTATTTCACTCTCAAGCGATTGGTTTTTCTCAATGCACTGTTGCTGAACTTGCAACTTTGCTTTGAGCGTCACTTTATCACTTTTGAGCGATGAAATAATGTCAAAGTGATTTTGGTATAATTTGGCGGCATCTTGGCAATCCTTATAATATTCTCTGACTTTGCCAAGCAATTCATCATAAGAAAGAGGAAGAGATAATTGAGTGTTTACCTCAGGAGACGCTTCTTCATCTCTGGCCATGAGATAAATAAGCGCTGAGTCATCCACTGGCTCATCATCATCACTACTCTCCTCTGAAGTCTCCAAATCTTCAGGTGCGGATGTCTGTTCTGATTCCGCTAGCAAACCTTGTTGACGAAGGTTACTCCTGAATTGGTTTCTATCCAAGTAATCCTACCTTGAGGGCTTAGATACGTTTGGATAGGGGCAATTTACTTGGTAGTGCCCTGGTTTCCTGTAGTTATAACAAAGATTAATTTTCATCTTTTCTTCATTTGTTAATTTTGCATTTTTTGGTTTTGAGACCACTGGCGCTGAGAGATTTTGAGCAGACGCTTGGTACTGAACAGGCGCTTGGGATGTAGGAACAGAATACTGAGGCGCTTGAAACTGTTGATGTATTAGAGAAGGCGCTTGATATGAGTTGTGTCCTTTATGTTTAGGACTATTTTCTTTCTTTTCATATCTCAAGAATTTTCTGAATCTATTTAGAAGTGCTAGATCCTCATCCTCACTGATATCTGAACCTTTTACCTTATTATCCGATTTACCCTTGATTGATGCTACGAGCGCTCCAGACTCAATTACTGGACTACTCACAACATCACTGGCTGAATTTAACTCAAACTCAAATGCCTTGAGTTTTGAAAAGGCGTCTTCTGGAAGATCCAACATATTAGATTCTCTCATTGCGGTTGTCTTCATCAAAAATATCTTAACCACCTTTTCTCTGTTTTGTAAATTCATTCCCAACAACGTAAGTTCTGATAGGAGTCATTTTTACGTGTTTTTAAGCCCCTTTGCGTTTATGTTTTAGGTTCATTTATCACTTGATTTTGTCACTTGTGCGTTTAATTCGTGCATTAAGTGATTTCAGGCCTTAAGTGGATACACTTGAAGAAAGGGTGGAAAAATGATGTATAAAACAAGTTTACGCCAAGATGTTTCACACCTCCACGACCAAACAAGCAAGAAATAAGCTGGAGTTAGCCAAAATCATGTTTTAGTACCATTTCTGCACACCTGGGGGCCAAATCAGAAACAACCTCCACGTTGGAACGCCATTTTGATATTTTTAGAGACAGAATTGGTTGAAGTGTCCTTCTACAACGTTTTAGATCTATGTCTTATCTTTACATGGGTACTTGAATCATCCAATTCGGAGATATGTGGAGACGTTTATGAATAAAACACTATCCCTGCGCTGGAAAACACGAAAGTGGCAGCTCATGTTCTTGTTAGGTGGAAAACAAGAGAATGGTAGGTGCAAATTCTTGGTTGGTGGAAATTCTTGGTAGGTAGAAAACAAGAGAATGGTAGGTGCAAATTCTTGGTAGGTAGAAATTCTTGGTAGGAGGAAAGAAAGAGAAGGGTAGCTAAAATTCTTGGTAGGTGGATTTTTGGGTATTTAAAGGGGAGTGGGGAGCTCACTTGAGAGCATCAAAAAATCATCCTTTGAGAGTGTGAGGACGAAAATTCAGGGGTTTGGGGGAGCATTCTCTTGGTTTTGAGTCATCCTATCATCATACTTGAAGAGCTAAGAAGAGGAAAATGAGGGATTCAAGCTTCCAATCAAGAATCGATCATCAATCCAAAATAGGGAGTTTCTTAGTTTGATATTCATCTTTATCTATGAGTAATTCTATGTTTTTATTGTTTTTCCAATTTCAATTATGAACTAATTTTCCCTTAACTAGGGCCATGTGAAGGCCAAAGTTATGAGTATATATATATGATATTATTCTTCGTATTAATTCTACAATTGCTTTGTGTTTTGATTTTGTGCGTAATTACTTGCATATGTTTGATCACCATATGTTTGTCATATTGCCTAACTTAATAGTTTGAAAGAATATAAGTTAGGGTTCAAAGAAATCATCACATCATCCGTAAAAAATAGGGAATTGCCCCTAGAGATAGGTAGAGATTCCCGGGTGCAGTTAGCCGAATTTATTCGGGAAAATTCTAGAACTTGAATGCATGATTATTGATTAAATTCTCGGATAGACATATTTAGAGAACTGTCAATTTATCATAGGATTATTACAGCCGAGACATCGGGTAGTAATTAATTAAGAAATTTTCACCAAAGCAATAGTAGTCTAATAATACGAAGAATAGTTCATATTTATATTAACAAGTAAATTTGGTTGAAGCATGTGCCTTAGTTGTTTTATCTCATAAGAATCTAAATCTATTTGCTAAGTCTCGTTTTCACATTTTTATTGTAAATTAATCACAATCTTTTAATTCAATTTTAATTGCTTTTAAATTCCTAGCTTTAAATAATCTTGTCTCTGTGGGATCGATAACTCGGACTTAAAGTCCACTTTATTACTACACACGACCAGTCCACTTGCTGTTTAATACACGTAAGGATTTTTCGTGTCAAGTTTTTGGCGCCGTTGCCGGGGACTTGATTTATTTTAGTTTCGGATTTTATTGCAATTTTTAGCTTTAATTTCTTTTGTCGTTTTATTATTTTCTATTATTCTCACTGTTATTTTCTATCTTTAAATTTCTGTTGGTTTGCTTCTTTGTTTCAAACAGGTTGATCTTTTGGTGAATGACTCGAACCTCAGGAGAGGCTTTAGAGGAATTTGACCCTGAGATCGAGCGTACACTTCGTGCAAACCAGAGAAATCGAGCTATGGCTGGCAACTTCCCTGATATGAATCTGCCCGAGAATAGAGAATGGTTGCAAAATCTGTTCCAAGCTATGCAACCGGCACTACCAGCACCACCTCCATCTGTTCGTGGTAATCAGCCAGCCCGTGTACACACTACGCCGGGACCTGTTGTGGTCCCCAATTTTGCCACGCCGAACTTCCACATTCCACCTCACATGTTTAGCATGGTTCAGGCTGAACAATTTTATGGTGATCCGAAAGAGTCACCTCATGACCATCTAGAGCACTTCGAAAATGTGTTATCTACCATGCAATTCCACCCAAGAGATCTTGATGCCATCCGCCTCCGATTATTCCATTTTTCGCTTAAGGATAAAGGGACTTTGTGGTATAAGTCGTTGCCCCCACAATCCATTGAAACGTGGGAAGAGTTAGTCGAAGAGTTTCTCAACAAGTTCTTCCCTCCATCAAGGATTAACGAGTTAAGAAGCGAGATCAAGGGTTTTAAGCAAAAACGGGATGAATCGTTAGCATCAACATGGGCAAGATACAAGAGTCTGCTTCGAAAGTGCCCCGATCACAACTATTCAAGAGACGAGCGAGTGCTACATTTCTTTAATGGAGTCCGGTCTCGGATTCGTCACAGACTTAATGCAGGAGCAGGCGGTGATCTTTTGGGTCTCGATAGCAGAACAGTGTGGGCTAAACTAGAGCAGATGGCACGGGATGATGAACTGTACCCTGAAGATGACGATGAGTTTCCTCTACAAACCCGAAGGGTTGCTGTTGCTCAAGAGGTAGAACAAAATGTTAATCTAGAGGCAGAGCCAACCATTAGTGATGTGAACTATGTCGGAAATTCAAACAAGCCTCAATTGAGCTTCCACATACCCGAGAATTTTCCGAAAAGGCCAAATCCCGCACAAAATTCACAACAAGGCATCTACCAAGCACCGAGGCCTCCGTTTTACAACAACCAAACTCAAAGGCCTGGAAATTTTAAGCCACAAGGTCAAGTTCCAAGACCTTCGACTGTCGAAGAAAGATTGGCGGCTCACATGCAAAAATCAGACGAATCATTCGCAGAGCTTCGATTGATGTTACAGGGTGTTATGACGGGAATGAAAGAGATGCAGCACCAATTTGCACAATTATCGGTTGATGCAGGTGGAAGAGCACCCGGGACACTGCCGAGTGATACAGAGAAAAACCCAAAAGAGCAATGCCATGCCATCGCTCTGAGAAGTGGCAAAGAATTGAAAAGTGCACCTCCCAAGCAGTCCAAGTCCGCACTTGAAGAGGACAATGTTCAAACTTTTGATAAACTTGAAAATTCAAATCTGTCTCCCAAGTACGTACTTGACCAGAACCAAGTAAGTACTTCACACAGCTCAAGTACGTACTTGGGGCAGGATCAAGTCCGTACTTCACAGGCAGACAGGGCGTCTTCTAAAACTTTGACTCCTTCTTTGCCTAATCCTATTGAAATACGTCTCCCTTTCCCCCTAGCACATAAAAAGAATAAGAAAGATATGGATAAGAGTTTTCTTAGGATTTTAGAAATTCTTCGAGAAGTTCGAATTAATATTCCTTTTATTGATGCGATTTTGCAGATGCCCAATTACATCAAGTTCTTCAAGGATATTCTATCCAATAAGCAGAAGTGGGAAGGCAATGGAACGGTGTGCTTGACTGAAGCATGCTCAGCAGTGGTGTTGAACAAGTTGCCACAGAAACTCAAGGATCCAGGGAGCCTCACAATTCCTTGCACTATTGGGCAACTCAAATTCGACCGAGTGCTATGTGATTCGGGCGCCAGCATAAATCTTCTTCCTTACTCGTTGTTCCAGAAATTGGGTTTGGGGAATCCAAAGCCAACCTCGATGAGCCTCCAACTTGCAGATCGATCAATCAAACACCCGAAGGGAATCATAGAGGATGTCATCGTGCAAGTTGACAAGTTTTACTTCCCGGTGGACTTCGTGGTTCTGGAGATGGAAGAAGATGTTGAAGTTCCTCTCATCCTAGGAAGACCCTTCCTAGCCACAGGTAAAGCTATGATCGACATAGCCAATGGTAAGTTAACTTTGAATGTGGGTGAGGAGAGAGTTACTTTTGACGTATACAAGGTTATGAAGCATGTTGGTGATGATGCGTCATGTTTAAGAATAGATGCTTTTGATCCTTTGATTATTGAGCACTTTCAGGAAAACATCTCTGATGATCCACTTGAGGTATGCATAATGAACTCCACGGATGTTGAGTCGGCCAGTGATAAACAACTGGAAGTTGTTCATAGCTTAGAGAGGCGTGCACAATACCCCACGAAGAAATTTGAGAAGTTGGATAGCCCACTGTCTAGCCACTCCAAACCATCTATTGAAGAGCCACCAACTCTTGACCTAAAAACTCTACCCTCTCATCTTAAATATGTTTATTTAAATGACGATGAAACCTTGCCACTCATCATTTCTTCTTCTCTTACAGATCAACAAGAAGCAAGGTTACTGGAGGTGTTGAGAGATCACAAAAAAGCCTTTGGATGGAAGATTGCTGATATCAAGGGGATTAGCCCAGCCATCTGCATGCATAAGATTTTAATGGAAAAAAGCTCAAGGCCCACTATACAACCACAAAGGAGGTCTAATCCTCAAATTCAAGAAGTGGTGAAGAAAGAGGTAATCAAGTTACTCGATGCCGGCATTATCTTCCCTATCTCTGATAGTCCATGGGTAAGTCCAACGCAGGTAGTGCCCAAGAAAGGAGGTACGACAGTAGTTCGTAATGACAATAATGAGTTAATTCAATCTAGAATTGTCACTGGTTTTAGGGTTTGCATAGACTATCGTAAATTGAATGAATATACCCGAAAAGACCACTTTCCCCTCCCCTTTATCGATCAAATGTTAGAAAGATTAGCCGGGCATGAATATTACTGTTTTTTGGATGGGTACTCCGGCTATAACCAAATTGCTATTACACCCGAGGATCAAGAGAAAACTACTTTCACTTGTCCTTACGGCACTTTTGCTTATAGGCGTATGCCTTTTGGCTTATGTAATGCACCTGCTACTTTTCAAAGATGCATGATGGCTATATTTCATGACATGGTCGAGCAATTTCTTGAAATCTTCATGGATGATTTTTCTGTTTTTGGCTCTACATATGATAGATGTTTGCACAATCTAACCTTAGTTTTGCAGAGGTGTGAGGAGACTGATCTAGTCTTAAATTGGGAAAAGTGTCATTTCATGGTACAAGAAGGAATTGTTCTGGGTCATAAGATCTCCCACAAGGGGATTGAGGTGGATAGAGCGAAAATTGAAGTGATAGCTAATCTTCCACCACCCACCACGGTCAAAGCCGTGAGAAGCTTTTTGGGACATGCCGGGTTTTACAGGCGTTTTATTTCAAATTTTTCTAAAATTGCTAAACCCCTGTCTAACTTGACCATGAAAAATGCAGTGTTTGACTTTAATGATGCATGCATGCAGGCCTTCCTCACCCTGAAGGAGAAATTAATCTCATCACCTGTGATGTCCGCCCCAGATTGGAGCCTACCATTCGAGTTGATGTGCGATGCGAGCGACATTGCCGTTGGAGCTGTACTAGGTCAAAGGAAGGGTAAAATCTTTCATACTATTTACTATGCTAGTCGTACCTTAAATGAGGCCCAACTCAATTATGCTACGACTGAAAAAGAGCTTTTAGCTGTCATTTTTGCTTTTGACAAATTTCACTCCTATCTTGTGCTTAACAAAGTAATAGTATACACTGATCACTCGGCCTTGAAATACTTGCTTGCTAAAAAAGACGCAAAACCTAGACTACTCAGGTGGATCTTATTACTACAAGAGTTTGACTTAGAAATAAAAGATAAAAAAGGATCTGAAAATGTAGTAGCTGATCACCTATCTAGACTAGAATTAGTGGATAAGAAAATGGATGAGACCCCAATAGGAGATGAATTCCCCGATGAACAGCTTTTTACTCTTTCTTCTATTTCAATCCCCTGGTATGCTGATTATGCTAACTATATAGTTGCTGGAATTTTACCCCCTGATTTGACATTTCACCAAAGAAAGAAGTTTTTGAAAGATGTTAGGCACTATCTGTGGGAAGAGCCCTACTTGTTTAAAATTGGTGTCGAGGGAATTATCAGGCGTTGTGTACCCGAGGAAGAAATGACCTCCGTCTTGGCTCATTGCCATGACATGGTGATAGGTGGCCACTTTGGCCCATCCAAGACTGCTGCCAAGGTTCTGCAATCAGGTTTTTTCTGGCCTACTTTATTTAAAGATGCACACGCTTATGTTCAAAAATGTGATAGATGCCAAAGAGTAGGTAATATCTCTAGACGACATGAAATGCCTATGAATAATGTGCTTGAATGTGAATTATTTGATGTGTGGGGTATAGATTTTATGGGACCTTTCCCTAGTTCTTGTTCCAATAGTATATTCTAGTCGCTGTTGATTATGTGTCTAAATGGGTCGAAGCTGAGGCTTTGCAAACTAATGATGCTAGGGTTGTTCTTAGATTTCTGAGAAAACATATTTTTGCACGATTTGGAACCCCGAGAGCAATTATAAGTGATGGAGGCACACATTTTCGTAACAAGCAATTTGAAAACTTGTTGAACAAATATGGTGTTAAGCATAAAATCTCGACCCCTTACCACCCTCAAACTAGTGGGCAAGTCGAAGTGTCTAATAGGGAAATTAAACGGATTTTAGAAAAAACGGTAAATAGCCATCGAACTGATTGGTCTCTGAAATTAGATGATGCATTGTGGGCTTACCGTACTGCTTTTAAAACCCCTATTGGCATGTCCCCATATCGTCTTGTATTTGGAAAAGCTTGTCATTTACCTGTCGAACTTGAACATCGTGCTTATTGGGCTATCAAATTCCTGAATTTCGATACAAGTGTTATAGGTAATAAGAGGTTGCTTCAACTGAATGAGCTCGAGGAGTGGAGACATGAAGCATACGAGAATGCAAAACTGTACAAAGAACGGACCAAGAAGTGGCACGACAAGCATATTCTACCCCGGGAATTTGAGGAAGGTGAGAAAGTTCTTATGTACAACTCTAGACTCAAGCTCTTCCCAGGCAAGCTCAAATCGCGTTGGTCGGGACCCTTTCGAGTCACCCGAGTGTATTCTTCCGGAGCTGTGGAGCTTATCACTGAGGATGGACAAGTATTTTTAACCAATGGACATAGGCTGAAACATTACTCGGGCACTGACTGGAGCGCAGACACATTATCTGTCAAGCTCCGAGAACCATCGACTTAAGTCGATCCTGAATAGTCGAGCTATTGACTATAAACAAGCGCTTCTTGGGAGGCAACCCAAGTTTGTAAGTTTTTTTTTCTTTTGTTTTTGTTTGTTTAGATTGTTTGTTTATGTTTATGTTCAAACATGCACTTTTGGCATGTATGTTTTCGTATGCTTGATGGTTTGAAAAGTTGAAGTATTAGATATGATAGACATTTGGACCCCATGTTTAGAGATGCTTATTTTACTCGAGAGGAGAAGAAGCTTTGTAACGATGCATTGGAAGTTAAAGGATGTTTTTCAACATCCTTGGTTGTAAGTGTTCTTTTACCGTTACGTATACTTGTTGTAACAACATTGAGGACAATGTTGGATTTGAGTTTGGGGGTAGAAGAGTGCTTATTTTGAACATTGAAAATGCAATGCTAATTTTTAGCTTGAGTTTGGGGGAAAGTTTGTATGATATCATGTTTAAATATTTTTTTTTTTTGGTTGAGAAAATCAAGTATAAATTGTTTTTTTTTATTTTTCCAATTGATGCATTAAAATTGATTAACTTGAAAAAAATGGCATGATTTCTTGAAATAATTTGAATTTAATGGAACATATATATCTTTGAAATTGCTCATGGAGACCCTAGACTAGGATTGATTTCTTAGATGATTCACATTGCACAATAAATCAAGGGTAGAGGAGTTGAGAGGATAACCATCTTGAGACACTTAAGGAGTTTTTCCCGGAAAAATTAACTTAGATTTTTCATAAGGTTATAAGTTGAGTAGTAATTTTTTTTTTTATGCTAAACAATGAATTAAAAAGGTTGAAGTTTGGTATGACCACAAGTGGTCAGGCTAATATGTACTGGAGGTGAAAAGTTTCATGCCTATATACTGTACTATTATGCTAATTTGAGCTAAGCTCAAGCCAAAAGAAGCGAATTGTTTAAAAGATCTAGTTTTATTTCGTGGCCTTTGACACTCGAGTGATTAAATCCTTAGGAGTGTCTTTACACTTAATGCCCCAAAACTATCTAGTTTGGGAGTCATTGATCTAAAGCTTGTTACATGGGTGTCATAGAAAGCCTAATGGAATAAAACATTGCACATGATCTAGCCTTAATGAAGTTAATTGGAAAGTTTCATATGAATTGAAAGTTTGAATGGTTGAGATAATGAAATTTAAATGGCTATGAGATTTTCTATGATTCTTATGCTTTGTGTTTGATCAAAAGTTGATAGATATGGGATTAATGTCCAAAATTTGGTAAGGATGCCTTTCGACTATAATACCTTAGATTTATTTTCACTACACCCTATGGAGTCTTTTCGAGTATTGGTGTCATATGAGCAAAAGTAGTTGATATGTATATATATTTGTGAGCTATAAAAGGATGAGTTTGTGCCATTTATTCTTGTTAATTATGTTGAGATGTATTCATTTGGTTGGGATTGAAAGTTTGTTAGATTTTGTGGGTATATCTTCTGCAAACCCTCACGAGACTATAACTCGTCCTTTGAGGTAACTCAAAGGTTTAAAGGCTTGTTGCACATGCTAAGTGCAATCGTTTACTCCACGAAAGTGAGTTCGTTTGTTGTTTTTGTTTTCTCCTTTTGGTTGATGATGTTTTTCATGTCTAAAACTTTTATTTCTCGAGGTCGAGCAAATGATAAGTTTGGGGGAGTTGATAGGAGTCCTTTTAGGTTCATTTATCACTTGATTTTGTCACTTGTGCGTTTAATTCGTGCATTAAGTGATTTCAGGCCTTAAGTGGATACAATTGAAGAAAGGGTGGAAAAATGATGTATAAAACAAGTTTACGCCAAGATGTTTCACACCTCCACGACCAACCAAGCAAGAAATAAGCTGGAGTTAGCCAAAATCATGTTTTAGTACCATTTCTGCACACCTGGGGGCCAAATCAGAAACAACCTCCACGTTGGAACGCCATTTTGATATTTTTAGAGACAGAATTGGTTGAAGTGTCCTTCTACAAAGTTTTATATCTATGTCTTATATTTACATGGGTACTTGAATCATCCAATTCGGAGATATGTGGAGACGTTTATGAATAAAACACTATCCCTGCGCTGGAAAACACGAAAGTGGCAGCTCATGTTCTTGTTAGGTGGAAAACAAGAGAATGGTAGGTGCAAATTCTTGGTTGGTGGAAATTCTTGGTAGGTAGAAAACAAGAGAATGGTAGGTGCAAATTCTTGGTAGGTAGAAATTCTTGGTAGGAGGAAAGAAAGAGAAGGGTAGCTAAAATTCTTGGTAGGTAGATTTTTGGGTATTTAAAGGGGAGTGGGGAGCTCACTTGAGAGCATCAAAAAATCATCCTTTGAGAGTGTGAGGACGAAAATTCAGGGGTTTGGGGGAGAATTCTCTTGGTTTTGAGTCATCCTATCATCATACTTGAAGAGCTAAGAAGAGGAAAAGGAGGGATTCAAGCTTCCAATCAAGAATCGATCATCAATCCAAAATAGGGAGTTTCTTAGTTTGATATTCATCTTTATCTATGAGTAATTCTATGTTTTTATTGTTTTTCCAATTTCAATTATGAACTAATTTTCCCTTAACTAGGGCCATGTGAAGGCCAAAGTTATGAGTATATATATATGATATTATTTTTCGTATTAATTCTACAATTGCTTTGTGTTTTGATTTTGTGCGTAATTACTTGCATATGTTTGATCACCATATGTTTGTCATATTGCCTAACTTAATAGTTTGAAAGAATATAAGTTAGGGTTCAAAGAAATCATCACATCATCCGTAAAAAATAGGGAATTGCCCCTAGAGATAGGTAGAGATTCCCGGGTGCAGTTAGCCGAATTTATTCGGGAAAATTCTAGAACTTGAATGCATGATTATTGATTAAATTCTCGGATAGACATATTTAGAGAACTGTCAATTTATCATAGGATTATTACAGCCGAGACATCGGGTAGTAATTAATTAAGGAATTTTCACCAAAGCAATAGTAGTCTAATAATACGAAGAATAGTTCATATTTATATTAACAAGTAAATTTGGTTGAAGCATGTGCCTTAGTTGTTTTATCTCATAAGAATCTAAATCTATTTGCTAAGTCTCGTTTTCACATTTTTATTGTAAATTAATCACAATCTTTTAATTCAATTTTAATTGCTTTTAAATTCCTAGCTTTAAATAATCTTGTCTCTGTGGGATCGATAACTCGGACTTAAAGTCCACTTTATTACTACACACGACCAGTCCACTTGCTGTTTAATACACGTAAGGATTTTTCGTGTCAAGTTCCGTAACAAGAGTTGTGAATCTTATGTCCAATTGCTCTAGGGTCTCGTTAGGTAACATCTTAAAACTGTTAAATCTTTCCTTGGCAATAGAAAGCTTGTTCTCTTTAATCTGAGCTGAACCACCACAGATTATAGCCAACTTATCCCAGATTTCTTTAGTGGTATTACATGATTTAACTTTGTTGAATAAATTGTCGTTGTCACCAATAGCTTTATACAAAGCATTTCGACTAACATTGTCCAGATTTGCTCTTCGACGCTCATCAGTGGACTATTCTTGTTTAGGCTTCTCAACATAGCCATCTGGAGTTTCTTCTGTGGCTCCAGGCGCTCTGGTAATAACCTTCAGAATTTGTATTGGTCCATCTGAAATAATATCGCACATTTCGTCATCACATGAACAAATATACGTAAAAGCTTTGACCTTCCATAAGTCATAGTTTGACCGAATCAACTTAGGAACTTTAGAAAATGCCATGAAAAACAAACTGAAAGCAACTAGATTTTGAAAACGGGATATAAACAAGCAGTTACGCTTGGAAATTAAAAAAAAAAATTCAACTTTAACCGCTCTGATACCACTTGTTGGTCCCAAGAGGCATACGAAAGGGTCTAGAAGGGGGGGGGGGGTTGAATAAACCCTGAAGTGTTTTTCAACTTCAAATTAATTTGTATTAAAATATTTTGGACGCTTGAAATGTAGACGCTTCACTAAGCGTTTACTTCAAATATAGACGCTTAGGCCAAGCGTGTGATGAAGACTATTTTAGAAAGTTAACTTAGACTTTAAAATTAGAATACTTTAACCAAATAGGTTTAAGCGCTCAGTTCTTTAATCAGCGTTAGCACAACAGAATAATTTTAGAGTCCTCCTTTTTGAAAGCTTTAGCGTCACATGAAAAATGTTTTAGTTGCTTAGTGTTCTCTTGAGTTTTACTTAACAGTTTTATACAAAGATATAATAAAATGAAGAATGATTGTAAAGTAAAGAGCAAGATATTTGTAAGGTTCGTTGGGTGGTGTAATCCCAACTACGTCCTTCTTCTCCTCGAACACTTGGAGGCAATCCAATAAGATGATTCTCAAAGAATCACACAGAGACTTCTACAAATTAGGGAGAGATGGATGTTGATGATTTGAGCTCCTTGATCACACAGATTTCTGCTCCAAATTACTTCTATCCCCTTGCTTCTTTCACCCAGAAATAATGCAAGTATCCAACTTCGACTTCACACAGATTGCGAGGCTTGGATGGGGTTTTTCTAAACGGTTTGTTTGATTTTGATGAAGTTCAAACAACTTGTGAATATCTCAATAGTGGTATGGATTTCTTCGAAAAGAATGTTTGAGATATTGGTTGACTGTCTCAGGAATTGAAGAAAAGCAAGGAGAATGTTTGCTTGAATATTCTGGCTTTTCTGAGAGTTTAAGGAATGAGACTTCAATGTAACAACAATTTGGCTTGGAATTGATCGATGTTTTTGGCTTATTGTTGAAGTCCTATTTATAGACATTCTTGGAAAAAGTGTCCGTTTGACACATGCACAGGCGAGTGAACAACTTTTGTCCTTTTTCCTGAAAATCTACTGCACAAAAGTTGGTGCTGCAGTCTATGAAAAGTTGACAGTCCAATAGGGTGGTTTCTTCCTACATCTGAAAGTGCTTATCACATTTAATGCTCTTATCATCATTTAATGTATTTGAATTAAATGCCCGTTGGCATTTAATGCACCGAGAATATTTGCATTAAACTCCTTTTGGACTTGGAAATAAATTCAAGTGAAATTCATCAGTAATAGATGCTTTTCCATTTTTGAATTTGCTTCTGCCTAAAAAGGTAACGCTTGATATAGCTGGATATTTAGACGCTTGGAAACTTCATCTTCATTCAGACTTCAGGCGCTTGAGTCTTCAAACTTAACTACTGATAACCTCACTCAGAATTCATTAGACGCTTAGCATAAGACTACTTAACCTAACAATCTAGAATGAAACAGGACAAAGCCTATAAAGCCTATTACAAATCTAACGCTTCAAAGCCTATACATGATTTATATTGAAATCAAACTTACATAGTTTGGGATCTAACAAAAACTCTAATTGTCATCATCAAAACATCTAACATGAAATTCCTAACAATGGAGAACGTGCTTGAGAGCCATGTCTTGATTGACGTCAATAAGCCTATGTCATTCCCTAGAAGTAGTATGTCATCTACATATAGCACCAGGAATGTCAACTTGCTCCTACTGACCATTTTGTAGACACATGGTTCATCTTCATTTTTTATGAAGCCATATTTCCTTGCTTCTTTATTGAACCATAGATTCCAACTACGAGAGGCTTGCTTCAGTCCATAAATAGATCTATTAAGTTTGCAAACTTTATGAGAATCTGCTTAGGATATGAAGCCCCTGGCCTGTTGCATATAAATGTCCTCCTCGAGGTATCCATTTAGAAATGCGATCTTCATATCCATTTGCCAGATTTCATAATACAATTATGCAGCAATGGCTAGCAAAATTCTAATAGATTTGATCATGTCCACTGCCGAAAAGGTTTCCTCATAGTCAATGCCCTCCTTTTGTTTATACCCTTTCGTCACTAGCTTGGTCTTATAGGTATCCACCTTGCCATCCAGACCAATCTTTCACTTATAGATCCATTTGCATCTAATTGGCATTACACCATTTGCTAGATCAGTAAGAGTCCAGACTTGGTTTGAATACATCGTATCAATCTTTGCTTTCATAGACTCAAGCCACTTCGAGGAATCTATATCCGTCGCTACTTCATCATAGTTAGAGGGATCATCTCCATGGATCCTTTCTGCAACACCATACAAATAATGTTGTGTATCGTTCAGATAGTCATATCTCTCAGGCGGCTGAGATACTTTGCTAGATCGTCGCTACGACGGTTGTGTCGTTTCGAGTTCAATTTGTGATTCTTGAGCTAATTTCTCCTGAGGGGCGTCGTCTTGTTCTTCCAGAACAATCTTTCTACCTGCACCACCTTTTCGAATGAATTCTTCTTTAAGAAAGTAGGATTGCAAGGACACAATGATCCTACGATCATTTTACAGGTAAAAGAGGTATCTGATAAGTTCACATTTTACAAGTTTTTTACCCCTTTGATTTAGGTATTTTCGTCATAATTTAGTAATGAATATCCTGCATAGTGCTTTGATTTGTTTCAATTTCATGTGTGTAGGGATGTAAGTCAAATAGATCAATTATTGAGTAAGAAGGCAGAACAAGAGAAGGAAAAGCGAAGAAAAATATGAATCTGCCATTCTGGACCGCGGCACTAAATCCGGCGCAAGACCGCGGTCGCGGTACAATGCCATGAGAAACCCGGATAGGACCGCGGCACAGGACCGCGGCCTTCGGCGCCCAGAACACCGCGGCCCTGTTATGACCCTTCGGCACTCTGTTGGACCTCGGCAAACCGCGGCATGGCTTGCTTTTTAGACCGCGGCACTGCTTGCCATCCGAGCCGCCGTCGGTTTAGAATGTGTGCCGCGGTCCGATTTGCCCGATGCCCTAATTTTAAGTCCGCCGTTTTCCTCCTTTATAACACACTTTTCTCTTGGAAAACACTTACACTTGTTCTAAAAACACATAGGGAAGCCATAGGAAGACTCAAAGAAGCTTGAGGAGCCATTTTCATCATCAAAAGCTTGGATTCACACCTTGTAATAGGGAGTAATTCAACTCTTTCTCTTTGATTAGTTTATCAACTATGTCTTATAGAATTGTTGAATCATTTGTTATTTTAAGTATGAGCTAAGCATCTTTGTGGTTGGGTTATGTAAATACTTTGTGATGTTTTGTGTTTAATGAATGATTAATTTCCGGATTTATTACATTCTTGTTACATGTTTGATTTTATGCTTAATGCTTTCACATGAATGATCACCATGTGTTTGATATAATGCTTTGTCTTGAGACCGAGAGGAGAGAGATAAAGGGAGATCGAAAAATCAAACATCATAACGTAACAATTGACTAGAGATAGAATCGATTGCGTTGTGTGGCTTTTTGTGATAAGATGACCCGATTGAATGTAGGATCTTCGTAAACAAGGAACTCTTTTGAACCTAAATGCATGTTAGTTAATTCAATCTTCACTATAGAGATATAGGGAGTTGTTAACTAGTATAGGCTTGTTATTTCAAGAGATTGAATAATAAATACGTTAGGGGGTTTCGCCATAACAAGGGCGTCCTAAAAATTCGGATAATTAAGAGTTCATGAACATAGAATAGAACATAGTAGGATCATAACCCAATCACCTCTTCCCATTTGATTTATTACCTTGATAATCATTTTAGTTATCTTTAGTTATTTTCATAGTATAAACACCTATCATCTTATAAATTGATTTAGCTTAGAAATAGGTAATATAACAATTACGAGCATTGAATCCAATTGTCCCTGTGGAGACGATACACCCCGGGCTAAATAGTCCACTTTATTACTTTGCACGACCTAGTATACTTGCTAGGATTTCGCGTGTCAGTATCCCATCAAATCTACGGGATAATTGGCAATTCGTCCTTTCAAAGATCTATCCTCTAGTTTCTCTACCTTGGTCTCCTTTATATATGGGGGGCAATCCCATATTTTTATGTACTTGAGACTAGGCTTCCTACCGCACCAAATTTAATATGGTGTAGCGGAAACAAATTTCGAGGGATATTTTTTTAGAATATGCGCAGTTGTAAGCAAAGCATGCCCCCATAGTGAAATGGGTAGATCAGTGTAATTAAGCATGCAACGTATCATGTCCAATAGTGTACGATTACTTCTTTCTGCTATCCCATTAAGTTTTGGAGTTGTTGGAGGAGTTAGTTGTAATACTAGGCCTTATTTTTTTAGGAACTCATCAAACTCGACACTCATGTATTCGCCACCTCGATCAGTTCGGAGTGTCTTAATACTGTGTGATAAGAGGTGTTTTTACGTGTTTTTAAGCCCGTAATTTTTATGATTTGGATTCACTTATTTCCTAAATCATGTCACATTTGCATTTAATAGGTGTGTTAAGTGAATACAGGCAACAAATGAGAATACATGAAGAAAAGGGAAAAAAAACGATGTACAAAACAAGTTCAAACATGTTTTTCAACACCTAGGCGGTTTAGGCATCTCCTATCACATTCGAGCGATATTTCCATACATTTTGAGACCGAATTAGACAAAGTTTCCTTCTACAAAGTTTTAGATGTATGTCTTAGCTTCTAATGGGAACTTGAAACATCCAAATCTGAGGTCTATAGAGATAATTGGGAAGGAAATACGATTGCTGCGCCGAACAGAGAAGTACATGTGCCAGGATACGCCCCAGCCCCCTCCTAGTCATGCCTAGGCATGGATAGTCCGAATGTTACTCCTTTTCAGCCTAAATTCCAGCATTATATGATGGGTAGGAATCACTTTTGGCCATAATTCAGCACATGTGTTGAGGGGTGTCATAAGTGTGTTTCTTGGTAGATTTACTTTATGGGCGCCAAATCAGAAACAACCTCCATGTTGAAACATAATTTCGGTATACTTAGAAACCGAATTGGACAAAGTGTCCTTCTGGAAAAATGTAGATCTATGTCGTATCTGCACATGGGGACTTGAATCATCCAATTCGGAGATCTGTGGATAAAGTTATGAGGAACATACTAAGACTGCACTGGAAAGCAAGAAAATGGCAGCATGCATGTGTTTTGTTGAAGTTTTCACATGGTTATGCTTGGTGGAATGCTTAAGGGCCGAAAGTTCAGCATTTTTTAGCTGGTTGGAATCTTAAAAGCCAAACTTTAAGCATCACCTTAGGTGGAATTCTCATTGGGGAACTTTAATGGGAATTCTTAATGCATACTTTAGTGGAATTTTGGTTATAAAAGGAGGGGGGACCCATACTCTTCATCATTCACTATCAATTTCAGATTCTTGGAGGAGAGGAGGAGGAGGAATCGGTCCTCAAGCTTCATTCATCACCATTCTTCATCATTCTAAGAGGAGAAAGCTAGGAATTGAAGCTCCAATCAAGGGGCCATCATCTATCACATTAGAGGGAGTTTTTATAGCCTTTTCATTTCATTCATGTCTATGAACATGTGTATTTATTCATTATTGTTTTTCATAATATCTATCATGAACTAAATTCATAAGACTAAGGCCATGTAAGGTCAAATTGTGATATATGCTTATAATAGATGATTGTTGAGGTTATTCTTATATTGTTATGTGATGTGAATTTGTGTTTTTACCTATCTTGCATATACTTGATCACTATATGTTAGAATCTTATGCCTAGGTGAATATTTCGGGAGAAAATTGACTTAGGGTGCAAGAAATTCACATCATGATCCGCAACTAATCAGGAATTGCCCTAGACATAGGTAAAAGATTCCCGGGTGAAGTTGTTCGATTCTAATCGAGTGAACTCTAGTACGTTAATGCATGTTTAGTGGTTAGATTTCCGGATAGGAATATTTGGGAAATCACGATCTAAGCATAGGAGTTTATACGCGAGACATCGGTTATTCTCTACCCTCGGAGCTCTCACCACAACAATATAAGTGTAATCCTTCAACAAAAACCTTTATAAGTATATTTGATCAATTTGGACCTAACATGTGTCTCCCTTTATAATTGGTTTTAAATCACTTGCTCATCTTTGTTCTTGTTCTTTACAAATTTTATTTGAATTTATTCTTACTTTGTTTATTCACTTCATTACAAATCTTAAACTAGAATTCAAGTCCTCGAGGTTCGACAATCCGGACTTACAATCCATTTATTACTACACACGACTAGTGCACTTGCTACCAAGCACGTTAGCTTTTAGCGTGTCACTGTGTCCAGTTTGTTTTTTAGCTAAAGCTTTGAATTCCTTGAACCATTCAAGTGCTTCTGACTTATACTTCATCAAATAAACAAGACCATACCTAGAGTGGTAATCTATGAAGGTTATAAAGTACTAAAAAATCTCCAAGGGCCACATCCTTGAGGGTCCCACAAACGTAAGTGTGAATTAATCCTAAAACTTTATTTTCCCTTTTGAAATGCATTGTGCATGGTGACCTTGTCATCTTGCCTTTTAAGTATGATTCACAAGTAGGATATGGGTCAGACCCAAGTGGACCAATAAGCCCACGTTTTTCCAACTCATGAATCTTAAATTCACCGACGTGTCCCAGTCTAAGGTGCCATATAAGTTTTTGGTACACTTCATTCATACTACATTTTCTATCATAGTATTAACCATACATTGATTTCAGACATTCAAATAGTATAAACTATTAATTAAAGATGCAGAGCCAACACACTTATTTCCAAAATAAATATCACAATAATTATTTTTAAAAGAAAATAAATATCATTTCCTGACTAATACATGAATAGAAACAATATTCTTGAGCCCATTGAGTAAAACTAGGCGATCATCTAAAATTATTTGATGTCCAAAAAATAATGTAACAGAAGTAATTCCATTGTGCGTCGCAGCCACTCTGTGTCCGCTTCCAACATTAATCATTACTTCCTTTTCATCCAGTTTTCTACTTTCTTCCATATTATGGTTCAAAACACAAATATTAGCACTAGCTCCGAAATCTGGAATCCAAGAAGAAGAAAATATCATTGTAGAACAATTCGTTTCAAAAACATAAAGTTCTATACCTGATTTTGTTTTCAGCTCTTGGCTTAGGACAGTTATGCTTCATTCATCCACTTTCATACAGTGGAGATAGGTCTTTTCAACTTTTGAGCGTTTAGATTTTTGCTCATAGTCTTCAGAAGCAATCCTTACTCCAAGTAGCCCAGTTGGAGGTGGAGTGTCATCATCCCATTCATTTCTCAATTGGGCTTGCATGTATACAAGCCTGTCTTTGAGATCTATCTAGGATCATCCTATGTCAGCTATTTCAAATTTAATGACATAAGCATAGAAGGACTGAGGGACAGATTGAAGAATGAGATTTACTTCCAGACGAAAATCCATGTAGCTTCCTAGAGACCGAATTCTTCTTGTCATGAAAATCATATTCATAACATGATTTGCAACTTCATCATCTTCTCTCATTATAGTTTGGAAAATCTCTTTCAATAAATTGTATCGAATTGCTTTTCCTTGCTCCCCGAATATTTTCTCCAAGTGTAGCATCATTGACTTAGCACTTTCCATATCAAAATGTATATGTCTCAATTCGTTGCTCATGGAATGCAACATATAGGCTATGTTTGGTTATGTTTTCAAGTCATATTTGATCCAAAATTCCCGCCAAACAATGTTTGTTTCACACAATATTTCATCAAAAATACACAACTTTTTTTATCCAAAAAAACATAATCATTATTTTTCATCTTTCTCTCACTTTGTCCCCTATCACATTCTCTCTCCTCTATTTTTTATACAAAAATTTTCTCTCTCCTCTTAATATCCACTATCTCTCTCTCCTCTCTCTATCCCCCTCTCCTCTTTCTCTCTCTCTCCTCACTCTCTCTCTTCTCTCTCCTCACTCTTTCTCTTCTCTTTGACCGTGTCTCTTCTCTTTTTTTTTTGTAATGTTTTTTTGTAATGTTTTGTCATATCTTTGACCGTGTACCTTTAAACTTTAAAATTGAAAAAAGTTTGTTTGTTTGTAATTCTATCATGAGAAATAGTATTGATAAAACATAGATTAAAATTTGTGGAGTTTTCTAAAGTAAAACTTTCAAATTTTGTTTTTCAAATTAGTTATAGTGAAAGTATTTGAATTTATATATATCTATATTTATATACATATATATGTCATTTGTACATATTATTTTAAAGTTTTAGTTATTTTTATGTGTGTGGCTGTGTATAATGTATCTCATTGCAAAATTTGTGATTTGATTGTGTGTGTGGATCGAGAAATGCATGTGTGTTACCGATATTTATATGTGTATGTTTTCTTAATATATATTATGTGGAAAGAAAAAGGTCTTGGGACGGTCAAAGGCAATTTGACCACGGTCAACTTGGGTTTGACTGAGTCAACAACGTGGTCAACTGGATTTGACCGCGTGAATAGTGACTTGAAGCAAGGGTTTCTTATTTCGTGGTTTTGGTTTGAATTTGGTAATTGACTTGTAGTAGGAGTGACCTAATTATCTAAGAATAGGATTGTATTTTAATAATTTTTAAAATAAATTACTTATTAATATTTTTTTTATAAATTAAATAAAAAAAAGGAAAAAAAAGAAAAAAGAAGAGGGGGGGGGGGGGGTAGACTGTTCATCGTCTTCCCCAATCTCCCCCAACCCCCCTCACACCCCTTTTCCACGCGTGCGCACACACACACAGTTTGAGCGCACACACAAACACACACCATTACACACACAGTCACACACACACACACACTATTACATGCACACACAAACACACAATTACACACACAGAAACACACACACAGTCACACAAGCACACTATTACACGCACTCTCACACACGCTGATACATATATATATGAATATAAATACTTTTCTTTTAATTATATATCAACTATTATTAACACTATTACTTATATATATGTGTGTGTGTATATATATACTTTTCTTTTAATTTTATATAAACTACTATTACTACTATTACACATATATATATATATGTACACTAATATATATATATATATACACACACTACTATTACTTACATATATACATATATATTTATTTATATAATAATTATTTCAATCTCAATATTATATTATAATTTTTAATTATTGACAAACAAAAATTACATGATTTGACAGCTACAGTAATTCATGTTCCCTCTGAAAACAAAACCAAATACTATCTCACCAAAAAATCACTCAAAAACCAACTCCCAAAACATAACCAAACATTATCCCATCAAAATTGCACGTGTCCCCATAAAATTTTCACCAATAATTCTCACCAAAATACCATCCCAAAACATAACCAAACATAGCCATAGTCATTGACCTTCTGGTCATCAGAGATCCATCTCCTATATGCTTTTAGAGCAGACTTTCCATCATCAACCCCAGGTAAAGATGGACCATCTCGCTCCAAAATATACAAAGTGATTTCTTCTTGAGCTCTACCCTTAGAGTTTTGATCCAATCATAGCAGTTAGGTCCAGTGAGGACATTTTTCTCAAGCATTGTGGTCAAAGAATTAGACATTGTGTAGGAAATAAATTGTAGAAAATACCAAGATTTACGATTAGATGTGTTATTATGTACTTTCAAGTAAAATCAAGGACTTCAATATTTACTTAACTCCCACAATTTTTCTCGAAACATTACTCTCCCACTGCAATAATCTGAAATCTCGTTGGATGGGTTTCATAGTGAGTGATTGTGTTCCTCAATGATCTAAACAAGTTGCAACCTTTTTCAATAGATGGCTTGTTAGATCTTTGAGGTGGTGTCTTACACCAATTGGGCCAACCGATGATTCAATCTCCTTTAGCTCATGGATCACTGAACCGCAACCTTTTTCAATATATAGGTGGTGATCCATCTGAGTTATTTTTCCCATCAACTCCTTTCAGTCTAGCAATTTAATCCCGCCTTACAACCTTTTTCGATATATGGGGCAGAATTGGCTTTGACATGAAGGCATCAAATGAACTAGAGAAGATAGAGTACCACGTCTTGATGCATGACCCCCTTATTCCGCGACGTCTCCATGCACTAGCAGTGAACCTAACTTCTAAAGCTTGATGGATAGATAGGACATCCAATGCCCCTTTACTTACTCAGTATTTTTCAAATAGGAAAATTATAACATTTGAAATGTTAATAAGATTGGTCTCACTTTGCACATTAATTTATTCAACATGCAATTTAAAGGAAATCCATAAGAATAAGCCTAGCAATTCTAACAACACACACATGTATGGACTATAATAGATCAACTCGAGCCAATGAGTGATCGGGGAGGGGTTCTATCTATTACATGGGTTTCCACTGATAGGGTGTGAATTTACATGTTTTAGAGCTTTATATTTATATTATTTACATTGGTTTATGCATGATTTATACCACATATGCTTGTAATTTGTGTGCTTATTGAGTAAAGGTGGAAAATCACTGCAATCGAGGAACAATGGACGAAAATGTAGTTTTCCTGTATGTTTAGAAACCGAATTTGAGGAAGTGTCCATGTAGAAAGTTTTAGATCTATGTCTTATGTTCACGTGAGAACTTGAATCACCCCAATCCGAGCTCTAAGGAGAATGTTATGAAGGAAACAAGATTGCTGCGCAGAAGACAAAAGGAAACTGCTTGTGAAGTACGTACTCGGAGTTTTTGAAGTATGTACTTGGAGTTTTTGAAGTACGTGCTTGAGCTCAGTCAACGCCCAGTCAATCTACTTATGCCACATCATTAAGTACGTGCTTGGAAATTGTGAAGTACGTACTTGGCGAGCGGCTGGAGAAAATTGGAAAGTTTTAAATACCTAATTCAAGTAGAAGACTTGGGGAGCCTCTCTTATAAATACCACCTCTTCCAACAACAAAAGGGTTCAAAAATTCACTACTTTGAGAGACTTTCGAGCAAGGATATGAGCCAAGGCAAGGAGAAAGGCGAGTCTACTTGGAGATTATTCATCAATTCGTAATAGGAAGATTCTTAGATTAAGTTTATTTGTCTATGAATAATTCTATATCTTTTGTTGTTTTTCGCATTACGATTATGAATTAATTTCATCAAACTAGGGCCATGTGAAGGCCGGATTATGATTTTATATATATGATATTGTTCTTTGTATTAATTCTACAATTGCTTTCTGGATTGATTTTGTCCTTAATTACTTGCATATGCTTGATCACCATATGTTTGTCATATAACGAAGCTTAATAGTTTGAAAGAATATAAGTTAGGGTTCAAAGGAATCATCACATAATCCATAAACAATAAGGAGTTGCCCCTAGACATAGGTAGAGACTCCTGGATGCAATTAGCCTGATTAATCCGGGGAAATTCTAGAACTTGAATGCATGATTGTTGATTAGATTCTCGGATAGAGATATTTTTGGGAACCGTCAATTAATCATAGGATTATTATTTTCGAGACATCGGGTAGTAATTAATTAAGGTTTTTTCCACCAAAGCAATAGTAGTCTAATAGTTCGAAGAATAATTCGTATATTTAAATAAGTAATTCAGATGAAGCATGTGCCTTAGTTGTTTTCTCACATAAGAATCTCAATTAATTTACTAAGTCTCGTTTTCACATTTTGACCGTTAATTAATCACAATCTTTTAATTTAGTTTTAATTACTTTTAAAATCCCTAGTTTTAATAATCTTGTCTCCTTGGGATCGATAACTCGGACATAAAGTCCACTTTATTACTGCACACGACCAGTCCACTTGCCGTTTTATACACGTAAGGATTTTTCTTGTCATCCGCCTATACAAGATGTAATCTTCTTGTTTTTCCAAAACTTCATGCGCCACCATGAACCGCCAATTGGACCTATCTCTAAACAATTACATGGAAATAACCTATACAAAATTCTATAAAATTGAAGATGCAAACTTGGGAGCTCAAACTTTGGCCCAATACAACCCAGATAAGACAGCAAAGATAAATCATAAGTCCATACATGGTATCACTATCACATAAATAAGGAGCATGTAAAACAATTAAACATTTATGTGAATTACACATCAAACCTAATTTAATCAAATCAGCGTCAATATCCTCAAAGATCTAGATCCTATTATCGATACTATGATGATTATGATTATGATTATGATTATGACTATGATTACTATTATAATCGAGGGTATTACTATACACCTAAAAAGCACACACAACACAAACTGAAACTCAAGAAGGCCAATCTTCCCGTAATGAAGACAAGGCAAATATGAGTTCCGAAAGTTTTAATTCAAACTAAAGTAACTAACATTGAAGGACCCAAGACAACATGGGTACCTAAGAAAAATTAGAATTTCCCTTTGAATGCAGGTACCTAGAGCCAATACCGATACTTTAGTTTGCTACATTGATAGTGGGTCATTAAGGCACATGACTGGCTCAAAAGATCTCTTGGTCAACTATCGTGCAACCAACGGTCCTCAAGTTATATTCGGTGATAACTACAAAGGTAAAACCAAAGGTATAGGTATCATGCATAGGGGGAACATCATGATTAGTGATGTATATTATGTTGAGGGTCTTAAGCACAATTTGTTAAGCATTAGTCAATTTTGTGATAAAGGCTTTGAAGTCAAAATCTCAAGCGACTGTTTCTATGTTAACGACGCTAAGACTAAGTCTACTAAATTAAGAGGAAAAAGAACAAACAATGTGTATTTAGTGGATTGGGATTCTACAATTGATAGCAACCCCACATGCTTTGTTGCTAAGAGTCAAAATGAATTGGGTTGGTTATTGCATAGAAAAATGAATCACCTCAACTTTAAGGCATTCTCTCAATTAATATCGCTAAATCTAGTAGAGGGATTACCTAACGGTTCCTTTCATAAAAACCGCTTATGTGATGCATGTCAAATGGGTAAACAAGTTAAATCCTCTTTTAAGAAGAAACCATGCCTATCTACTTCTAGAATTTTTGAACTATTGCATTTAGATTTGTTTGGTCCTATTCAAATCATAAGTGCTAGTGGTAAAAAGTATTCACTAGTAATAGTTGATGATTTCTCTCGCTATACATGGGTAGAATTTCTAGCCACCAAAGATGAAACTAGTGTCAAGCTCACAGCGCTAATTCATCAATTACAAACCTCAAAAGATCTAAAGGTGACGAGAATTCAAAGCGATAGAGGAACTGAATTGACTAACCAATTTATTGAGAAGTTTTGTACAGATTTTGGAATACTTCATGAGTATTCTGCTCCTAGAACACCTCAACAGAATGGAGTTGCCGAGCTACGGAACAGAGCGCTTAAAGAAGCCGCTAGGACGATGTTAGCAGAGTCTAAGCTGCCTCAAAGGTTTTGGGCAGAAGCTATCAATACCGCATGCTACACTCAGAACCGGTGTATGATCAACAAGCAACATTAGAAGACTCCATATGAGTTGTGGAAGGGACATAAGCCTAAAATTTCATACTTTCATGTATTTGGTTCAAAATGTTTCATCCATAACAATGGATCCCAAAATCTAAGGACATTTGATCCCAAAGCGGATGAGGGAATCTTTCTAGGCTATGCCAAGAATGGAAAGAGTTTTCGCATCCTAAATAAGATCAAATCGAAGGTTGAAGAATTTATTCATGTTGTGTTTGATGATGCTAACCAATAACTGAGTAAGGTTAATCTTGATGATGTAGGAATTGAAGATCTTGCCCAACAAGCGTCACAAATCAATCTTGGTGATGATAGTGATGATGATGAGGATAGTGAGATGTTTATGCCCAACCCTAAGATTACTCGTGAGGTTATCAACAATGATACTGTAAGAATCGCTGATGATCATGAAGAGAATGATCATCAAGAGCAAATTGGAACTATGAATGATGCAGCGACTGCGCAAGAGACAAATGAGGGTCAAGCGACTGATGATCAAGAGTCTCTCAACCCTTTCCAACCAGATTGTAAATGGCTTAGAGACCATCCACCAGAGCTAGTGATTAGAGATATTGAAGCACCTGTTAGAACTAGGTCCGCAACAATCAATGAGGCCATGTTCGCAAGCTTCCTATCTCAAATGGAACCAAAGAAAGTGGATGAAGTGCTCAGTGATTCAAGTTGGGTAGAAGCGATGCAAGAAGAGCTTAACGAATTTGAGAGAAGCAAGATTTGGACGCTAGTACCAAGACCAATTCACCAAGGAGTTATTGGAACTAGATGGGTTTTTAGGAACAAGATGGATGAAGATGGCATTTTTATAAGAAACAAAGCCAAACTAGTCGCTCAGGGTTATTGTCAAGAAGAGGGTATTGATTTTGATGAGACGTATGCCCCAGTAGCCCATCTTGAAGCGATTCGGATGTTCCTAGCGTTCGCCGCATTCAATAAGTTCATAGTATACCAAACGGACGTGAAGAGTGTTTTCCTGAATGGTAAACTCCAAGAAGAAGTTTATGTGGAGCAACCACCAGGATTCATCAACAACCATGGGAAAAGTATGGTCTACAAATTAGATAAGGTATTCTATGGCCTTAAACAAGCACCAAGAGCATGGTATGACACTCTCTCTATCTTCCATGTTTCTACAGAAAAACTTTATCACTCTCAAATTCTCTTGCTGTAAAAACTCTCTCTCTCAAGGAAAAAAGGTTCTTATTTTTTGTTTTAAACTCTCAAAAAGCATCAAACATTCATCAATGGAGCCACCAAAATCTTCAAAATCATCCAAATCGACCACTGGAAAATCTTCCAAATCTCAGAAACCAGTCACTGTTAATGCTGGATTTCTTGTGAACTGGGACTACCTCTTTGATAACTAGAACTTCCCTCTGAGGACTGTTCTTCCTCTTATCTAAGAATCTGGTTTACGCGAAATGATAACCTTCCATTCAAACATTTATGAGGAAGAAACCCTTTTCTTCTTCAAGAATGCCAAAATTTCTGACGATGGAAACTCCATTTCTTGCGTCTTTTCATTTGCCACAGAGACCTTTGTTCTCACTCCTCATCTTCTATCTTCTTTACTACGGCTACCCAATAATGGTGGAGAAATTGAAGACGTCACTCTTGGCGACGCCACCAAGGTCTGGGCACTGATCAAGAAAGATGAAATTGAAGCTGCCTATGAACCAAACTTCAAAAAGAATGACATGAAGGGCGAATATGTCAATCTAACTGACATATGCTCGAAGAGGATAGAGTGCAGGAAAAGAAGCTTTGATAAGATCTCCAACATTCAGTACAAGATAATGGTAGCCATTCTGACCAAGTTGAAGATGAATTGGTCGCTTTAAGGTCGCGATGGCTGAGTCGGTGAATCCCAAGCCTTATGGGATTGTGTTAAGTTTAATTTTAAGCGCTAGCGGTTTTGTCAACACCGCTGAAAAGAAAGTCCCAGCGCCTTAAGTTTTACGGGAAAAGATGATCAGTGAGCTGCTCAAAACCAGGCGTCGAGGCGGTGCAGCGGTTCCCAAGGAAAAGTGTGAGCGACTCCTTGCGGAAGGTATTGTTCACAGCAACGATGAAGAGAAAACGACTTCGTCTTCATCATCATCAGAAGAGGAAGTGGCGGTTAAGCGACAGAAACAAAAAATCGCTGTTAAAGTTGCTGAGCCAGCCAAACCGGCAAAGAAGCAGAAGAAGAAGAAAACCCAGAAGAAGAAATCTCCATCTCCTCCTCCTAAATCGCCCTTTCCCCTTCGTGCCTTTGTTATTTCTTTGGAAGAAAAAAGGCTGAAGAAGAAGAAGTGCCTTTAGCACGCAAGCGTTCCACGCCAAGAGGATCCACTAACGTTCCCTCCGAGCCAGCGCTTGAAGCACAAGCAAGTGTCCCTTCTCCTCCTCCTTCCATTTCTGAATTTTCTCTTGTTCCCGAGCCAGAGCCTGCTACACCTTTTGAAAAGGCAAAAATTTTTCAGGGTAAGTACTTGTGAAGAACAACGTATTTTTATCCTTTCCTCGTTATCTTTCTTTAACGCTTGGATAAAATTCTTACATCTTGAATAGATCACGATATTCAGTATGTACTGAATACTTTGGATGCTTGCAAAATCCCTATTAAAGTTGTTCCCCTCACTTTTTTCCTCGATTTAGATCCTGAAGAAGTTGTCCCAGAGCCTGAGGAAACTGTACCAATTGTTGAAATAAAACAAGCAACTGAGTCAGTTGATGATAGTCCTCAAGGTAAGCGTTGTAGTCCTTTATTTGTGATTTCTACTTAGTAGAAATTTTGCTTCTTTCTCAAACGCTTGCTTGTATTAGCTCAAAATGCTCCAGACGCTGATGCACCTCCACCTTCAGAGGTTCTTGTTGAAATGGATGTCGATATGGAAAAGGTTGTGGATATCGCTAAGGAAGTAGCTCAAGTCGTTCCTGATGCTGAAACATCTCCAGCTAGTGAAGCGACTGTGCACGCTGAGCGGTTGATAGAAGTGGCCCCTATCCCAACCGAATCAATTGCTTTTGTCCCTACTCCAACCAGATCTCCTCCTCGTGTCATTAATTTCTTTCCCCGTGGATTTGATGCAAATGATGAGTTTTACTTTTCCACCAGGGAGCTTGACACCAGGCAATTGGTCGATATGAAGATAAACTTTCAAAATACTCTCCACTGGACTGATGTGTCTAATTCTGATAAGTTCGGTTTCTTTGAGCGTTTCGTTGATCTGGGTCTCTACTCTCTTGAGCGTCTTTAATCCCGTCTTGAGTATATTAGGCGACCAGTGTTCAATATGACAGAATTTGACGAGAAGCGTTTCAATTTTACTGGCCATTCTGAAGAATCCTTTTAACCTTTGCGCCAGAACAAGATCATCATCAAGAATCCCTAGATGGGTGATTGGTTGAAGAATCCTGAAGATGAAATTCTTAACCTAATTGGATAGTCTGCCTATCCCAAAGTCGTTCATTCTCCTCAGAACGCTCTATCCCCAAAGCCTCTCAAATTGTGGAAAGGAAAAGGACCAGTTGTCGCTGAGCGTCCCAATCCTATTAACGCTTGGATAGAAGCTGAAGCCCGTGAGTATCTTGAAAGATTATGGGCTGAGGACTATGATGAAGAAACAGAACGCTTTGAGAAATTTATAGCCTCTAGAAAAGAACAGAAGAAAGCTGACAAGCTTAGTAAGCGATGGATGATGGATACCGCAAGATGGGCTGAAGAGTTTGTGTTGCATTTCTACACGTTAGACGAACTTGTGAGGTATCCATTCTTGTTTCAATTTGGAGTAGATTACAGACGTAGAAGTTTTGCTGTGTCTCTACTCGAGCAGCGCAAGAATCTGGTGGGCAATATTAGTGACTTGCCTTATTATAGACAGTCAATAGAATGCTATATTCGCCAGCATCTAGCTTTAGTCGCTCAGGGAGGACGCTATGTTTATCATCCGTCTCAAGATTTTGTACAGTGTATTCTTCCTGATCTGAATGAAGATGCCTCCACAAGTAAGCGACCTCTTTTACCAGGGCAAAATGAAGTTCCAATGAGCGTTGGCAATGATCATGCTGAGTTTGCAGAACTCTACAGAGACAGCTCTAGAGATTCTTGAGAATGCACAATCGCTGGACATCTCCTTCATTGAATATTTTGGCCTGAATAACTTCAGAGGCTATAATCTTCACCCTATTTTTGTATGTGAGCAGAACGTTCAAGTGGCCAAGATGATTTCGCTAATCAGGTCAGTGGACCAAGAGGCTGCTCAAGCCCTGATGCCTGTTATTTTGGACTTTTATAATTCTTACCTTTCAGGAGTTGATCTGCCAGAGGATGTGCAATTTGCACTTAGCACTGAAGAGCGCGAAGACGCTATATTCTTTATTCCGCAGACCAACCTTATAAGTCCAAGGCACGCGATGGAAGCGATTGGCCCCCTCTGGGTCATTGCTGTTCAAAAACCATCTCCTCAAGTGGAGATTGTTGAAGTAGAGAAAGATATTCGTACTGTGGAAGCCACTCAACTATCCGACGCTTCTTTGCCAGGAATTTGTAGCGCCCCAGTAGTTGAGATCCCTCCTCAAGAATCAATTGTACAACCAGCGACTGTAGATCTAACTCTGGATCAAGCGATTCAGGAAGTTCAGGAAGCACTTGATGAGCATGAGCATGAAGAGCCTTTCATCAGAGAAAAATCTAAAGGCAATGCCGTAGTTTCCAGCTCTCACGGTCCTGAGCGTTCATCTTCTGACTCGAACTCAGACTCCGAAAGTGATCAAGAGGCTAGAGCTTTCAGAAAAGCGGTTAGAAACAACTTGTGTTCTCTTTTGGAAGAGCGAAGCAACTCAATGCTTAACCAAGTAGAGAGAATTCTTCAAGCTGACATGAGAAACGTCAACAATGTCTGATGACTTTAATTGGATGCTAGCCCAGAATGCATACTGAGCGACATACTTCTTCCAATTTGATCTCTCAAAGTATCGCTGAGCAAGTTGCTCTTCTAGTGGGTGAAGTCAAACTTCTTCGTCGGGACATTGCTGAATTAAAGACTTCCCTTGATGATGCCAAGAAGGGGGAAGATCTGAAAGAAAAGTCCCAGTCCAATGCCTTGAAGGAGCCCATCTCTAAAACAGATAACAAGCATTGGCGCTCCATGTTCGAAGAAATAGTGAGCATAAAGAAAATACTTACTAAGAAGCGAAAGCCAAGATACTATCAAGGCAGGCACTTGCTTCTGGACTTAGACGTTAAATTCTTAAAGAGTAGGGATTTTCATCCATACGCCGGACCTCTTAGAAGACCTATCAACTGGAAATCCACCAATAATCGAAGACAAGACATTTATCATGATTTGATTTGTGAACTTGGAATCCCTCTGAGGTATTGGGTGGAAAGACTGATGGAGCTGAATGAAAGCGTAAGACAAAGAAGACATGATTATAATGAAATTCAGCATACAACCATGATAGATGTTGATAGACTTCTACTAGATCTAGTGACTGAAATCTACCAAGAAGAAGAAGGAAACAAGAAGCGACAGAAAAGATGATTTCTTATATTTTCTTATATGTTTCTCTTGTCGCTTTAAATTATCTTCTTTCAGTATAAATCATGTATGCTTATCTTTCATATGAATGAATGAATGATTTATTGCTGAAACAACTTGTTGAGGCTAATCTAACATTAGCTAATTTAAGTAACCTTCCAAACGCTAACTTATGATTACCTTTTGGGCTTTTCTTTGAACTCTTAATCTATAAAAGAGTTATAAGAGTTAAGGTCTTGACATCATTAAAAAGGGGGAAATTATTAGGAAATTTCATGTTAGATGTTTTGATGATGACAAGATAGGATTTTATGTTAGACCCCAAAAGAATGTAAGTTTATATTTTTATATAGAACTATTGAATAAGCGTTTGAAAGGTTGTAATTCTTTTTAAGCTTGTAATTTTTATCTTTATAGATTTTAGACTAAGTATTGGATACCAAGTTGCTAGTAGAATTCTAGGTGAGTCTATTAGAGATAAAGTTGAAGATCAGCGTCTGAAGACAAGTAAAGATGGAGATTTGGTTTTAAGCAACTGCCAATCGCTATGGACTGTTTCAGGGTTTATGAATCAAGCGATCAAGTAGATCAGATTCACCTGAAATAAATTCTGAAGTCATAAAGGACTTAAATGCAATCATTTAATGGGCATTTATTTCCAACGTGAAATAAATTCAAATGCATTAAATGCTTGATAAAAGCATTAAATGTGATAAGGATAGATTGTATACGGAGCAAGCTACCTACTGGTTTAGACTATCAGAAATTCAAAGTTCAAACCTGCCACATCAAATCAGTGCAACAGGATTTCAGGAATGTCAGAGAAAAAGTATGACTCACTCGCGCGTGAGAGGCACACACCTACATGTGTCCAACGGACAAGTCCTAAAAAATTGCCTATAAATACCTTACCCCTAGCAAACCCTAAAATACATGTACATACACAAGAAAGTCAAAATTTTGCTGAAATTCTCTCTCAAGAAAAAGCTTCGAAACTCCATAGCCAAAATCCTTTCAAGCTGTTTACATACATTCCAGACAGTCATAGATATCTCAAACATCTTCAAAGAAGAACCATAAACTATTATTGAGGTATCCTAAGTTGTTTGAACTTTCTAAAATCAAACAAACCCGTGATCAAAAACTCTCAACATCCTCTGTCTGTGTGAAGAAGTTGTTGACTCTACAAGCAGTATTTCTGAGTGAGAGAAGCTTGTTGGTGAAGATCTTCATTGGTGCTGGAGTTTGTGTGATCAAGGAGCCCAAGATCATCATCTCCTCCTCTATTTTGTAGAAGCCTCTGTGTGATCCTTCGATAATCAACTTAGTGGAATTCCTCCAAGTGTTCAGGTTGAAGAAGGAAGTAGCTGGGATTACACCACACAGTGAACCTTATAAATTATTGTGTTATTTACTTTACTGTTTTATTATCTGACTTTATATTTTATCATTTATCCTGAAAAAGACAAGTAAGACGGTTAAGCGACTATTTGACCAAAACGAACGCTGAAGCTTTAAAATCATTTCCGTTGTGCTAAGCCTAATTAAGCGATCTAAGCTTTACCCTACTTTGGTAAATTGCTAAAATCACTAAGTCTAAGTTATCTTTACTGTAGCACCTAACCTAGCGCTCAGCTTCCTAAGCGTTCAAAACTTTAAAAGTGATACAAAAATTTTTGAAGTCGAAAAAGACTTCAGGGTCTATTTATGCCACCTGGGACCATCAAATAACAACAAAGAGACACTCGATTAAAGCCAGGTATTTATGGATAATAATGAAGTGATGCAGATAGCTGGTGAAAGGCTTATGTATATGCAGGTAGAAAGCTCGTAAAAAGCAGGTAATATTGTTTAAGAGTGTACCTAAGATATTTCCCAGTGGGGTATGCTTGTAACTCAAATGGAAATGCCTCAATAAATTCTCATCAATCAAGACATTGATGTCATTGACTTGATCATTCAACCTATCCAACATACGTTGTTGAAAAGGAGGCCTATCCTTAGGAGAAAACCGGGGATACTTGGGGGTCTCTTCGTTCCATATATTGGGAAACTACCACGGAGAAGGAGAAGAAATAAAAAAGTAATGGTGTCTCCAATCACCATGATTTTTGAAATTGTAAGTCAAGAAGTGCACTCCTACCCTCACATTAAAATAAAAAAACTCCTTTTTCTAACTTCTTGAGTTGGAAAAATGAATAAAACTTGTTTGCTGATGGAATTTCACCCCTAAAAGAAGACACCATGGAGAAAGCTGGCATGAGGCTAAAAGAATTTGGACACAATTGGCATAAAGGCACTTGATATCGATTGGATACATCAATATTAAAAGAAGGTATTGGAAAGCGCAAACCGGCCTCAATTTTAGCAACAAAAAAGCAGAGAGAGCCCAAAGGGGGCGTGTTCGGCCGAGCTTGATGAGAGGGGACGTTTATTTCGTACCCTGGGGGGAGTCGTAAACATTTTCTTGATTTTTGAGCATTGGATAATGAAATGTGAGAAGAATACATCTCATATGTTGGAAAACCCTTATTTATTTTGAGCATCTCGGAACGGATTTGTTCCTCACTTACTACAAATGAGGCTTTGTCATCGGAAACATCCTCGTCCGACGAGGTCTCGCCCCACATATGATCGCCCATCGCTCCATATTCCTTATCGGGCGAGAAAGGTTGAACATGAGGTAATGGAAGGCTTATTTTTGTTCTTTCACTTGAATCATTATCACTAGACGACACCTCGATTAATTTTTCATGACGAGAAGGCAAGTTTGATGACTTATTCGATGCAAGAGAAGACATGGTTTTGCTAAAAATATGAAGACAAAAGAGATGATGAAAAAGTTAGAGTTACATGTGAAGAGTTATCAAGAAAATATTACCCGAAAAATCGTGGGAGCTTGCTTGCATAGCTTAAAAAAAATTAAAATATGGGGAGGAGGAAGCCTTGTATTTTTTGAAAAATATGAAGAGAAATAAAGAGAGAAATCTTGTATTTGAAGACTAAAAATATATCTTGAAGGGATTATTAGGATGATGATTTTTATGAGGAATTTTTGAAAAATTGGGAGAAAAAGAAGGAAAGAGGAGACTTTTTAGGTATCTTGGAAAGAAAGAAGCAAGAGGAATTTTATTTGCACAAGGAAATTAAAAGGAAGAGTTTTTATTGGACAAGAAAGCTAAGGAGAAAGAAAACAATGAGAACAAAAAAGAGGGGGGAATTTTCGCCCCTTCCCCCTCAAAAAATCGGTCATCTATCCCATGAGCCCACCCTAAGGTCACAAGGAGGAATTGATACACTCTGCACTCTTTTTCCCTTAACCTTGGTTTTTTTCCCATTGGGTTTTTCTAAGGTAAGGTTTTTAACGAGGCAGTCAGTGTATCAAAAATGATCAAACCCTTTTTGAAATTATGACAATTTATTGTACTCTCAAGACTTTTGGAGCCTTTTATTCCAAAATTCTCAAGAGTAGGGGGCTTATGATGTGGGTCATAAATTTCACTTCTCCTAAATGGGCTAACATGGAGTGAGTTCGTGTCAAAATAAATAAATGAAGAGGGCTTGTGAATGGAAAGCTCGTGAAAAGCCCAAGGATATGCTGGTGAGAGCTAAGAGAAAAGCTCATGGAAATGCTTATGAGAAAGCTCAAATAAATGGATGTTTGGGTAAATCTTATCCTAAACTACCAAATCCTAAAAAGAGGGATATAGATCATCATATCCCTCAATATCCGAGAACAAGTTGGAAGCAATCCAAGACTCCCCAAACCCTAGTAAAATCGGCCACTAGGCCTTTATATATAAGTTTTTACTTCATTTTTTGTAAGTTTACATTTTAATAGAGAAAGTCAAGTTTTATTAAGTTGTATTACTCCAAAATTAGGGTTTATGTTCTTGAATATTCAAAGTCAGTAAAGATAGTCATTCTTTCTCATTTTGCTCTACACATTTCGAGTTTTTCAATATTTATTATTTGAGTGTGAATCAAGAGTTTAGATATATTAATTACAACAATCAATCGATGACCTTGTTTGGTTCTCAGATTTTCTTGGTGTGAAAATCCGAACCACATCAATTGGTATCAAGATTACATTGAAGGTAAGGAGAATATGGCCTGGGAAAGGTTTGTGGAAATGGTGATGGAGAGATTCGTTGAAGCGGGACATGGGAGTATTAATGGGGATTTCAATAAAATAAAACATATTGGTTTAATGTCTATGTATATGGAAAAATTTGATGAACTCAAATCCTTCATGGTAGGCATGAATAGAAACTTGACTGAAGAGCAGTTCATGCACAGTTTCATAAGTGGATTGAAAGATGAAATTAAGGCTGTGGTGCATGGCCACACATTATGCTAAATTGCAGGAAGTGTCATTAGAAGCTGTAGCTAAATTACAAAAAGCTTGGAACGAAGGGAACACTTCTGTAAACTTGAAGAGTAATAAGTATATGGCAGCTAATCAGGTAAACAGGGGTCGCAGAGTCACTCAGGATAAAGGGATTTCTGTCAAGAGATTAAGCCGAGAAGAAATTGACAACTGGAGCAAGAGGGGCCTATGCTTCAATTGTGATGAACCATATCACTTTGGGCACAAATGTAAAAATTTATTCATTATAATAGCTGAAGAGAAGAATGAGGATATTGATAAGAACAATTCTGATGATGACAGTGAAGATGAGGGCGATTTGTTAATTTTAGCGCATGTTGTAGCTGGAAAACAAGCATAGGACACAATTAGCTTGTTGGGAAATGTCAAAAACAACACCATCTCTATTTTGGTGGATACAGGAAGTGCACATAGCTTCCTAGATCCTAATGTGGCTAAGAGATATGGATTTAAGCTGGAATGTACCAATCCATTGCTGGTAACTGTAGCTAATGGCAATAAACTGGAGTGTAATACAAAATCTAAATTTTAATTGGAAAATGGAGAGCATGATTTTCAAGTAGATAAGAGGATGTTAAAACTGGGTAATTGTGATATGGTGTTAGGAGTTAGCATGATGAAGAAGTTTGCATTAGGAATCGTCTTCGGGGATGTGCGTAGCTGAAACAAAAAACAATAAAAATGCATCCCAAATTAGGTATAGGTTGATATGATACCATCAGATTCAAAAATTAATCTATAAAATAACTTTCACGTTCCGCATCAATGAATCCCTTATAGTTTTAATTCCGAAAGAGAGTAATCCGACACATCTCTCCAAATTCCGTCATATTAGTCTAAGTAATGTCATTCTTAAGATTATCACTAAAACTATGACTAATCGGCTCAAAACTTTTTTGGATACCCTTATCCCTCAAACTCAAAGTAGTTTCATCAAAGGTCGCCAAACCATAGATAATGTTATTATTACTCAAGAAGTAATACATAACATGCGTATGGTTAAAGGTAAAAAAGGTTTTTCTGTTGCTAAAATCGACTTCAAAAAGGCATATGATAGAATTGATTGGAAGTTTTTAGAGAATGTGTTGTATGAAATGGGTTTCCCCGAGACTTGGACCCGACTCATTTTGAATTGTACCACCACCGCCAAACTTTCCCTATTGTGGAACGGGGAGGCGACGGATTGGTTCAACCCAAAGAGAGGTCTGAGACAAGGGGACCCACTCTCTCCCTACTTATTCATTTTTTGCATTGACAAGCTAGGTTTGCTGATTAACCAGGCGGTGCAAAGGAAAATTTGGCGCCCCGTCCCAACTTCCCGCACTGGGCCTCGCCTATCCCATCTTATGTTTGCTGATGACCTGATTCTGTTTGGGGAGGCATCTGAAAATCAAATTGATATAGTTCGAGAGGTCCTTGAGAAGTATTATACTATGATAGGGCAGCGGATTAGCTTGCAAAATCACGTATTGCGTTCTCAAATAACGTGTCTGGACCTTTGGCTAGACACATATTGAGGCGAGCTAACATCACGATTACACGAGACTTGGGTCGGTATCTGGGCACACCTCTTCACCATGGCAGGGTTAAGAAGAATGACTATATTTTTTTGGTGGATCGTGTTAAAAATAAAATGAAAGGTTGGAAACGTAATAACCTTGCTATCGCGGGCCGGGCTACGCTTATTAACTCAGTGACAGCCACTATTCCATCTTATGTCATGGAAACGTCAAGAATTCGTTTGGGTATATGTGATGAGGTAGACAAAGAGAATGGGCGATTCCTTTGGGGTGGATCGAAAGATGTCAGGAAGCTTCATCTCATCTCTTGGGACACAATATGCAAAGATAAAGAGCAGGGGGGTCTGGGTATGCGAAAGACCCGGGAGAGGAACTTATCTTTCCTAGGCAAACTTGGCTGGGACATCCTTAAAGGCGAAAATAAGCTTTGGGTTCAAACCCTAAGACACAAATATGTTCTTAGACAAAGGGCTCGACCGATGAATGCAACGTCTCACACTTGGAAATCTATCCAAGCCACCCTCCTTTTGCTCGAAGAGGGTACCGTTTGGAAGGTGGGCAATGGAAAAATAGTTCGGTTTTGGCGGGACCTTTAGCTTGGTAACGATATCCTCACTCGACGTATGGGGATCATGGTTTTGAACAAAGAGCTTGAGCGAACAATATCTAGTTACTGGACGACTTTGCGAGGATGGGATTGGGCTGCACTTTATCAAATCCCGGATGATATTAAGAAGGAGCTTGAGCTTGTGAACTTAGAAGAGTACATGGATAACAAAGATACACCCACTTGGAAATACACTGCCACCGGGAAATATAGTTGTAAAAGTGCTTATAAACTTCTCACCCACGGGCATACTAATACTGAGACAAGAAAGGTTTGGCAAAAAATTTGGAACATCAAAATAGCTTACAGGCGCAAGTTTTTCCTTTGGCTTGTTAATCATGATAAAATTCTCACCAATGTGAACTTATTTCGATGGAAAATTATCAATAATGCGTCATGTAGCTTCTGTGGGCATCCAGAAGAGACCTCTCTTCATGTACTTAGAGATTGCAAATGGGCTTCTCAATTGTGGCAGCAGCTTATTCATCCAAATAAACATCACGATTTCTTCTCTCGCAACCTTGGCGAGTGGATCGAATGGAATCTCCAAGCCTCTCCATACAAGTATGATTGGGATGTGCAATGGGAAGTAATTTTTATTGAAATTCTGAATATTTTGTGGCAGGGGCGGAAAGACACGATCCATGACCCGGAGCAATCGATCCCACATGTGGAAATTGACTACATTCGAATGAGGGCGATGGAAGCCAAGCAACTCGAAGCGGCTGATCCAGAAGTGACTGGGGAAATCAGAAATATAGGTTGGAAAAGCCCAGAGAAAGGCGAATGGAAGCTCAACGTGGATGCCGCCATCACAAACGGGAGTGAGGATACCAGAGGCGAAGCTAGTATTGGTGGAGCCTTACGGGATGACCAAGGAAATTGGCATGGAGGTTTTATTGGCAAGGTGGGATACATGTCTATCCTAGAAGCTGAATTGGATGCTATAATCCTAGCGTTAGAATTTGCATGGGCAAAGAAGAAGCAGAAGTTAACAATTGAGTCTGATTGCATGGATTCTATCACGTGCATTTGAGAAGGGAATTTCTCGCATCGACATTTTGATATGATCACTCGGATTCGGAAAAAGCTAGCCTTACCTTGGCAAGTAATGATCAAGCACGTCTTGCGCGAAGCGAATCAAATAGCGGATAATCTAGCGAAGAATGGGTTTAATCATGGGATTATGACACTGGAATCTCCAACCGAGCAAATCCAAGAATTCTTAGAACATGATCGAACTGGCCTCACTTGGCCTCGTTACATGATTATAGATCCGTGTCTGTCGGGCTAAGTCATTAGGGTAGCACCCCTCTCACACACACACAAAAAAAATTAAAAAAAAATAACTTTCACGTTTACCTCGTAGAAGAAAAACATATAATAGATTTTCTTTTAGTGCTTAAATTGGCACCTCCAAGTGTATCCACACCTTAGCTTGCACCCTTATCTTCTTCTATCAGTGCTAGCAAAGAAGAAGACAAACTCTTGGCTTCTTGAGTGAAAGAAAATAGGATCTCTTGATATTTTTTTTTACTGTGAAAAGATGAGAGAGAAAAAACTTCACCTTCCTTTGATGATAGAGGCGTGAGAATGACTTGGTGGGGAAGAGATTGGAACCTATTTCACTCTTATAGTGGACGCCCACTCGGTCATTAATGACCTAGTGGGCGTTGTCTTCTATTTCTCTCCGCATTATAATTGGGCTCAAGTCAACTTAATTTAAAACAAGTCCATTGACTTTAATTAATAGACTATGACCCATTAATAAATTAAGCCCAATTTAATTAATTTTTTCTTATTTATTTAATCAGTCCACTAATTAATTTATCTCCCACTTAATTTAATATCCCATTAAATTAGAGACTATAATTAATTAAGTCCACTTAATTAATTTCAATCCTTTTTCTAAATTAATTAATTTCAATTAATTGATTCCTCCATTAGTTCTCATAGACTTAATTAGCCAATAGGTACTACGCTAAGTTAAGTGTGTGACCCCTTAGGCTCACTAACAAGCTAGCAATAAGTCATTTCCCATATGCTAAATTAATTATCCAAATAATTAATTAGACCTTGAACTAATTTCACCATATTAATTCAAGGCACCTATTGGTCGTGGATCGATGCCTAGCAACGTCGCCACGACTTTCTAGATGTCAATGATAGAAATCAAAACCTATCTCGGTTACGATCTTCATGTTAGTCAAATCCCTTCATCTTTTTCCCGTCTATGGTCTAGGGTATGGCGACGGTCGAAACCTTAATAACCTTAGTAGTTATGACCGTGTTGTGACATTTAATGATCCAGTCTTCTAAGCAGGGACCACCGATCCCTCTTCTAAGACATTTGCTTTGATCAAAGGCTTTTATCGATCATTTAGATTCTCGCAACAACATAGGAAATACTACCAGACTATGTTGGGTTGACTCATTCCCTCAGATGGCTCGTGGCAGCGGAAATTTTAAAATTTTACAAAAGTAAATGTACAACCACCCGAAAACAGGAATATGGAATTGGTTCGATCGAATTCGATAAGGAGTTAAACGAAATTATACCTTTCGAAAATTTTGTTTCACCTCGTACTTTGGATCTCAGCAACCCTGTGGTGCAAATCCACACAATTTCCCTTGGGAGAGAAATTGCCCGTCGTCTTTTCGTATCTCCTAGTTTAGAGTGCTCCAAGCGTCGCACCTCCAAGATGTATCCACACCTCGTTCAAGTCACCAATCGTCTTGCCTTGCGTGCTAGACAACAAAACGATTCTAAGCTTAACTTAGGCTTGATTATATGAATGGTAGGAATATTTTCCAAGTTGTTTAATTCAACACATGAATAGAATGACGTCTTGTTGGAAGTGGAAGAAAGGTGGCCGATTTTAGTAGGTTAGGGAGGGGCGAATTTTTCCAGCAAAAATCATCATCCATTTTAGTCTCCTTCATCTCTTATTTATAGGTGAAGATTACCTAGAGTCCAATTAGGAAAAGGAAACTTCTTTTTTCCTAAACTCTCTAGTAATCCTTATCCTATGAAGACTTGGAGAAGGGGAAAAGTCTTTTCCTCCTCCACCACATGGTAAAAAATCGCCCCCTTTCCTTATTATCACTCAAGAAATCGGTCAACACATTCAATTGGACTATAGGGTTCAATTTTGACTTCTCAATTTAATTATAGGCACAACCCATCAATTAAATACAAGTCAAATTAAATCCAACCAATTAATTCCAACATTTATTTATTTAACTTGGGCTCCACCCAATTAAATAAAATACTTGGACTATACTAGGTCCATTAATTTAATTAATTCTACAAGATTAATTAAAAGAGTAAAATAAATTGAATCCTTCAATTAATTTATATTCCATATTAGGAAAGTACTACACTTTCCTAATTCCCTCAATTTCCTCGAAATTGATTAATCACATCTATTCAAGCAGTGACTCTCTCGAGTTAGTGTGTGACCCCTTAGGCTCGTTTCTATCTAGTAGTAAGTACACGTTCCCACAGTGCTAGTGTACCTTCCAAAAATGGAAAGTACTAGATTAAATCAATCCTTTGATTTAATCAAGCCTCGAATTAGTCACCAAGCTAATTGCCGGCACTTACAAATCGCGGTTGCCCACCTAGCATAGGGTCCTGAAGACCTAGGATTACTCTTATACTACAAGACCACTGGAAGTTCCACATTCGACTAGGAATCCATTTCAGGAACTTCCATGGGGTTGTTCAGTTCGCCCATTACCACAATGGCAACCCTCATATGTGCATTGGCTTTCACCGTGCCAGTATCTATGGAACGAGATACACTTCTACCAGAGTATGGATCATATGAGCAAGTCTTTTGGGTTGCATCGATATCCCTTTATCTCGATGAACCCTTTCACGACTTGGAACAATGTTTAAAGATCACAGCCTTCGAGACATATTCCATCATTGCCACACCCAATGTGCAATGATGTCCCATAGCTATGTGTCATCCTTCGGGACTTTATTCTAAGCCAAAGTAAAAACTAATTTAAGAATAAAGACATGCCACACATATAAAAGAAGATTGACTTTATTTATAAGAAAACGATTGTTCAACTCTAGAGTTACTATTACAAAGAATGGCGCCCAATAATTGGTGCGCCGGGCACTAACTCTAACAGACTATACAGAACATACGCCACTGTATGACTCTCTTAGAGTGAATGTCTATATCAAAGAATATTGGGTAGTATCCTTTCTGGTGGTCCCAAGTGGCATACGAAAAGGTCTAGAAGGGGAGGGGGGTTTAATAGACCCTGAAGTCTTTTTCGACTTCAAAAATTTCGTATTAAAATCGATTTGGACGCTTGAAAATGTAAACGCTTAGTTGAGCGTCTACTTTGAAAATTGTAGAAAAGATTAACTTAGACTTAAGATTTGAATACTATAACCACTCAGGTTTAAGCGTTCAGTTCTTTAATCAGGGTTAACACAGCGGAATGATTTTATAAGTCTTCACTTTGAAAGTATTTAGCTCCTCAAAGTTTTCCTTGGTTACTTTTAGTTAAAATGTTTTGAACGCTTAGAATGCTTAGCGCTTGGTCAAGCGCTTAAGACTGGTTTGAAATCTTAGCGTTTTCTTTTTCCAAATATAGTTGCTTAACTGTTTTAATGCCTTTTCAAAGATTAATATGCAAGAGTAAGGTAAAGCAATAAAGCAGTAAGTAACACAAGATATTGTAAGATTCACTTGGTGGTGTAATCCCAGCTGCGTCCTTCTTCTCCTTTGCACTCGGAGGCAATCCACTAGATTGATTATCGAAGAGTCACACAGAGACTTCTACAAAATAGGGAAACAGGAAGAGATGGATATGGATAACTTGAGCTCCTTGGTCACACAGATTTCTGCTGCAAGCCACTTCAATCCTCTACTTCTGGAAAGACGATCTCGAGCTCCTTGATCACACAGACTTCAGCTCCAATAAAGACCTTCCTTAACAAGCTTCTCTTACTCAAAAATACTGCTTGTGAAGTCAACAAACTTTCTCACTCAGATGAAAGTTGTTGAGGGTTTATTGTAACAGGTTTGTTTGATGTTGGGAAGTTCAAACAACTTGGGATATCTCAATAATAGTGTAAGGTTCTTCTATGAAGATGTTTGAGATATCTGTGACTGTCTTTGGAATGTGTTTGAGAAGCTTGATGAATTTTGGCTATGGAGTTTGCAAGCTTTTCTCTCAAATTATTTCAGCAAAGTTTCTCTCTCTGCACACTCTCTAGATTTTACTGGAGGGTACTATTTATAGAGATTCTTGGGATTTGTCCATTGGAGACAATTAGGCGCGTGTCTCTCACGCAGCGCGTCAAATAGTCCCTTTCTGACATTCCTGAAATTCTGTTGGTTCCGATTGGACAGGAGCAGACTTGAACTCTGAAAAACTGACAGTCTAGTCAAAAGGTGGTTTGTCCCCAAATCATACTGTCTTGTCACATTTAATGCACTTATCAAGCATTTAATGCGTTTTGAATTTATTTTCGTTGGAAATAAATGCCCGTTGGATTGCATTAGAGTCCTCCATGACTTGAGAGTTTATTTCAGGTGAATCTGATCTTGAATCGCTTGAGTGATTTGAGCGCTTGGTTCAACACTCCTGGAACAGTCCTTTAGCGTTAGCTAGGCTCTAAGAACATTATCTTGAACGCTGATTCATAAATCCTGAAATCGTCTTTAAGCGTTTGACAGACGCTTAAGACAAATCTTCATCTTCACTTGACTTCAGACGCTTGAATCTTCAACTTCATCTTTGATAGACTCACCCAGAATTTTATCAGCGACTCGGTATCTAATACTTAGTCTAAAATCTACAAAGATAAAAATTACAAGCCTAACAAACTAATACACTGTCAAACGCTTATACAATGTTTTCTTGAAATCATAAACTTACATTTTTGGGGTCTAACATAAAATCCTATCTTGTCATCATCAAAACATCTAACATGAAATTCCTAACACTTTCCATACATGACATCTCAGGTCAAAGGATTAATCTCACACTACGAAATCGAAGGACTCCAAGTTTGACACAGAACCAACAAGGTGTCCTTGCGAGGTCGTTCCATTCCACACTTCTCCAAAGTATGAATCTCCATATATGCACTAACCCAGCGGGTCATTGTCTAAGGAACAAGACATTCTCCCATTTAAGAATGACATATACGGACAAGTCTTGGCGAGACTATGATACCCTTTATCTCATTGTCTTTATGACTTGGAACGGGGTTTTAGGATTACAGCCCTTGAGAGTGTTCCATAGTCACACACTACTCTCTGAGCTCTATGTAATCCAAGGAATCTTTATCTAAACTATATAAGCAATTATGATAAAGAAAATACCAAATGATTATATATTCCTAAAACAAGACTGTCATAGTGTTTACATATTTTTAAGCAAGCCGAACATTAGCTCGTCGGGCACCTAACATGTCAGTTTGGACGGGTGACTTTTGACTTTGAAAATCAACAAGTCACTATGGTTAAGGAGGGAAGGATTGTATCCTTACAAGGGGTCCAGAATGGAGCACAACTCAGCATGATAACTGGAGAAAAATTACAAAAACTTATCAATAAGGATGCTTATGAATCTATCTGCCAGCTATTTGTAATCTCTCGAGAAGACAAGATAGTACAAGTAGTATCCAAACTATATGAGAGAGCGGAGGCACTACTACTGACATTTGGAAAGGTGTTTCTTAAGCCCACAGAATTACCCCCTAAGAGAGCACAGGATCACTGTATCACATTGAAAGCTGATTCACAGCCAATTAAGCAACAACCCTACAGGTACTCTTATGCTCAGAGGATTGAGATTGAAAGAATGGTGGAGAAAATGTTAAATTCAAGGATTATTCAACATAGTCATAGTCCCTTTGCATCTCTAGTTTTACTAGTAAAGATAAAGGACCACTATTGGAGGTTCTGTGTGGATTATAGAAAGCTTAATACCATTCCTCTAAAAGATAGCTTTCCTATTCCTTTAATTCATGATCTCTTAGGTGAATTAAAGGAGCTATTATGTTCTCAAAGATAGATCTTATATCTGGATATCACCAAATAAGGGTTAAAGAGGGAGATATACTCAAGACAGCATTGGTGAAAGTATCTGGATTATATGAGTTTAAGGTTATGACCTTTGGTTTAACAAATGTTCCAGCCACTTTTCAGTCACCTAAGTATTTAATTTTCAAGGAATACTTGATGACTTTTGTGTTAGTGTTCTGTGATGACATACTTATATACAGCTCAGATTTTGACACACACCTTGGTCACTTACAACTAGTGTTTGTCAAATTAGAGGAACACCAATTATTTGCTAAAAGATCTAAGTGCGCCTTTGCATAATCACGCATTGATTACTTGGGGCATGTAATATCTGCAGAAGGAGTGGCTGCAGATAAAGAGAAGATCATATGCATATTAGAGTGGCTAGCGCCTAAGACTGTGAAGGGGTTAAGAGGATTTTTGGGTTTGACTGGGTATTACAGGAATTTTGTAAGGAATTACAGGATGTTGGCGAAGAAAAGTCAGTTTAAATGGGATTAGGAAGCAGAAAAAGCTTTAGAATTGTTAAAGGAGTCCATGTCCAATACACCAGTCTTGGCTTTACCAGATTATACTCAAAGTTTATAGTGGAAATTGATGCGTGTTATGGTAGAGTGGGAGTCGTTCTAATGAAAGGGGACCATCCAATAGCTTATTTAAGCAAAGCCTTAGGTCCTAGAAATATGGGACTAACAATCTATGAGAAGGAATTTCTGGCCATAATATTGGCAGTGGGGAAATGGAAACATTATTTGTTAAGAAATTTCATGTTAGATGTTTTGATGATAACAAGACAGGACTTTATGTTAGACCCCAAATATAATGTAAGTTTATGTTTTTATAGATCAATTGTATAAGCGTTTGAAAGTATGTAAGTTTCATTGGGCTTGTAATTTTTTATCTTTGTAGATTTTAGACTAAGTATTAGATACCGAATCGCTAATAGAATTCTTGTTGAGTCTATTAAAGAAGAAGTTGAAGATCAGCGTCTGAAGCGTTTGAAAGTATGTAAGTTTGATTAGGCTTGTAATTTTTTATCTTTGTAGATTTTAGACTAAGTATTAGATACCGAATCGCTAATAGAATTCTTGGTGAATCTATTAGAGAAGAAGTTAAAGATCAGCGTCTGAATTCAAATGAAGATAAAGATTTGTTCTTAGCGTATGTCAAACGCTAAAGGACTATTTCGGGATTTATGGATCAAGCGCTCAAAACTCTCCAGCGATCAATATCAGATTCACCTGAAATAAATCCTCAAGTCATGAAGGACTTAAATACAATCATTCAACAGACATTTATTTCCAACAGGAAATAAATTCAAATGCATTAAATGCCTGATAAGAGCATTAAATGTGATAAGCTATTATGACTTGTGGACAAGCCACCTTTTTTACTAGACTGTCAGAATTTCAGAGTTTATAGCTGCTCCCGTCCAATCGGAACGAGAAGGATTTCAGGACTATCGGAGAAAAGGCAGATTCATGCGCTACGTAAAAAGCACGCGCTCATATGTGAATTTCCAAGAATAGCCTATAAATACCTCATTCCAGCAAACCCTAAACAGAGAGAGACATACGTACATACACAAGAAAACTTTGCTGAAATATTATCTCAAGAAAAGCTTAGAAACTCCATAACCAAAAATCTTTCAAGCTTTTTACATGCTTTCCAGACAGTCACAAATATCTCAAACTTCTTCCAAAGAAGAAACCTAAATTCTAACTGAGATATTCCAAGTTGTTTGATCTTTCCAAAAACAAACAAAACCTATGTGACAAAACCCTCAACCTTTCATCTAGGTGAGAAAGTTGTTGAAACCCCTTACAGGCAGTATTTCTGAGTGAGAGAAGCTTGTAGAAGAAGATCTTCATTGGTGCTGAAATCTGTGTGATCAAGGAGCCCGAGATCATTTTTCATCTCTTTACTGTCTTGTAGAAGATTCTATGTGATTCTTTGATAATCAACCTAGTAAATTCCCTCCAAGTAAAAAAGGAGAAGAAGGACGTAGCTGGGATTACATCACCCAGTGAACCTTACAATTTCTTGTGTCATTTACTTTTATTATTTTCTTGTTTTATATTATCTTATTTATTCAGAAAAAGACAAGCTAAACTGCCAAGCGACTATTTAACCAAAACGAACGCTAAAGCTTTAAAATCATTTCCACTGTGCTAACCCTGATTAAGCGATCTAAGCGATTACCCTACTTTGGTAAATTTCTAAAATCACTAAGTCTAAGTTATCTTTACTAAAGCGTCTGACCCAAGCGCTCAGCTTCCTAAGCGTTTTAATCCTTAAAAGTGATACGAAATTTTTGAAATCGAAAAAGACTTCAGGATCTATTCAACCCCCCCCCCCCCTTTCTAGACCCTTTCGTATGCCACTTGGGACCACCAAGTGGTATCAGAGCGGTTGAAGTAGAAACCTAAGCGTTTCCGATTGTAACTGCTTGTTTAGATCCATTTTTCTAAACTTAGTCGCTTTAAATTTTCTCTTAAACATCTCATTATGGATTTTAACAAAATGCCTAAGTTCGTAGAGTCAAACTATGATTCTTGGAAACTTAGAGCATTCGCATATCTATGTTCTTGCGAAAATGAAATGTGTGATGTAATTTCAGATGGCCCCATTAAGATCATGACAGTGATAACTCGAGCACCTGGAGCTGATGAAGCAACTCCAGATGGGAATGTCAAAAAACCCAAATTAGAATGGACGCTAGATGATAGAAAAAGAGCGAATCTAGATAATGTTGGAAGAAGTGCACTTTACTCAGCATTAGGAGATAATGATGTATTGTTCAACAAGATCAAGCAATGTAAGACTTCCAAAGAAATATTGGATAAGTTGGCTATCGTGTGTGAAGGTTCAGCACATATGAAGGAAAATAAACTTTCCATAGCCATGCAAAGATTTGAGCATTTCAAGATGCAGCCCAATGAGACACTAGAACAGTGGGACGCAAGGTTTACTTTGCTCATTACAGAGTTAGCGTCATTAGACAAGGAGTTGACCAACAAGGAAATGGTCAATAAGATTTTCAGAAGTCTTCCAAGCAAGTATTTAATAAAGACTGTTGCTATGAGAGAATCACAGACATTAGAAACTCTTACTCCAGAACATGTGTTTTCTGAGTTAAAGGCATTTGAGTTTGAATTGGGTGAATTAAGTGTTGGGTTGACTCATTCCCTCGGGTGGCTCGTGGCAGCGGAAATTAAAATTTCACAAAAGTAAATGTACAACCACCCGAAAACAGGAATATGGAATTGGTTCGATCGAATTTGATGAGGAGGTAAACAAAATTATACCTTTCAAACATTTCATTTCACCTAGTACTTTGGATCTCAACAACCCTGTGGTGCAAATCCACACAATTTCCCTTGAGTGAGAAATTGTTCGTCGTCTTTTCGTATCTCCCGATTTAGAGTGCTCCAAGCGTCGCACCTCTAAGATGTATCCACACTTCGTTCAAGTCACCAATCGTCTTGCCTTGTGTGCTAGACAACAAAACGATTCTAAGCTTTAACTTAGGCTTGATTATGTGAATGGTAGAAATATTTTCTAAGCCGTTTAGTTCAACACATGAATAGAACAAAGTCTTGTTGGAAAGAGGAGAGAGGTGGCCGATTTTTAGGTTTAGTGAGGGGGGCGGATTTTTCAGCTATGTTTCATTATTCTTTTAGTCTTCTTCATCTCTTATTTATAGGTAACGATTATCTAGAGTCCAATTAGGAAAATGAAAATTCCTTTCTTCCAAACTCTCTAGTAATCCTTATCTTATGAAGACTTGGAGGAGTGGAAAACTCTTTTCCTCCTCCACCACATAAAAAACCGCCCCCTCCCTTATTTTTTCTCATAAAAATCGGTCAACACAAGTCAATTGGATTCTAGGATTTAATTTTGACTTCTCAATTTAATTATAGGTTCAACCCATTCATTAAATACAAGTCAAATTAAATCCAACCAACTAATTCCAACATTTATTTATTTAACTTGGGCTTTACCCAATTAAATAAAATATTTGGACTCTACTAGGTCCGTTAATTTAATTAATTCTACAAGATTAATTAAAAGAATAAAATTAATTGAATCCTTCAATTAATTTATATTCCATATTAGGAAAGTACTATACTTTCCTAATGTCAGAGATAGATTCCTCTCGATTCTCACTTGCCTTACTAGACGGGCATGTCTGAGTTTGCCAAAAACTTGACACGAAAAATCCTTACGTGTATTAAACAGCAAGTGGACTGGTCGTGTGTAGTAATAAAGTGGACTTTAAGTCCGAGTTATCGATCCCACAGAGACAAGATTATTTAAAGCTAGGAATTTAAAAGCAATTAAAATTGAATTAAAAGATTGTGATTAATTTACAATAAAAATGTGAAAACGAGACTTAGCAAATAGATTTAGATTCTTATGAGATAAAACAACTAAGGCACATGCTTCAACCAAATTTACTTGTTAATATAAATATGAACTATTCTTCGTATTATTAGACTACTATTGCTTTGGTGAAAATTCCTTAATTAATTACTACCCGATGTCTCGGCTGTAATAATCCTATGATAAATTGACAGTTCTCTAAATATGTCTATCCGAGAATTTAATCAATAATCATGCATTCAAGTTCTAGAATTTTCCCGAATAAATTCGGCTAACTGCACCCGGGAATCTCTACCTATCTCTAGGGGCAATTCCCTATTTTTTACGGATGATGTGATGATTTCTTTGAACCCTAACTTATATTCTTTCAAACTATTAAGTTAGGCAATATGACAAACATATGGTGATCAAACATATGCAAGTAATTACGCACAAAATCAAAACACAAAGCAATTGTAGAATTAATACGAAGAATAATATCATATATATATACTCATAACTTTGGCCTTCACATGGCCCTAGTTAAGGGAAAATTAGTTCATAATTGAAATTGGAAAAACAATAAAAACATAGAATTACTCATAGATAAAGATGAATATCAAACTAAGAAACTCCCTATTTTGGATTGATGATCGATTCTTGATTGGAAGCTTGAATCCCTCCTTTTCCTCTTCTTAGCTCTTCAAGTATGATGATAGGATGACTCAAAACCAAGAGAATTCTCCCCCAAACCCCTGAATTTTCGTCCTCACACTCTCAAAGGATGATTTTTTGATGCTCTCAAGTGAGCTCCCCACTCCCCTTTAAATACCCAAAAATCCACCTACCAAGAATTTTAGCTACCCTTCTCTTTCTTTCCTCCTACCAAGAATTTCTACCTACCAAGAATTTGCACCTACCATTCTCTTGTTTTCTACCTACCAAGAATTTCCACCAACCAAGAATTTGCACCTACCATTCTCTTGTTTTCCACCTAACAAGAACATGAGCTGCCACTTTCGTGTTTTCCAGCGCAGGGATAGTGTTTTATTCATAAACGTCTCCACAGATCTCCGAATTGGATGATTCAAGTACCCATGTAAAGATAAGACATAGATCTAAAACTTTGTAGAAGGACACTTCATCCAATTCTGTCTCTAAAAATATCAAAATGGCGTTCCAACGTGGAGGTTGTTTCTGATTTGGCGCCCAGGTGTGCAGAAATGGTACTAAAACATGATTTTGGCTAACTCCAGCTTATTTCTTGCTTGTTTGGTCGTGGAGGTGTGAAACATCTTGGCGTAAACTTGTTTTATACATCATTTTTCCACCCTTTCTTCAATTGTATCCACTTAAGGCCTGAAATCACTTAATGCACGAATTAAACGCACAAGTGACAAAATCAAGTGATAAATGAACCTAAAACATAAACGCAAAGGGGCTTAAAAACACGTAAAAATGACTCCTATCAACTCCCCCAAACTTATCATTTGCTCGACCTCGAGAAATAAAAGTTTTAGACATGAAAAACATCATCAACCAAAAGGAGAAAACAAAAACAACAAACGAACTCACTTTCGTGGAGTAAACGATTGCACTTAGCATGTGCAACAAGCCTTTAAACCTTTGAGTTACCTCAAAGGACGAGTTATAGTCTCGTGAGGGTTTGCAGAAGATATACCCACAAAATCTAACAAACTTTCAATCCCAACCAAATGAATACATCTCAACATAATTAACAAGAATAAATGGCACAAACTCATCCTTTTATAGCTCACAAATATATATACATATCAACTACTTTTGCTCATGTGACACCAATACTCGAAAAGACTCCATAGGGTGTAGTGAAAATAAATCTAAGGTATTATAGTCGAAAGGCATCCTTACCAAATTTTGGACATTAATCCCATATCTATCAACTTTTGATCAAACACAAAGCATAAGAATCATAGAAAATCTCATAGCCATTTAAATTTCATTATCTCAACCATTCAAACTTTCAATTCATATGAAACTTTCCAATTAACTTCATTAAGGCTAGATCATGTGCAATGTTTTATTCCATTAGGCTTTCTATGACACCCATGTAACAAGCTTTAGATCAATGACTCCCAAACTAGATAGTTTTGGGGCATTAAGTGTAAAGACACTCCTAAGGATTTAATCACTCGAGTGTCAAAGGCCACGAAATAAAACTAGATCTTTTAAACAATTCGCTTCTTTTTGGCTTGAGCTTAGCTCAAATTAGCATAATAATACAGTATATAGGCATGAAACTTTTCACCTCCAGTACATATTAGCCTGACCACTTGTGGTCATACCAAACTTCAACCTTTTTAATTCATTGTTTAGCATAAAAAAAAATTACTACTCAACTTATAACCTTATGAAAAATCTAAGTTAATTTTTCCGGGAAAAACTCCTTAAGTGTCTCAAGATGGTTATCCTCTCAACTCCTCTACCCTTGATTTATTGTGCAATGTGAATCATCTAAGAAATCAATCCTAGTCTAGGGTCTCCATGAGCAATTTCAAAGATATATATGTTCCATTAAATTCAAATTATTTCAATAAATCATGCCATTTTTTTTTCAAGTTAATCAATTTTAATGCATCAATTGGAAAAAAAAAAAAAACAATTTATACTTGATTTTCTCAACAAAAAAAAAAAATATTTAAACATGATATCATACAAACTTTCCCCCAAACTCAAGCTAAAAATTAGCATTGCATTTTCAATGTTCAAAATAAGCACTCTTCTACCCCCAAACTCAAATCCAACATTGTCCTCAATGTTGTTACAACAAGTATACGTAACGGTAAAAGAACACTTACAACCAAGGATGTTGAAAAACATCCTTTAACTTCCAATGCATCGTTACAAAGCTTCTTCTCCTCTCGAGTAAAATAAGCATCTCTAAACATGGGGTCCAAATGTCTATCATATCTAACACTTCAACTTTTCAAACCATCAAGCATACGAAAACATACATGCCAAAAGTGCATGTTTGAACATAAACATAAACAAACAATCTAAACAAACAAAAACAAAAGAAAAAAAAAACTTACAAACTTGGGTTGCCTCCCAAGAAGCGCTTGTTTATAGTCAATAGCTCGACTATTCAGGATCGACTTAAGTCGATGGTTCTCGGAGCTTGACAGATAATGTGTCTGCGCTCCAGTCAGTGCCCGAGTAGTGTTTCAGCCTATGTCCATTGGTTAAAAATACTTGTCCATCCTCAGTGATAAGCTCCACAGCTCCGGAAGAATACACTCGGGTGACTCGAAAGGGTCCCGACCAACGCGATTTGAGCTTGCCTGGGAAGAGCTTGAGTCTAGAGTTGTACATAAGAACTTTCTCACCTTCCTCAAATTCCCGGGGTAGAATATGCTTGTCGTGCCACTTCTTGGTCCGTTCTTTGTACAGTTTTGCATTCTCGTATGCTTCATGTCTCCACTCCTCGAGCTCATTCAGTTGAAGCAACCTCTTATTACCTATAACACTTGTATCGAAATTCAGGAATTTGATAGCCCAATAAGCACGATGTTCAAGTTCGACAGGTAAATGACAAGCTTTTCCAAATACAAGACGATATGGGGACATGCCAATAGGGGTTTTAAAAGCAGTACGGTAAGCCCACAATGCATCATCTAATTTCAGAGACCAATCAGTTCGATGGCTATTTACCGTTTTTTCTAAAATCCGTTTAATTTCCCTATTAGACACTTCGACTTGCCCACTAGTTTGAGGGTGGTAAGGGGTCGAGATTTTATGCTTAACACCATATTTGTTCAACAAGTTTTCAAATTGCTTGTTACGAAAATGTGTGCCTCCATCACTTATAATTGCTCTCGGGGTTCCAAATCGTGCAAAAATATGTTTTCTCAGAAATCTAAGAACAACCCTAGCATCATTAGTTTGCAAAGCCTCAGCTTCGACCCATTTAGACACATAATCAACAGCGACTAGAATATACTTATTGGAACAAGAACTAGGGAAAGGTCCCATAAAATCTATACCCCACACATCAAATAATTCACATTCAAGCACATTATTCATAGGCATTTCATGTCGTCTAGAGATATTACCTACTCTTTGGCATCTATCACATTTTTGAACATAAGCGTGTGCATCTTTAAATAAAGTAGGCCAGAAAAAACCTGATTGCAGAACCTTGGCAGCAGTCTTGGATGGGCCAAAGTGGCCACCTATCACCATGTCATGGCAATGAGCCAAGACGGAGGTCATTTCTTCCTCGGGTACACAACGCCTGATAATTCCCTCGACACCAATTTTAAACAAGTAGGGCTCTTCCCACAGATAGTGCCTAACATCTTTCAAAAACTTCTTTCTTTGGTGAAATGTCAAATCAGGGGGTAAAATTCCAGCAACTATATAGTTAGCATAATCAGCATACCAGGGGATTGAAATAGAAGAAAGAGTAAAAAGCTGTTCATCGGGGAATTCATCTCCTATTGGGGTCTCATCCATTTTTTATCCACTAATTCTAGTCTAGATAGGTGATCAGCTACTACATTTTCAGATCCTTTTTTATCTTTTATTTCTAAGTCAAACTCTTGTAGTAATAAGATCCACCTGAGTAGTCTAGGTTTTGCGTCTTTTTTAGCAAGCAAGTATTTCAAGGCCGAGTGATCAGTGTATACTATTACTTTGTTAAGCACAAGATAGGAGTGAAATTTGTCAAAAGCAAAAATGACAGCTAAAAGCTCTTTTTCAGTCGTAGCATAATTGAGTTGGGCCTCATTTAAGGTACGACTAGCATAGTAAATAGTATGAAAGATTTTACCCTTCCTTTGACCTAGTACAGCTCCAACGGCAATGTCGCTCGCATCGCACATCAACTCGAATGGTAGGCTCCAATCTGGGGCGGACATCACAGGTGATGAGATTAATTTCTCCTTCAGGGTGAGGAAGGCCTGCATGCATGCATCATTAAAGTCAAACACTGCATTTTTCATGGTCAAGTTAGACAGGGGTTTAGCAATTTTAGAAAAATTTGAAATAAAACGCCTGTAAAACCCGGCATGTCCCAAAAAGCTTCTCACGGCTTTGACCGTGGTGGGTGGTGGAAGATTAGCTATCACTTCAATTTTCGCTCTATCCACCTCAATCCCCTTGTGGGAGATCTTATGACCCAGAACAATTCCTTCTTGTACCATGAAATGACACTTTTCCCAATTTAAGACTAGATCAGTCTCCTCACACCTCTGCAAAACTAAGGTTAGATTGTGCAAACATCTATCATATGTAGAGCCAAAAACAGAAAAATCATCCATGAAGATTTCAAGAAATTGCTCGACCATGTCATGAAATATAGCCATCATGCATCTTTGAAAAGTAGCAGGTGCATTACATAAGCCAAAAGGCATACGCCTATAAGCAAAAGTGCCGTAAGGACAAGTGAAAGTAGTTTTCTCTTGATCCTCGGGTGTAATAGCAATTTGGTTATAGCCGGAGTACCCATCCAAAAAACAGTAATATTCATGCCCGGCTAATCTTTCTAACATTTGATCGATAAAGGGGAGGGGAAAGTGGTCTTTTCGGGTATATTCATTCAATTTACGATAGTCTATGCAAACCCTAAAACCAGTGACAATTCTAGATTGAATTAACTCATTATTGTCATTACGAACTACTGTCGTACCTCCTTTCTTGGGCACTACCTGCGTTGGACTTACCCATGGACTATCAGAGATAGGGAAGATAATGCCGGCATCGAGTAACTTGATTACCTCTTTCTTCACCACTTCTTGAATTTGAGGATTAGACCTCCTTTGTGGTTGTATAGTGGGCCTTGAGCTTTTTTCCATTAAAATCTTATGCATGCAGATGGCTGGGCTAATCCCCTTGATATCAGCAATCTTCCATCCAAAGGCTTTTTTGTGATCTCTCAACACCTCCAGTAACCTTGCTTCTTGTTGATCTGTAAGAGAAGAAGAAATGATGAGTGGCAAGGTTTCATCGTCATTTAAATAAACATATTTAAGATGAGAGGGTAGAGTTTTTAGGTCAAGAGTTGGTGGCTCTTCAATAGATGGTTTGGAGTGGCTAGACAGTGGGCTATCCAACTTCTCAAATTTCTTCGTGGGGTATTGTGCACGCCTCTCTAAGCTATGAACAACTTCCAGTTGTTTATCACTGGCCGACTCAACATCCGTGGAGTTCATTATGCATACCTCAAGTGGATCATCAGAGATGTTTTCCTGAAAGTGCTCAATAATCAAAGGATCAAAAGCATCTATTCTTAAACATGACGCATCATCACCAACATGCTTCATAACCTTGTATACGTCAAAAGTAACTCTCTCCTCACCCACATTCAAAGTTAACTTACCATTGGCTATGTCGATCATAGCTTTACCTGTGGCTAGGAAGGGTCTTCCTAGGATGAGAGGAACTTCAACATCTTCTTCCATCTCCAGAACCACGAAGTCCACCGGGAAGTAAAACTTGTCAACTTGCACGATGACATCCTCTATGATTCCCTTCGGGTGTTTGATTGATCGATCTGCAAGTTGGAGGCTCATCGAGGTTGGCTTTGGATTCCCCAAACCCAATTTCTGGAACAACGAGTAAGGAAGAAGATTTATGCTGGCGCCCGAATCACATAGCACTCGGTCGAATTTGAGTTGCCCAATAGTGCAAGGAATTGTGAGGCTCCCTGGATCCTTGAGTTTCTGTGGCAACTTGTTCAACACCACTGCTGAGCATGCTTCAGTCAAGCACACCGTTCCATTGCCTTCCCACTTCTGCTTATTGGATAGAATATCCTTGAAGAACTTGATGTAATTGGGCATCTGCAAAATCGCATCAATAAAAGGAATATTAATTCGAACTTCTCGAAGAATTTCTAAAATCCTAAGAAAACTCTTATCCATATCTTTCTTATTCTTTTTATGTGCTAGGGGGAAAGGGAGACGTATTTCAATAGGATTAGGCAAAGAAGGAGTCAAAGTTTTAGAAGACGCCCTGTCTGCCTGTGAAGTACGGACTTGATCCTGCCCCAAGTACGTACTTGAGCTGTGTGAAGTACTTACTTGGTTCTGGTCAAGTACGTACTTGGGAGACAGATTTGAATTTTCAAGTTTATCAAAAGTTTGAACATTGTCCTCTTCAAGTGCGGACTTGGACTGCTTGGGAGGTGCACTTTTCAATTCTTTGCCACTTCTCAGAGCGATGGCATGGCATTGCTCTTTTGGGTTTTTCTCTGTATCACTCGGCAGTGTCCCGGGTGCTCTTCCACCTGCATCAACCGATAATTGTGCAAATTGGTGCTGCATCTCTTTCATTCCCGTCATAACACCCTGTAACATCAATCGAAGCTCTGCGAATGATTCGTCTGATTTTTGCATGTGAGCCGCCAATCTTTCTTCGACAGTCGAAGGTCTTGGAACTTGACCTTGTGGCTTAAAATTTCCAGGCCTTTGAGTTTGGTTGTTGTAAAACGGAGGCCTCGGTGCTTGGTAGATGCCTTGTTGTGAATTTTGTGCGGGATTTGGCCTTTTCGGAAAATTCTCGGGTATGTGGAAGCTCAATTGAGGCTTGTTTGAATTTCCGACATAGTTCACATCACTAATGGTTGGCTCTGCCTCTAGATTAACATTTTGTTCTACCTCTTGAGCAACAGCAACCCTTCGGGTTTGTAGAGGAAACTCATCGTCATCTTCAGGGTACAGTTCATCATCCCGTGCCATCTGCTCTAGTTTAGCCCACACTGTTCTGCTATCGAGACCCAAAAGATCACCGCCTGCTCCTGCATTAAGTCTGTGACGAATCCGAGACCGGACTCCATTAAAGAAATGTAGCACTCGCTCGTCTCTTGAATAGTTGTGATCGGGGCACTTTCGAAGCAGACTCTTGTATCTTGCCCATGTTGATGCTAACGATTCATCCCGTTTTTGCTTAAAACCCTTGATCTCGCTTCTTAACTCGTTAATCCTTGATGGAGGGAAGAACTTGTTGAGAAACTCTTCGACTAACTCTTCCCACGTTTCAATGGATTGTGGGGGCAACGACTTATACCACAAAGTCCCTTTATCCTTAAGCGAAAAATGGAATAATCGGAGGCGGATGGCATCAAGATCTCTTGGGTGGAATTGCATGGTAGATAACACATTTTCGAAGTGCTCTAGATGGTCATGAGGTGACTCTTTCGGATCACCATAAAATTGTTCAGCCTGAACCATGCTAAACATGTGAGGTGGAATGTGGAAGTTCGGCGTGGCAAAATTGGGGACCACAACAGGTCCCGGCGTAGTGTGTACACGGGCTGGCTGATTACCACGAACAGATGGAGGTGGTGCTGGTAGTGCCGGTTGCATAGCTTGGAACAGATTTTGCAACCATTCTCTATTCTCGGGCAGATTCATATCAGGGAAGTTGCCAGCCATAGCTCGATTTCTCTGGTTTGCACGAAGTGTACGCTCGATCTCAGGGTCAAATTCCTCTAAAGCCTCTCCTGAGGTTCGAGTCATTCACCAAAAGATCAACCTGTTTGAAACAAAGAAGCAAACCAACAGAAATTTAAAGATAGAAAATAACAGTGAGAATAATAGAAAATAATAAAACGACAAAAGAAATTAAAGCTAAAAATTGCAATAAAATCCGAAACTAAAATAAATCAAGTCCCCGGCAACGGCGCCAAAAACTTGACACGAAAAATCCTTACGTGTATTAAACAGCAAGTGGACTGGTCGTGTGTAGTAATAAAGTGGACTTTAAGTCCGAGTTATCGATCCCACAGAGACAAGATTATTTAAAGCTAGGAATTTAAAAGCAATTAAAATTGAATTAAAAGATTGTGATTAATTTACAATAAAAATGTGAAAACGAGACTTAGCAAATAGATTTAGATTCTTATGAGATAAAACAACTAAGGCACATGCTTCAACCAAATTTACTTGTTAATATAAATATGAACTATTCTTCGTATTATTAGACTACTATTGCTTTGGTGAAAATTCCTTAATTAATTACTACCCGATGTCTCGGCTGTAATAATCCTATGATAAATTGACAGTTCTCTAAATATGTCTATCCGAGAATTTAATCAATAATCATGCATTCAAGTTCTAGAATTTTCCCGAATAAATTCGGCTAACTGCACCCGGGAATCTCTACCTATCTCTAGGGGCAATTCCCTATTTTTTACGGATGATGTGATGATTTCTTTGAACCCTAACTTATATTCTTTCAAACTATTAAGTTAGGCAATATGACAAACATATGGTGATCAAACATATGCAAGTAATTACGCACAAAATCAAAACACAAAGCAATTGTAGAATTAATACGAAGAATAATATCATATATATATACTCATAACTTTGGCCTTCACATGGCCCTAGTTAAGGGAAAATTAGTTCATAATTGAAATTGGAAAAACAATAAAAACATAGAATTACTCATAGATAAAGATGAATATCAAACTAAGAAACTCCCTATTTTGGATTGATGATCGATTCTTGATTGGAAGCTTGAATCCCTCCTTTTCCTCTTCTTAGCTCTTCAAGTATGATGATAGGATGACTCAAAACCAAGAGAATTCTCCCCCAAACCCCTGAATTTTCGTCCTCACACTCTCAAAGGATGATTTTTTGATGCTCTCAAGTGAGCTCCCCACTCCCCTTTAAATACCCAAAAATCCACCTACCAAGAATTTTAGCTACCCTTCTCTTTCTTTCCTCCTACCAAGAATTTCTACCTACCAAGAATTTGCACCTACCATTCTCTTGTTTTCTACCTACCAAGAATTTCCACCAACCAAGAATTTGCACCTACCATTCTCTTGTTTTCCACCTAACAAGAACATGAGCTGCCACTTTCGTGTTTTCCAGCGCAGGGATAGTGTTTTATTCATAAACGTCTCCACATATCTCCGAATTGGATGATTCAAGTACCCATGTAAAGATAAGACATAGATCTAAAACTTTGTAGAAGGACACTTCATCCAATTCTGTCTCTAAAAATATCAAAATGGCGTTCCAACGTGGAGGTTGTTTCTGATTTGGCGCCCAGGTGTGCAGAAATGGTACTAAAACATGATTTTGGCTAACTCCAGCTTATTTCTTGCTTGTTTGGTCGTGGAGGTGTGAAACATCTTGGCGTAAACTTGTTTTATACATCATTTTTCCACCCTTTCTTCAATTGTATCCACTTAAGGCCTGAAATCACTTAATGCACGAATTAAACGCACAAGTGACAAAATCAAGTGATAAATGAACCTAAAACATAAACGCAAAGGGGCTTAAAAACACGTAAAAATTACTCCTATCACCCATATTCGATCATCTAAAGTGATCATGTAACAAATCAAGAACATGTGCGGTTACGCATAAGACATCCAATGGAATCTTAGGTCCATAAGGATTACTCTTATACTACAAGACCACTGGAAGTTCCACATTCGACTGGGAATCCGTTTTAGGAACTTCCATGGGGTTGTTCAGTTTGCCCATTACCACAATGGCAACCCTCATATATGCATGGGCTTTCACCGTGCCAGTATCTATGGAACGAGATACACTTCTCCCAGAGTATGCAACATATCAGCAAGTCTTTTCGGTTACATCGATATCCCTTTATCTCGATGAACCCTTTCACGACTTGGAACAATGTTTAAAGATCACAGCCTTCGAGACATATTCCATCATTGCCACACCCAATGTGCAATGATGTCCCATAGCTATGTGTCATCCTTCGGGACTTTATTCTAAGCCAAAGTAAAAACTAATTTAAGAATAAAGACATGCCACACATATAAAAAGATATTGACTTTATTTATAAGAAAACGATTGTTCAACTATAGAGTTACTATTACAAAGAATAGCGCCCAATAATTGGTGCGCCAGACACTAACCCTAACAATCTCCCACTTGCCCTAGCTCCAATTACCCATGTACTTAAGGCCCATTCTTCCCAGATGTCCTTCAAATACTTTTTGGCTAAGGGGTTTGGTGAGTGGGTCCGCTATTTTGTCTGTTGTGTCCACGCGCTCCATTCGCACGTCACCTCCTCCAATGATTTCTCGTATCAATCGGAATTTCCTCAAAACATGTTTGGATTTCTGATGAGACCTCGGCTCTTTTGCTTACGCAATAGCCCCATTGTTATCACAGTAGACCGTTACTGGATCCCCAACGGATGGAACGACACCCAATTCTTGGATGAAGTTCCTCATCCAAACAACTTCTTTTGCAGCCTCATTTCCTGCAATGAATTCTGCTTCAGTGGTGGAGTAGGCTATGGTTGTTTGCTTAGAACTCTTCCAGCTAACCGCCCCGTCGTTAAGCAGAAATACAAACCCAGAGATCGACTTCGAGTCATCCTTGTCGGATTGGAAACTCGAATCAGTGAACCCCACTAATTCCAATTCTCCTTGTCCGTATATCAAGAACAACTCCTTAGTGCTCCTTAGATACTTAAGGACTGTTTTCACCGAACTCCAGTGTGCCAAGCCTGGATTCGCTTGATATCGACTGCACACACTCAATGTATATGCTACATCGGGTCTTGTGCATATCATCGCGTACATAATACTACCTATCGCTGAAGCATAGGGAGTTTTGGACATTTTCACTATTTCCTCCTCAGTCTTTGGGCACATTGACTTGGAAAGTGTTATGCCATGTCCCATTGGCAAGAATCCCTTCTTGGACTCTTCCATTTCAAATCTTTTGAGTACGCGATCGATATATGCAGATTGGGAGAGACCTAGCATCCTACTCGATCTATCCCTATAAATCTTCATACCAAGTATGTAGGACGCCTCTCCCATATCTTTCATGGAGAATTTATTATAGAGCCATACTTTAGTCGACTGCATCATCCCTACATCATTTCCAATTAGTAGGATGTCATCGACATAAAGTATGATGAACGTGACTACGCTCCCACTGTCTTTCTCATACACACATGCCTCTTCAACGTTTTGAACGTATCCATACTCTTGTATGACAGTGTCAATACATTTGTTCCAACTTCCAGAAGCTTGCTTAAGTCCATATATGGACCTTTGGAGTTTACACACTTTGTGTTCGCTCCCTTTGGATGTAAAGCCCTCTGGCTGTTGCATGTAAATCTCTTCCTCAATTTCTCCATTGAAGAATGCAGTCTTTACATCCATCTTCCATATTTCATAATCGAAATATGCAGATATAGCAAGCATAATCCTAATGGATTTCAGCATGGCCACTGGCAAGAAAGTTTCCTTATAGTCAATCCCTTGTCTTTGAGTAAATTCTTTTGCCACGAGGCGAGCCTTATAGGTAACTACCTCTCCATCGACTCCAAGCTTTCGCTTGTAGAGCCACTTACAGCCAATGGGCTTGATGCCCTCAGGTGGGTCAACCACGGTCCATACCTTGTTGGAGTACATGGAGTCCATTTCGGATGTCATGGCCTCTAGCCATTTTCTCGAATCAATGTCAGACATTGCACTCTTAAAACTCTTTGGATCAGAGTCTAGAAGAGGTTCTTGATTACCCTCCTCTTGCAATAGGTCTAGCCATCTTTCAGGCTCCTTTAGGATCCTCTTTGAACTCCTCAAGGTTGTGTGTTTTCGGTGGGTGCCTCTGATGTAGGCTCGTTGGTGTGGATAATTTGTATTTCTTGACTTGATCCATTCTCATGGACCTTATCAAGTTCTACAGCCTCGTCTTTTCTATCTAGAAGGTGACCCCTCTCCAAGAAATTGGCATTTCTCGAAACAAAAGCCTTTTGTTCCGTTGGGCTGTTAATATCCAACAGTTTCCTTTGGATATCCTACAAAATAGCACAGAGAGGACTTTGTTAGGAATCCCGTACAGGAAAATAGAGAATTGCAGCGGAAGATTCGAGGATTCCTACTGGTAGATCACAAAAATAGATCTGATGATTTTTCATGGGTTTCGCAAAAATTTGAACGAATAAACATACCCTTTTGATTCGTTTTTTTATTCTGCAGAACAGCAATCCTCCAAGGGCTCTTGTCTCTAAAGCTTCACGCGAAACGAGCCTTCCAAAGACCCCGAGACTCCTCCTTTTTTTCAGTAGTGGACGGCTAAAGAGGAGAGAGGAGAGAGGGGAGAGAGTTCTTTTCTTTTTGTGTTGTGTAATGTTATCTTGTCACTTAGGGTTTGTTCCACTATAGGAGTCCTTGTAAACCCAACTAACTTGTGGAACAAGTTGGAGGCTACTCCAAAACGCCCTAAGTGGCCGCCCCTCCTAGGGTTGCCTTGGATTGGTTGGGCTTTTAATTTGCTTGTCTAATTTCTAGCCCATCTGTATATATTTAAATTTAAATCCAATTTAAATATAATATATACTATTAATTAATTCCGATTAATTAATGTACTAATCAAATAATTTAATTTAATCCAATTAAATTAAATATTTAATTAATTGATTTAATCTAATTAAATCAATCAGTCCATTTTATTCTTTCTAAAAGATTTACACAAAAAGATACATCCCGCTCGTTTCTTATAGCGCGACTCTTTAGGTTCGTCTCAATTGGCAAAGGGAGGAATTACCTAAGGATGTGAGTGTCACCTAGCCAGTCCAATGGACTCACATCGTAACCCAATTGAGTACGAAATGAACGAATCATTTTACGAACCTCTTGATCATAAATGCCGTATGAGTATAAGTCCTTCACTAACGTATCCCGATCAAGTGAGAGTCATGAAAAATGTCAAACTCACTAAACTTGATATTGTGCATTAGATTATAGCATAATGAAATTACCAAACTACCCTCAATGTCCCACATGAGTTAGTTGTTATGCTTTCACCAAAGTCTTATAATTTCATTAGCCTATAATCGCACTGGATACTTTCTCGTTTACTATCAAGACAGGGAATCCCATCTTAGCGATCACTGATCCACTGCTACTTGTCTCATTGATATTGCACTTCGAGGTCGACCCCATCGACAGGTGATATGGGCCTAACTACTCTAGTAACAGATCCAATAATACAAGCACATTGATCATGAACCCTTAGGTCTAAGGCTCACACATACTATTACGATCAGCAATCCAATTATTGACAGTCACTGAGTAAATACCCATGTGATCGGATTACTACCAGCCGTGTTCGAATATGTCAATTCCATTTACATATCTATGATACTTGCTCCCACTATCCCTATAGTGTTCGACTGGCACTCATCATCAGAGCATGTGTCATACAAGTCGAATCTTAATGCCCAATTAAGATTCTTTGACTTGCGAACCCTTTTAAGTGATAAGGTGTAAGACTCTTCCCATGCCATGTCTTTATTCCTTAAAGGGCAAAGAGTCAAACCTTTATTCACATGGACTATATGTTCAATACTTATTTAGATGCCATAAAGATTTATATGAACAAAATACAGATGTCTTTATTAATGTCATTTTAATAGTTTGTACAACATAATAAGATACCCTAATCTAACTATTTGTCCTCATTGGCATCCAGGGCATATACCTAACAATCTCCCACTTGCACTTAATGCCAATCGCTTTGGTATCTTATATCCATCTTCTCAAGATGTTGCTCTAGCACCGCCTGTGCTAATTGCTTAGTGAGTGGGTCAGCTACGTTATCCGCTGAGGTTATTTTCTGCATGGTGATGTCGCCTCTTCCAATGATTTCTCGAATTATTTGATATCTCCTCTCTATGTGTTTGGATTTGTTGTGAGACCTTGGTTCCTTTGCTTGCGCGATGGCTCCGTTGTTGTCACACCATAGTGGCAATGGAAGCTCCATACTAGGAACAACTTGAAGTTCAACAATGAACATCTTTATCCAAATAGCCTCCTTAGCTACCTCTGAAGCTGCCACATATTCAGCTTCGGTGGTCGAATCGGCAGTTGTGCTTTGCTTGGAACATTTCCAAGACACTACTCCACCGTTCAAAGTGAATATGAACCCAGAAGTGGATTTTCGATCATCGATGTCAGATTGGAAATCTGAATCAGTATAGCCATCCACTTTCATTTCTCCATTGCCATATGTGAGGATCATATCTTTAGTTCTTCTCAAGTACTTTAAGATTGATTTCACGGCCATCCAATGTTCTTTGCCTAGGTTAGCTTGAAACCTACTTACTACGCTCACAGCGTATGCAAGATCTGGTCTCATGCATAACATAGCGTACATGAGACTTCCCACTGCTGATGCATAAGGGATGGTATTCATTTTTCTTCGATCTTCCTCACTTTGAGGACTCATCTTTTTGGAGGGATGAATTCCATGTCTCATGGGCAAAAGACCTCTTTTAGAATTTTCCATCCCAAATCGCTTTAGGACCTTTTCTAAGTAGGGGCTTGGGAGAGACCTATTATGTTATTCGATCTATCCCTGTAGATTCGAATTCCTAGGACATAGGTGGCTTTTCCTAAGTCTTCCACGGAGAATGTGCTTGAAAGCCATGTCTTAACCGAAGTTAGCAAACCTGTATCATTCCCTATAAGTAGAATGTCATCCACGTATAGGACCAGGAATGATATCTTGCTCCCACGGACCTTTTTATAGACACATAGTTCATCCTCATTTTTGATAAAGCCGTTGTTTCGTACTTCTTCATCGAAACGAAGGTTCCAACTGCGAGAGGCCTACTTCAGTCCATAAATGGACCTATTTAACTTGCAGACCTTATGAGAATCGGTATTGGATATGAAACCTTTGGGCTGCTCCATATAGATATCCTCCTCAAGGAATTCATTCAGGAAGGCAGTTTTCACATCCATTTGCCAGATTTCATAATCCAGATATGCAGCTATTGAAAGCAGAATTCTAATGGATTTGATCATAGCTACTGGTGAAAAGGTTTCCTCATAGTCAATGCCCTCCTTCTGATTATACCCTTTCGCCACTAGCCTGGACTTATAGGTATTCACCTTGGCATCCGCACCTATCTTTCTCTTATAGATCCATTTGCATCCAATAGGTACAATACCTTTGGGAGGATCTGTTAGATTCCAGACTTGGTTCGAATACATCGAATCCATTTCCACTTTCATAGCTTCATTCCATTTTGCAGAATCCATATCCATCATAGCCTGGTCATAACTAGAGGGATCATCTCCATGGTTTTCTTCTACTACTGCATACAAATTATGCTCTCCTTATAGCAAAGAACCATATCTCGCAGGCGGTTGAGATACTCTAGTAGACCTGCGCACTGATGGTTGTGTCATTTCTGGGTCGGGTTGGGTCTCTTGAACAGTATCTTCCACAAGGGATTCATTTTATTCTTGTAGAACAATACTTCTACCAGCTCCTCCTTCTCGAATGAATTCTTCTTTGAGAAAGATTGCCTGTAAGGCAACATTGATTCTCTGATCATCGGGAAGGTAGAAAAGGTATCCCATGGAATCCTCGGGATATCCAACGAATCGCCCTTTCATGGACCTAGCCTCCAATTTCTCTGCCTTGGTCTTTTTCACGTAAGCTGGGCAACCCCATATTCTTATGTGTTTGAAATTAGGCTTCCTTCCACGCCATATCTGATACGGTGTTCTAGGAACAGATTTGGAGGGACATCTATTCAGAATGTGAGTTGTTGTAAGCAGCGCGTGTCCCCACAATGAAATGGGCAAATCTGTGTAGCTGAGCATGGATCGAACCATGTCCAACAGTGTTCGATTCCTTCGTTCTGCTACGACATTTAATTGTGGAGTTGCTGGAGGAGTAAGCTGTAACAGTATGCCATGTTCCCGAAGGAACTGGTCAAACTCCGCATTCATATACTCGCCACTGCGGTCAGACCGAAGTGTCTTGATATGATGCCCGATTTGGTTTTCGACTAAAGTCTTGAATTCAATGAATTTCTCCAATGATTCAGACTTGTACTTCATTAAATACACGTAGCCATACCTAGAATGGTCATCGGTAAATGTGATGAAGTATTGAAAACCACTGCGGGCGATATTTCCAAATGGTCCGCACGCATCAGTATGAACTAGACCTAAGACTTCTGTGGCTCTTTCAAAATTCCCTGTGAAAGGGGACTTAGTCATTTTGCCTTGGATACAAGACTCACAAGTGGGACAGGGATCTGATCCCAATGAGTCTATGACTCCGTCATTTTCTAATTCGTGTAGTCTTTGGTCCCCGACATGACCTATTCTCAAGTGCCATAGCTGTCTAACGTTTGTATCATACATTCTGCGTTTTCTTATTACAGCATTAACATTACAATCATTTTGGACATTAATATAATATAAACCATTTATTAAAGACGCATTGCCAACACATTCATTTCTAAAATAAATGTCACAAGAATTGTTCATCAAGGAAAATAAATAACCTTTCCTGGCTAAAACAGAAATTGAAACAATATTCTTAAGCCCGTTGGGCAAAACAAGGCAATTGTCTAAATATAATAAATGTCCAGATGATAAACTAAGGGAAGTGGTGCCAATGTGTGAGGCTGCTACACTATGACCGCTGCCAACATTGATCATCACTTCACCATGCTCCAGCTTCTTACTTCTTTCCAGCTCCTGATTCATAACACATATGTGAGCACTAGCCCAAGAGTCTAGAATCCATGAAGTTGAAAATATGGTAACAGAACAATTTGTTTCTAAAACATTAAGTTTTATACCTGAAGTAATTTCTGCATTCAGCATGGGACAGTCACGTTTCCAGTGCCCCATCTCATAGCAGTGAAGACATGTGTCTGTCTTCTTTGGACCCTTTTTCTTAAACTTCTGAGTCTTTGTGATTTTGGGTTCTCTGATTTTGCCAGCTAGTTTAGTGTTACTTGAAATAACAGGAAACTTGAATGCACCCCAACTCTCTTTCATTCATTGTTGTGCAGTCACCAGCTTGCTCATAAGTGTCGAGAGTGATCCTTCAATGTCATCCATGTCACACTTGATGACGAAATCCAATAAGGATCTAGGTAATGATTGGAGAATAAGGTCTACCTGTAGGTGAAGGTCCATGTAGTAACCCAGATACCTAAGCCTGTCTAGCATGGAGATCATCTTCAAAACATGATCTTTAACATCCTCATTCTCTTTCATTTTTATGTTGAAGAGCTCTTTAGATACATAGTATCTGACGGACTTTCCGTGTTCCCCGAATAGCTCCTCCAAGTGCAGCATGATGGATTTGGGACTGTCCATGTTTTCATGCGTGCGTTGTAACTCACCACACATGGAGCTCAACATATAATCTCTTACTTTACGAGCATCAGAGACCCAATCTGAGTATGCTAGTTTGACTGAATCATCCTCGTTGACCCCAGGCCTCGGTGGTCGATCTAGTTCCAGCATGTACTCGAGATTTTCATCATTTAGGACTATCATCAGACCTCTGTTCCAATCAGAGAAATTCTGGCCGTTCAAAATGTTTTTCTCAAGCAAAACTTTGAGTGGGTTTACCATTTCGAGAGAGATAAAATTACTGCAGAAAATGACCAAGATTCAATTAGATAAAAAATTAATTAGGACTTTAATTTTTGACTTGGCTCCCACTACATTTTTCGAACCATTGCACTCCCACTGCAATGAACGGAAATCTCAATGGAAAGATTTCATAGTGAGTGATTGAGTTCTTCAAAAATTTCAATGAGTTGCAATCTGTAACGATGTATGGCTCATTGGAACTTTTGAAGTGACATGCCATGTCAACCAGTCTTACTAATGATTCAATCTACCTTTGGCTCATTGATCACTCAACCTCAGCCTGTAACGAAATATTGGTGGTGATCCATCTAAGTACTTTCCCATCAACTCCTATCTATCTAACAGTTGAATCTTATCTTGCAACCTGTAACGGTGTATGGGATAAGATTTGTTTCGACCGATGGCATCAAATGCACTTGAAGAGATATGGATTATGAATTAATGCATAACCCCCATTAGTCGGGACGACGCCATGCATAACTCATAATCCCATCTTTTCCAAGTTTGATGGAGAGCCAGGATATCCAATATCCCCTACTTACTTAGTATTTAATGTGGGAGATTTTTTTATTTTTTTTTGTAAAACCTAGTTATTCTAACAACATGCATTTCCATGGACATTCTAGATTCATCCAAGCCAATAGATCAATCAGGGTATAGGGGTCTATTACAAATCTAATTTCTAATAGATCTTCGGGCTCCAAGCTAGAAAAGGTCCTACCTCTAATACACACAACTCAGAAAGCACCGTATACATCATACTACCAAAATTAAAAGTACAAACTGGAGGCCAATTGCCCAATACAACCCAGATAATACTAAAGCGGTAAAACCCTAAGTCCATGGAAGCATCCACCACAACATAGATCAAAGCATGTAAGAAAACTATTTAAGTTTATGTTGGTTTTTGAGTTTAAAATCGAAAAAAAATTCAAAACCGATTAAATCTAATTTAATTAGAAAAGATGAATTTTGATTTCAATTTTAAAAGGAAATAAATCCAATTTATTATTTCGTAAATAAGTCAAACTTATTCCTAATTTATTTTGAAAAAATATAATCAACCTAAAATAAATCCTATTTATTTAGTTGTCGCAAATCATAAATAAAAATCCAATTTAATTTATGATATTATTAAATCCAATTTAATATTAAAGTCAAATCCAATTTTAACTTAATTAAATCCAATTTGTTATTAAGAAAAATATTTTAGGAAAAAGGGGTTTTGACAAATCACGGGTCGAATTTGTCTATTAGGGTCAAACCCAAATATTTATTAATTTATATATATATTTAAATATTAAAAATATAAAATATATATATATATATATATATATGTTAATATATTGGGCCCGGCCCAGCGCCCGTTAGGGCGCACGGCTATGCGCTGGGCTAAGGCCCAGCACACGTTAGGGCGCACGGCTAGGGCGGCTTATGTCGCCCTAGTCTTGCGCCGTGGTGGCAGCGCAAATCAGCGCCGCCACCCTACCTTTTTTCCCTTTTCTTTTTTCTTTTTTTTTGTTTTTCTAATTAGACGAGTAACGGTGGTCGTCACGTGTGCTTAAAAAACACATGGTGGTTCCACCAAGATTCGCCGTAATCGGCGGCCAAAAAACATGTAATCGTGCGACGATTTCAAAGCGATGAATATTTTCAAAATTTCAGATTTAACATCGAATATTAAACATATAAAATCAAACTTTAAAAATCCAATTTTAACCAACATAATCTTAAACGCAAAAATCATCAGATCCGTTTAAGTCGGCTCTGATACCACTGTTAGGAATCCCGTACAGGAAAACAGAGAATTGCAGCAGAAGATTTGAAGATTCCTACCGATAGATCACAAAAATATATCTGATGATTTTTCATGGGTTTCGCGAAAATTTGAACGAATAAACATACCCTTTTGATTCGTTTATTGATTCTGCAGAACAACAATCCTCCAAGGGCTCATGTCTCTAAAGCTTCACGCGAAACGAGCCTTCCAAAGATCCCGAGACTCCTCCTTCTTTTCAGTAGTGGACAGCTAGAGAGGAGAGAGGGGAGAGAGTTCATTTCATTTTGTGTTGTGTAATGTTATCTTGTCACATAGGGTTTGTTCCACTATAGGAGTCTTTTTAAACTCAACTAACTTGTGGAACAAGTTGGAGGCTACTCTAAAAAGCCTTAAGTGGCCTCCCCTCCTAGGGTTGCCTTGGACTGGGTGGACTTTTAATTTGCTTGTCTAATTTCTAGCCCATCTGTATATATTTAAATTTAAATCCAATTTAAATATAATATATACTATTAATTAATTCCAATTAATTAATGTACTAATCAAATAATTTAATTTAATCCAATTAAATTAAATATTTAATTAATTGATTTAATCTAATTAAATCAATCAGGCCATTTTATTCTTTCTAAAAGATTTACACAAAAAGATACATCCCACTCGTTTCTTATAACGCGACTCTTTAGGTTCATCTCAATTGGCAAAGGGAGGAATTACCTAAGGATGTGAGTGTCACCTAGCCAGTCCCGTGGACTCACATCGTAACCCAATTGAGTACTAAATGAACGAATCATTTTATGAACCTCTTGATCTTAAATGTCGTATGAGTATAAGCCCTTCACTAACGTATCCCGATGAAGTGAGAGTCATGGAAAATGTCAAACTCACTAAACTAGATACTGTGCATTAGATTATAGCATAATGAAATTACCTAACTACCCTCAATGTCCCACATGAGTTAGTTGTTATGCTTTGGCCAAAGACTTATAATTTCATTAGCCTATAATCGCACAGGATACTTTCTCGTTTACTATCGAGACAGCGAATCCCATCTTAGCGATCACTGATCAACTGCTACTTGTCTCATTGATATCGCACTTCGAGGTCGACCCCACCGACGGGTGATATGGGCCTAACTACTCTGGTAACAGATCCAATAATACAAGCACATTGATCATGAACCCTCAGGTCTAAGGCTCATGCATACTATTACGATCAGTAATCCAATCATTGACAGTCACTGAGTAAATACCGTGATCGGATTACTACGAGCCATGTTCAAATATATCAATTCCATTGACATATCTATGATACTTGCTCCCACTATCCCTATAGTGTTCGACTGGCACTCATCGTCAGAGCATGTGTCATACAAGTCGAATCTTAATGCCCAATTAAGATTCTTTGACTTGCGAACCCTTTTAAGTGATAAGGTGCAAGCCTCTTCCCATGCCACGTCTTTATTCCATAAAGGGAAAAGAGTTATATGAACAAAATACAGATGCCTTTATTAATATCATTTTAAAAGTTTGTACAACATCATAAGATACCCTAATCTAAGTATTTGTCCTCATTGGCATCTAGGGCATATACCTAATAGACTTGGGGTCCAATTTGTCTCCCACTAAATGCTTTACATAAGCTGGACACCACCATATTCTCAAATGATTATATGAGGGTGTCTTTCCACACCAACTTTCGTATAGGGTATTGGGCACCATCTGGCTAGGCGATCTATTCAACAGATAGACAGTCGTTTCAAGAGCATAGCCCCACATAGACTTAGGAACTTTAGTGAAACTCATCATGGATCGAACCATATCTAACAATGTTCGATTCCTACGCTTGGCTACCCCATTATGTTGAGGCGTGTCGGGCAGTGTCCACTGTGAGAGAATTCCATTCTCTCTAAGATAATCAAGAAACTCGGTAGACAAGTATTCTCCTCCTCGATCCAATCGAAGATCCTTAATATTTCTACCAAGTTATTTCTCTACTTCATCTTTGAACTCCTTAAACTTCTCAAAGGATTCAGATTTATATCTCATAAGATATAAATAACCATACCGTGAATAATCATCTGTAAAAGTTATGAAGTAGCTTTGGCCACCATGAGTGCTCACACTCATTGGTCCACGCACGTCTGTATGGACCAAGTCCAATGGTTTTGTGGCTCGTTCCGCTTTCCCCGAAAACAGTAACTTGGTCATTTTTCCTTTAAGACATGATTCGCAACTTGACAATTCATCTAAGTCATTTACACCTAAATGTTTTGCCAATGTTCCAATTCTTTCTTTGGAAATATGTCCAAGTATTTCGTGCCACATTTGTGCGTTTACTTGATTATCTTGTTTACGTTTGCTACTTTGTTGAATATTGAGATTGAAAATTATTGGGGATATAGTATACATTCTATCCTTCATTTTCGATTCCATAATAAGAGACGATTCATAAAACAAAAGTAAACTTTTCTTACAAATCTCAAAATAATATCCTTCTCTATCCAAAACCGGAATCGAGATAATATTTCTTATTATTTCAGGAACAAAATAAACGGAATGTAAAACTAATTTCCTATCTCCTAACTCTAAGTAGATCGTCCCCACGGCTTTGGTAGCAACCAATCCTCCATTCCCCGTCCGCAGGGTCATGTCTCCTCTACTTAGCTCCTTGGTTCTTTTCATCACCTGCAAATCATTGCAGATATGAACACCGCATCCAGTGTCAAGAACCCAAGAAGTATTGTTAACAGTAAAGTTAACTTCAACAAAGAACATACCTTGAGCCAGAGGCTCATTGCAGTTCCTTTGCCAGTACCCAACTTTCCCACATTTATGGCACTTATCAGACTTCTCAGACTTTGGCTTTTTCAACTTCTTCACACCACCATTACCTTTCAGCTTCTTAGTCTTATTCTTCTTCTTGTTGCCCTTCTTGGCTTTTGAAGAGGAATTCATAAGAAGCACCGGTTTGTTCTTCTTGATGGTGCTTTCAGTAGTTATCAACATGTTCAACAATTCATTCAATGAAGCATTCACGTTGTTCATGTTGAAATTGATGACGAATTGATCATATAACTTTGGGAGAGATTGAAGCACAAGGTCGACACAAAGGTCTCCGTCGAGTAGCACATCTAAATCATTCATCTTATGAATTAATTGGATCATTTTAAGGACGTGCTCACTCACAAACGCCCCTTCATTCATCCTTGCTCCAAATAGTTGTTTTGATATAGCATATCATTCTCTCCTAGTCCTAGTACCGTAAAGCTCTTCTAAGTGGTCAATGACTTCCTTCGCCATCATCATATTTTCATGTTGCTTTTGCAACTCATTTGACATAGGAGTTATGATGATGCATCTATCTTGGATGTTATCATCTGACCACAGTTGTGCGTACTCTCTATCCTCATCACTGCTTTCATCGTTAATCTCCGGCTATTTAGCCGTCAGGATATAATCCTTCCTTTCATATTGAAGAACGATTTTTAGGTTTCTAAGCCAGTCCGAAAAGTTTGGTCCGTTCAGTTTGTTGGTTTCAAGAATTGTATATAGAGGATTTTTAGCCATTTTCGTTTATCTACAAAAATGCTTAACAGATAATTAATAACGGATTTTCAAATATAGTCCTCATACAATTTGGTTTTTAATTGTACAAGTTTCCCACTATTTTTCTCAAATCACACCACCCTCTTGACATGATTCGAAGAAATGTTAGTTTCTTTAGTGGGCTTGAGATCTATTCTCACTTCATCATATGCCCCATTTTCTGAGCTAACATACAATGATTTTGAATAGTAGCCTTACCGGACCTTCTATCTTTTTAGATATTTCTCAAGATGGTTTTCCTCATCTCCCACATGTGCCCCATTTTCTGAGCTAACACATGAGGGACGATGTTAGGCTCGACCCATCAAATATCGCCAAAAAATTGACACGCTAATACCTAACGTGCTTGAATAGCAAGTGTACTAGTCGTGGTAGTAATAAAACTGGACAAAATAAGTCCGGGTTGTCGAACCACGGAAACTTGGATTTTAGCTTTAGATTTTCAATAAGAGTAAAGACAATTAAACTAAAGTAAGAGCAAAACAATTAAGTAAACAAAGAACAAAAGTAAGAACAAGCAATGGATTGAAACTCAAGTGTGAAAATAGACTAAGGCACATGCAAGACTTGATTTGATCCTTATTCGCACAAAGACTCTCGTTGAATTATTAGACCTAGTTGCTATGGTGAAAACTCCTAAGGTAAAGAATAACTGATGTCTCGTGATAGACTCCTATACTTAAATGGCGGTTTCCTAAGAATGTCTACACTGAAATCTAACCTCTAAGTATGCATTAAAGAGCTAGAGCTTACTCGATTAGAATAGAACGACTTCACCCGGGAGTCTTTACCTATGTCTAGGCCAACTCCTATTTGATCGGTGATGTTATGAATCCTTTGCAACCTAGTTTAAGTCTTTCTCAAAACGCTAAACTAGGCAATCAATCATACACATGGTGATCAATCACATGTAAGAAGTATAAACACAAATTCATAACACATAGCAACATAGGAATTAATTCAACGATTATCAATTATACGAATAAGTCACAAATCAATTCTTACAAGTCCCTAGTCATATGAATTTAGCCCATAACCATCAACATAGAAGAATCAAACATATCCATATACATAAGTGTAAACACAAAATGCAATGAATAACGATTAAAACTCCCTAAACAGTTGAATGGTGAGGAATCCTTGCTTGGAGCTTCAATCCTTAGCTCTTATCTTCTTTTTGCCCTTCAAGGTAGGTGGGAGGATGGCTCAAATCCCAAAAAATGCTCCCAAAACCCCCAGAATTTGAACCCCTTCTAATTGCTGAAATCTGGATTTTATAGTTTTCAAAAAACTGTTGCACCGGCGCCCAAGCGTGAGCAAATCGGCGCCCAGGCGCGGTCCAGGTGACGTAATTGACTTGGGAAGGAAGTTGAAGGGCGCCCAGGCATGCATAACGGAGCCCAGACGTGGTTGGGGTGGTGCCTAGGCGCCGTATGAGGGGCGCTCAGGCACCACAGTGCGAACTCAACCGTTTTCTTATGTTTCAGCGCAGCAATCTTGTTTCCTTTATAAATTTCTCCAAGGACCTCGGATTTGAGTGATTCAAGTTGTCCCGTAAATAGAAGACATAGAACTACAACTTTCTAGAAGGAAATGTTCTCAAATTCGGTCTCTAAATATACGAAAATGGCGCTCAAACGTGGAAGATGTGGCAGATATCGCGCCCAGGCGTGATTATGGCTGCGCTTGGGCATGGAGGTGCGAACATAAATTGTTTTATATGTCATTTTTCCGCCCTTTCTTCGTTTGGATCATTTACAACCTGAAATCACTTCATACATGGATTAAACGCAAATGTGGCAAGAATCAAGCGATAAATGAACCTAAAACATAAACACAACGAGCTTGAAAACACGTAAAAATGACTCTTATCAATATCCCATATATAACCATCAATTTCATTGGCCCCATTTTCTGAGCAAAGCAATGAAATCAACCGATTTCCACGGGGCACCGTAGTGCTTAGTAAACACTCACAGCCTACCTTGGATCCAATCCACCCCATTTTCTGAGCAAAAGGATTGAACCTTTAGCGGTGTTTCACATGGTGAATACTTATGATGGAAGGCATGATAATAGAATTCCATTCTAACTATCACTCATTCCATCGGGTGGCTCGTGGCAGCAGAAATTAAAATTTTACAAAAGTAAACGTACAACCACCCAAAAACAGGAATATGGAATTGGTTTGATCGAATTTGATGAGGAGGTAAACAAAATTATACCTTTCGAAAATTTCGTTTCACCTCGTACTTTGGATCTCAGCAACCCTGTGGTGCAAATCCACACAATTTCCCTTGGGTGAGAAATTGTCCGTCATCTTTTCGTATCTCCCGGTTTAGAGTGCTCCAAGCGTCGCACCTCTAAGATGTATCCACACCTCGTTCAAGTCACCAATCGTCTTGCTTGCGTGGTAGACAACAAAACGATTCTAAGCTTTAACTCAGGCTGATTATGTGAATGGTAGGAATATTTTCTAAGTTGGTTAATTCAACACATGAATAGAACGACGTCTTGTTGGAAAGAGGAGAGAGGTGGCCGATTTTTAGGTTTAGTGAGGGGGGCGGATTTTTCAGCTATGTTTCATTATTCTTTTAGTCTTCTTCATCTCTTATTTATAGGTGAAGATTACCTAGAGTCCAATTAGGAAAAGGAAACTTCCTTTCTCCCAAACTCTCTAGTAATCCTTATCCTATGAAGACTTGTAGGAGGGGAAAACTCTTTTCCTCCTCCACCACATAAAAAACCGCCCCCTCCCTTATTTTTTCTCATAAAAATAAGTCAACACAAGTCAATTGGATTCTAGGATTTAATTTTGACTTTTCAATTTAATTATAGGTTCAACCCATCAATTAAATACAAGTCAAATTAAATACAACCAACTAATTCCAACATTTATTTATTTAACTTGGGCTCTACCCAATTAAATAAAATACTTGGACTCTACTAGGTCCATTAATTTAATTAATTCTATAAGATTAATTAAAAGAGTAAAATTAATTGAATCCTTCAATTAATTTATATTCCATATTAGGAAAGTACTACACTTTCCTAATTCCCTCAATTTCCTCGAAATTGATTAATCACATCTATTCAAGCAGTGACTCTCTCGAGTTAGTGTGTGACCCCTTAGGCTCGTGTCTATCTAGTAGTAAGTACACTTTCCCACAGTGCTAGTGTACTTTCCTAAAATGGAAAGTACTAGATTAAATCAATCTTTCAATTTAATCAAGCCTCGAATCAATCACCAAGCTAATTCTCGGCACTTACAAATCGCGGTTGCCCACCTAGCATAGGGTCCCGAAGACCTAGATAAAACAAAAGTAAAGATACGCCTTTCGCGATCTTGATCCTCGCATAAGTAAGATCCCTCTATCTAATCTCCTGATTGAATCTAGAACAGTGGCTAAGGTTGAAGCTCTATTAATTCAATACTATGTTTCCCACGTTATGTGAAATCGACTTCGACTATCTAAACGAGGAAACCCTACGCCTCTTTAGATATCATACTTCGGCCGAAGATTCCTTAAGTCGATTCACTATGTAATCATAGGAGATTAACCGACTTGCTAATGTCAGAGATAGATTCCTCTCGATTCTCACGTGCCTTACTATGTAAGACGTGCATGTCTGAGTCTGCCCATATTCGATCATCTAAAGTGATCATGTAACAAATCAAGAACATGCGCGGTTACGCATAAGACATCCAATGGAATCTTAGGTCCATAAGGATTACTCTTATACTACATGACCACTGGAAGTTCCACATTCAACTGGGAATCCATATCAGGAACTTCCATGGGGTTGTTCAGTTCGCCCATTACCACAATGGCAACCCTCATATATGCATTGGCTTTCACCGTTGACACGCGAAATCCTAGCAAGTATACTAGGTCGTGCAAAGTAATAAAGTGGACTATTTAGCCCGGGGTGTATCGTCTCCACAGGGACAATTGGATTCAATGCTCGTAATTGCTATATTACCTATTTCTAAGCTAAATCAATTTATAAGATGATAGGTGTTTATACTATGAAAATAACTAAAGATAACTAAAATGATTATCAAGGTAATAACTCAAATGGAAAGAGGTGATTGGGTTATGATCCTACTATGTTCTATTCTATGTTCATGAACTCTTAATTACCCGGATTTTTAGGACGCCCTTGTTATGGCGAAACCCCCTAACGTATTTATTATTCAATCTCTTGAAATAACAAGCCTATACTAGTTAACAACTCCCTATATCTCTATAGTGAAGATTGAATTAACTAACATGCATTTAGGTTCAAAAGAGTTCCTTGTTTACGAAGATCCTACATTCAATCGGGTCATCTTATCACAAAAAGCCACACAACGCAATCGATTCTATCTCTAGTCAATTGTTACGTTATGATGTTTGATTTTTCGATCTCCCTTTATCTATCTCCTCTCGGTCTCAAGACAAAGCATTATATCAAACACATGGTGATCATTCATGTGAAAGCATTAAGCATAAAATCAAACATGTAACAAGAATGTAATAAATCCGGAAATTAATCATTCATTAAACACAAAACATCACAAAGTATTTATATAACCCAACCACAAAGATGCTTAGCTCATACTTATAATAACAAATGATTCAACAATTCTATAAGACATAGTTGATAAACTAATCAAAGAGAAAGAGTTGAATTACTCCCTATTACAAGGTGTGAATCCAAGCTTTTAATGATGAAAATGGCTCCTCAAGCTTCCTTGAGTCTTCCTATGGCTTCCCTATGTGTTTTTAGAACAAGTGTAAGTGTTTTCCAAGAGAAAAATGTGTTATAAAGAAGGAAAACGGCGGACTTAAAATTAGGGCATCGGGCAAATCGGACCGCGGCACACATTCTAAACCGACCGCGGCTCGGATGGCAAGCCGTGCCGCGGCACAGTGCCGCGGTCTAAAAAGCAAGTCATGCCGCGGTTTGCCGAGGTCCAACAGGGTGCCGAAAGGTCATAACAGGGCCGCGGTGTTCTGGGCGCCGAAGGCCGCGGTCCTATACCGCGGTCCTATCCGGGTTTCTCATGGCATTGCACCGCGACCGCGGTCTTGCGCCGGATTTAGTGCCGTGGTTCTGTGCCGCGGTCCAGAATGGCAGATTCATATTTTTCTTCGCTTTTCCTTCTCTTGTTCTGCCTTCTTACTCAATAATTGATCTATTTGACTTACATCCCTACACACATGAAATTTAAACAAATCAAAGCACTATGCAGGATATTCATTACTAAATTATAACGAAAATACCTAAATCAAAGGGGTAAAAAACTTGTAAAATGTGAACTTATCAACTACCTCCCAACTAGGCTTTGATCGTCTCGATCAATAGATGGTGAACAAATACTCATAAGTTCAGATTGTTTGCTGTGATTCGGGATCTTTTAAAGGCCGAATGTTTCGGAACCAAGTATGCACATGAGGCTCAATTTTTGCACTTCCCACAAAAGAGGTGAGTATTACTCCCTCGAAAATAGTCATGATAAGTTACACGTTGCCTAGAACATTCAACAATTTGAAAACCTCTAAAACATCTCGAAATCCATCTCTTAATCATGAACTCCATATCTATTATTTTTATGTCAAAAGCACATTTTTAAAAACATGATTATGCAAACTCATTAGATAATAAAAACATTGAACTAATCCAAATCTTTGATAACTTTTCGGTGTGTATGAAGTGTGAAAGTCACGATCAAAAGGTCTTTTCGGCTTGTAACGTAAGGCTAGGTAATGGCTTGGACGGGAATATATGGATAAAGTGACTAAATTCAAGAGAGCATACAACGCAATATCATCGAGCTAAACACTCACTTATCAACCGAACAATTCTGTACCTCTTGTCACTTATCACATTGAAGTCTAGTTCATAGCCTTGTCGAGAGCACAAATATATATATATATATATATATATATATATTTTTTTTAAATACAAATCTCGACTATTTAAGCAACTTTCAGTTCTTCATTTCATCCCCTCTTTTCACATAAAATCCAAACCTCCAATATTTTATCATAAGCAAGAACGACACCACCTTCTAAACCACAAATCAATGAGCTTCGATACCCAAAACAAAGTGTATACCCAAATAAATATCAAATAATATGAAGTTCTATGCTCTCTCAATTAGGAAATAGACTTTGTTTTACTTTTAGGCTAAAGGGTGGTTGGTGTGGCTTACGAAAGAAAGACGAATGGTGGTTTTTAGTGTGCTTAGCACACTCCATTCTTATCAATATGGCTCAAAACAAGGTCTAGAGATTATGCAATATAGTGAAGGCTAAATGTAAGGCTAGAGACAATGAAAGATGGCCTAAATCATTTCATGACTTTGCACAATCAATACACACTTAAAAATCGACAAAAGTGAAAGTTCAATGCTTTAAATCCTCAACAATTCACATAAGCATGGCTAAAAAGGCTTTCACATGTAAAATACGACAATCGATTTCATCTTAGATGAAGTAGAGACACTCAAACGAATCATGTTCCAAGCAAAAGTATGACAAATCATGAAATCATTGATTATCATAGTTTTCTAATCCCAAATCAAGCATGAATCTTAACAAATGAGCACAAATTACACCAATTCGCCTTATCACAATAAAATATGGGACGTCTAAACCCACCCCCCAACTAATCAAGTACATTGCCCCCAATGAACGGACATATAGATGCAAAGAAGAAGAAAGAAAGACGTCCCTGAGTGTGGAAGGTAAGTGATGTCCAAAAAACGAAAGAGCAACAAGGCGTAGAGTCTGAAACTAAAGGCGAGCCATCTGTTGAGTTAGAAAAGATAAGAAAGAGCATCATAACACTAAGGTCACACATAATGAGAAAAGCATAAACACCACAACCAGAAAACGACAATAAACGGAAAAAAAAAAACAACAATACAACCGTTCAAAAGGAAGAAAAGAAAAACAATAAAATGTCTAAGGGGATGTGGGCATAGCGTCATCAGGAGCTTCGGAAGTGTCGGGCTGTGGATGGGGTGGGGATTCCCAGGCAGGGGGTGAAAGTGGGGTACTGGAGCCGGAGTGGAGGTTCTCGAAACTGCGTATCTGATAATCCCATAGGCGCTTTTGGCGCCTCTCAGTTCGGTCCAACTGTGTAGTGATCCCGTGAAATGCTGTCGTCATCGTATCAAAACCCTGATGCATATCCATCCGTAAAGCATGTATCTGAGCATCGAGGTGTTCATACCTCGCAGTCTGAGAACATGGGGCTGGGGGAAGGACAGCGGGAGCCTGCATATGAGGAGGTACATCAGCAGCACCGGCATCCGCATAAAGTGGTGGAAGCGGTGCAGCAATGCTGGCATCATCAAGATCGCCCATAGGCCGTGTCGTGGCCTCAGAAGAGTGAATAGAGACACACGCGCGTATAGCTAAGGCAGTGATCAAATGAGGGTGCGCCAGATTCTGTGTAGTGCTCTTCTGAATCGATTCCAACAGAGATTTTTTTAATATGCGGCCTACATCAATGCTGCGGCCACTCATAATGGCATAAAGAAGAGTTGCTCGGCTCTTTAGCACCATACTGACCGATGTGGTGGGAAGAAAGCGGGCCGTAATGAATAGATACCATAACTTGGCCTGGGGCAGAAGGCACGTGCGGGGAAACTTGACCGGAATGCCCCGAGTCGTTATCCAAGTGGACCCGGGGTGGCAAAGGGTGTTCATCAACTCCATAGGGTCGGGCTCAAAGTGCAAAAATTCCTCATTGCCAACGTATGGAAGCTCAAAGAGTCGGCGGATGGTTTTCTTATCAAATTTAACCGACACACCCCGCACTGTAACCCGATTCTTCCGTTTGACTCGATCAAAGTCGTGAGCATTGGCATAAAACTCACGAACCACCGAGAGGACAGCAGGCTGAGGGGTTTTCACAAATTTAGTCCACCCACGGTTTTGGATTTGAAAGAGAATTTCCTGATTCCGATCAGTAACATTTATTCCACGCTCAGGAACACAATTCTTAGACAGGAAAATCTCAGAGTAGCGTGTAGATGCTTCTAAACTCACAAATTTAGATCTATCATAAAGTGGAACCTCAGACTCTTCGGGCTCGGGTGATGGTGGAGCCTGAGAAGAGGAGGGTTCATCGGCCCGACGTGTGCTCGAACGCATTGCACGCAATCCCAAAGCAAAAACCGACAATGACCCACAATGCAATACCACCACAAACCAATTTTCTCACCAATCAACACCACAATCTTGTCGTCAACAACAAAAACCGAATGCAGATAGCCCAACAACCAAACCAAGGATACATAAAATAAGCCGGCAAGGCGCACGAATAAACGAAAGATACAAGAGGGAGTGAAAAGCCTTACCCACCGAAAACAATCCCGGAGTTGGCCAAAAGTGCCAAGGCAATTCGCACAAGCATAAACAGCCCCTGTAAATCTGGAAATTGCAAAAAGAGAACCCCGAATTTGTTGAAATTTGGCAAAATACCCCCTGAAATTAGTTAAATTGTTAGAAGAGGCCCTGAAAGTCGAAATGTGAGCAGCAATCGACCCTCAAACTCTGAAAATCAAACAAATTGGCCCTTATCCGATGGGAATGGTAGAAAAATCGGACCCCAATGTGAAATTTTGAAAAAAATTCGCCCTAGGCATGAACCCTAGGAGAAATCACCCAAAAGTCACCTAAAATCCGAAAATAATCGGTGGGATAGAGAGGAAAGATCGAAAATAGGATGGGTAATGGTGATTTTTAGGTTTGGAAGTGAAAGAAGGTCGGATTTTGGGGCGGGGAGGTGAATAATGCCGCGGTCGAGTGGGTGGAAGAGAAGAATAGTGGGAAAATGCAGTAGAATTCAGCCCTTAAAGTGCTGAATATCCGCGACGTGCCGCGGTCCCGTGCCGCGGCACAAACCAAACCGCGGTCCAGGGACGCGGAATGGTGCACTTGTGCACTTGGCAAAGAAGGGAGGGGGAACCGCGGTATGGTTGTAGAAAATCACATTGACGCCGCGGTTTCGAGCCGCGGCGCAGAAAGTGCGTACCGTTTGCCCGTATTTTTTTTCAAAGACGGCCGCGGTCCTGTGCCGCGGTACAGTGCCAAGATGTGTAGGCATGAACTAGGTGCCGCGGCACTGAACTGCGGTCCTGTTCCAATTTTTTTTTTTTTTTTTTTTTTTTTTGAAAATAAAAACGCAGCAACCGAAAAGTCAACAAACCCTGAAACAAGAAATCAAAAATAACTCAGCTCAAGAAGTAAAACAAAAGGAAAATTAATGAAAAATTAAGAAACATGAAAAACGTGGGTTGCCTCCCACGAAGCGCTGGTTTATAGTCATTAGCTTGACGTTTCAAGAGGGGATCACGGGGATGGATCCTGAAGCGGGACTGTGTGCTTGTCCTTGCTCCATCCTTGATGAAAATAATGTTTCAACCGGTGCCCATTTACAGTAAAAGTACCCTTTACCTCGTCTTGAGTCTCAATAGCCCCGGATGGATAAACCTTTGTGATAGTGAAAGGACCTGACCACTTTGAACGGAGTTTGCCCGGAAAAAGTCGTAGGCGAGAGTTGAAAAGAAGTACCACATCGCCAACTTAAAATTCCCGGGGTGTGATCCTTTGATCATGCCATTTCTTCGTTCGTTCCTTGTACAACTTGGCATTCTCATATGCCTCATGTCGAAATTCGTTAAGCTCATTAAGTTGGAGTAACCGATTTTTACCTGTAGCTTGCATATCAAAGTTAAGCATTTTAATAGCCCAATATGCTCTATGCTCAAGTTCGACAGGTAGGTGACATGCTTTTCCAAAAACAAGGCGGTAAGGTGACATGCCGATTGGGGTTTTAAACGCGGTTCTATATGCCCAAAGTGCATCATCTAGCTTGAGGGACCAATCCTTCCTAGAGGAACTAACTGTTTTTTCTAAGATGCGTTTAATTTTCCTATTCGACACTTCTACCTGTCCACTCGTTTGAGGGTGATACGGGGTCGAGACCTTATGTGTGACACCATATTTTGTTAAAAGAGCATCAAATTGTTTGTTCCGAAAATGTGTGCCACCATCGCTAATAATTGCTCGAGGAGTGCCAAAACGAGTGAAAATATGCTTCTTTAAAATCTTAGCACTACTCGAGCATCATTAGTTTGCAATGCTTCCGCCTCAACCCACTTAGACACATAATCAACGGCTACAAGTATGTACTTGTGGGAATGAGAATTAGGGAAGGGTCCCATAAAATCAATTCCCCACACATCAAAAAGTTCGCATTCTAGCATATTATTTAAAGGCATCTCATGCTTTCGAGAAATATTGCCAACACGTTGGCATTTATCACACGATGCAACAAAAGCATGGCTATCTTTAAATAAAGTAGGCCAGAAGAAACCCGATTGTAGCACCTTGAGGGCGGTCTTAGTGGGTCCGAAGTGTCCTCCAATGACACCATCGTGACAGTGGCGCAAGATAGACATTGTTTCCTCGAAGGGAACACACCTCCGGATAATACAATCTGCACAAAACTTTAAACAAGAAAGGATCATCCCACAAATAGTGCTTAGCTTCAGATAGGAATTTCTTCCTCTGATGATAAGTAAGATCTGGGGGGAGTTCCCTCGTGACAAGAAATTTGCAATATCAGCAAACCAGGGGCGGGGTCCATTAATGATAGCATAAAGATGTTCATCCGGGAATTCTTCTAAAATTGGTGTGGCATCTAAAATATCTACCCGAGAGTCCTCAATTCTAGAAAGGTGGTCCGCAACAACATTTTCTACCCCCTTTTGTCTCTAATTTCGAGGTCATATTCTTGTAACAACAAGATCCACCTAATCAATCTTGGTTTTGCATCTTTTTTAGAGAGGAGGTATTTAAGAGCTGAATGGTCGGTATATACAATGACTTTATTCATGACAAGGTATGAATGGAACTTATCAAAAGCGAATACAACAGCTAGTAACTCTTTTCAGTAGTTGCATAATTCTGTTGTGCATCATTAAGTGTCTTACTCGCGTAATAAATTGTTCGAAATACCTTATCCTTGCGTTGACCAAGGACTGCACCTACCGCGAAATCACTTGCATCACACATTAGCTCAAACGGGAGACTCCAATCGGGTGCCACGATCACGGGAGCCGTAATTAATTTTTCTCGAAGAGTGTGAAATGCCTGTAAACACGTAACGTCAAAATCAAATTGTGCATCTTTCATGAGGAGATTAGAGAAAGGTTTCGAAATATCGGAAAAATTCTTAATAAACCGTCTGTAAAACCCGCATGACCCAAGAAACTCCTCACTCCTTTGACAGATGTGGGAGGAGGAGTTTCTCGATAACTTCCACTTTAGCGGGATCCACCTCAATACCTTTGTGTGAAATACGATGTCCCAAAACTATGCCTTCTTGTACCATAAAGTGACACTTCTCCCAATTTAAAACAAGGTTAGTATCCTCACATCTCTGTAAAACCAATGATAAATTTTCAAACAAGAATCAAATGAAGAGCCAAAACAGAGAAGTCATCCATGAATATTTCAATGAAATTTGGAACCATATCATGAAAGATAGCCATCAACAACGCTGAAATGTGGCAGGCGCATTACAAAGGCCAAATGGCATTCGTCTATAAGCAAATGTACCATAAGGACAAGTGAAAGTCGTTTTTTCTTGATCCTCCGGTGAAATAGCAATTTCTTATAAACCGAATAGCCATCTAGAAAACAATAGAATTCATGTCCGGCTAACCTTTCTAGCATTTGGTCAATGAAGGGGAGGGGAAAGTGATCTTTCTAGTAGCATCATTTAATTTCCTATAGTCAATACAAACACGCCAACCTGTCACGGTGCGAGTGGGATTAACTCGTTTTTCTCATTTGAGATAACGGTTATCCTCCTTTCTTTGGCACGACTTGGGTTGGGCTTACCCATGCACTATCTGAAATAGGATATATTATACCTGAGTCAAGCAATTTAATCACTTCCTTTTTTACTACCTCTTGCATCATTGGATTTAGTCTCCTTTGAGGTTGGATTGTGGTCTTGTAATTGTCCTCCATTAGGATTTTATGCATGCAGATAGCTGGACAATTCCTTTGATGTCTGCGATCTTCCAACCGAATGCCCTTTTGTGAGTCCTCAATACTCGTAATAGTTTTCTTCCATGCTTCCTGTCAAAGATGAAGAAATAATCACAGGTAAAGTTTCCGAAGTATCAAGAAAAGCATATTTCAAATGAGATGGTAAAGGTTTGAGTTCGAGTGTCGGAGGTTCTTCTATTGATTGTTTTGGTGGAGTGGTCAATGGGCGATCTAGAGATTCAAATCTTGGTCGATAACTCCGTTTATAGGCGGATTGGCCTCAAGGCTAGCCAACATCTCTTGTAAGTGCTCCACATCGGTCTCTTTGTCCATGGGGCCAATTAGCAAGTTTTTAATAAGTCATCATCATTATGAAGCTGAAAGTACTCAACAGAAGCATGATCAACAATATCAATAGCATAACAAGTAGGGTAGTGGAAAGATGCCTCATTGCTTGATATACATTAAAAGTAACATGATCTTCACCTACTCTTCGTATGAGCTTACCATTAGCGACATCAATTAAAGCTTTACCCGTATTCAAGAATGGACGACCCAAAATAAGTGGCATCTCGACGTCTTCTTCCATGTCCAATACTATAAGTCCACCGGAAAGATGAACTATCAACCTTGACTAGTAGTCTTCGACCATCCCTCGTGGATACTTAATGGATCGATCCGCCAATTGGAGAGAAACGGTGGTGGCTTTGGTTCTCCGAGCCCCAGCTTCCTGAAAAGCGAGAAAGGAAGTAGATTAATACTTGCTCCTAAATCACAAAGAACTTTAGAGAGGTAATAAGAGAACCTATTGTGCAAGGAATTGAGAAATCCCTGGGTCTTTAAGCTTAGGGGAAGCTTATTCTGAAGTATCGCGGAGCATCCTCGGTGAGTGCAACGGTTGCATGTTCTTCAAGCTTGCGTTTGTTCGAAAGAATTTCCTTGAGAAATTTTAGCATAGCTTGGCATTTGGAGATAGCATCTGCAAAAGGAATGTTAATGCGCAATTGTTTAAACATTTCTACAAATTTTAGAAATTGAGCATCAAGTTTCCCCTTTTTTAGTGCCAAAGGAAAAGGTGGTCGTGGCTGTACAGGTTAAGGAGCAGTGCGGGATGCAGATTGCCGTTATCCGAAACAGGTAACTGTGCCGCGGCATTGGACCGCGGTTTTGCGGTGGTGTGCCGCGGTTCAGTGCCGCGGTCCTGTTCGGAAAAATTGGACATGTGGGAATTTCAGACCGCGGTTCAGTGCCGCGGTCCTGTTCGAAAAATTGGACACTGGAATTTAGACCGCGGTTCTGTGCCGCGGTTCAAGTCGGATTTTTGTAAATTTCAGCACCAACGTTTTTACCACTTCTCAATGCGATGCCTGAACCTGTTCTTTCGGGGTGTTTTCTCGGTGTCGCTAGGTAGCGATCTGGTGTTCTACCTGAGAGTTGACTAGCCAATTGTCCAATTGAGTTTGTATGTTGCTCACATTAATTTCAAGGGTGACACCGTTCATCATTTTCTTTATATATTGGAGCATCAATTCCTCAAAACTCGGTTTCTTTTCTTGTGGTTGGTACTCCTTGTTTGGAAAAATGTGTTGTGAAAACCCCAATGCGATCCCTCTAAAGTGATCATGTAACCAATCAGAGAACTGCGCGGTTACGCATAGAACGCAATGGAATCTTTGATCCATAAGGATTACTCATTTACTACAATACCACTGGAAGTTTCACCTTCGACTAGGAAATCCATTTTGCTGAACGTCCATGGGTTGTTCATTCCCCATTACCACAATGGCAACCCCATATGTGCATTGGCTTTTCACCGTGCAGTATCTATGAACGAGAACACTTCTACTCAGAGTATGGATCATATGAGCAAGTCTTTTGGGTTGCATCGATATCCCTTTTCTCGATGAACCCTTTCACGACTTGGAACAATGTTTAAAGATCACAGCCTTCGAGACATATTCCATCATTGCCACACCCATGTGCAATTATGTCCCATGCTATGTGTCATCCTTCGGGACTTTATTCTAAGCCAAAGTAAAACTATTTAAGAATAAAGACATGCCACACATATAAAAGGAGATTGACTTTATTTATAAGAAAACGATTGTTCAACTCTAGAGTTACTATTACAAAGAATGGCGCCCAATAATTGGTGCGCCGGGCACTAACTCTAACAGACTATACAGAACATACGCCACCGTATGACTCTCTTAGAGTGAATGTCTATATCAAAGAATATTGGGTAGTATCCTTTCTGGTGGTCCCAAGTGGCATACGAAAAGGTCTAGAAGGTGGGGGGGAGGGGTTGAATAGACCCTGAAGTCTTTTTCGACTTCAAAAATTTCTTATTAAAATCGATTTGGACGCTTGAAAATGTAAACGCTTAGTTGAGCGTCTACTTTGAAAATTGTTGAAAAGATTAACTTAGACTTAAGATTTGAATACTATAACCACTCAGGTTTAAGCGTTCAGTTCTTTAATCAGGGTTAGCACAGCGGAATGATTTTATAAGTTTTCACTTTGAAAGTATTTAGCGCCTCAAAGTTTTCCTTAGTTGCTTTTGGTTAAAATGTTTTGAACGCTTAGAATGCTTAGCGCTTGGTCAAGCGCTTAAGACTGGTTTGAAATCTTAGCGTTCTCTTTTTCCAAATATAGTTGCTTAACTGTTTTAATGCCTTTTCAAAGATTAATATGCAAGAGTAAGGTAAAGCAATAAAGCAGTAAGTAACACAAGATATTGTAAGGTTCACTGGGTGGTGTAATCCCAGCTGCGTCCTTCTTCTCCTTTGCACTCGAAGGCAATCCACTAGATTGATTATCGAAGAGTCACACAGAGACTTCTACAAAATAGGGAAACAGGAAGAGATGGATATGGATGACTTGAGCTCCTTGGTCACACAGATTTCTGCTGCAAGCCACTTCAATCCTCTGCTTCTGGAAAGACGACCTCGAGCTCCTTGATCACACAGACTTCAGCTCCAATAAAGACCTTCCTTAACAAGCTTCTCTTACTCAAAAATACTGCTTGTGAAGTCAACAAACTTTCTCACTCAGATGAAAGTTGTTGAGGGTTTATTGTAACAGGTTTGTTTGATGTTGGGAAGTTCAAACAACTTGGGATATCTCAATAATAGTGTAGGGTTCTTCTATGAAAATGTTTGAGATATCGGTGACTGTCTTTGGAATGTATTTGAGAAGCTTGATGAATTTTGGCTATGGAGTTTGCAAGCTTTTCTCTCAAATTATTTCAGCAAAGTTTCTCTCTCTGCACACTCTCTAGATTTTACTGGAGGGTACTATTTATAGAGATTCTTGGGATTTGTCCGTTGGACACAATCAGGCGTGTGACTCTCAGCAGCGCGTCAAATAGTTCCTTTCTGACATTCCTGAAATTCTGCTGGTTCCGATTGGACAGGAGCAGACTTGAACTCTGAAAAACTGACAGTCTAGTCAAAAGGTGGCTTGTCCACAAATCATACTGTCTTGTCACATTTAATGCACTTATCAAGCATCTAATGCGTTTAGAATTTATTTTCGTTGAAAATAAATGCCCGTTGGATTGCATTAGAGTCCTCCATGACTTGAGAGTTTATTTCAGGTGAATCTGATCTTGAATCGCTTGAGTGATTTGAGCGCTTGGTTCAACACTACTGGAACAGTCCTTTAGCGTTAGCTAGGCGCTAAGAACATTATCTTGAACGCTGATTCATAAATCCTGAAATCGTTTTTAAGCGTTTGACAGACGCTTAAGACAAATCTTCATCTTCACTTGACTTCAGACGCTTGAATCTTCAACTTCATCTTTGATAGACTCACCCAGAATTCTATCAGCGACTCGGTATCTAATACTTAGTCTAAAATCTACAAAGATAAAAATTACAAGCCTAACAAACTAATACACTGTCAAACGCTTATACAATGTTTTCTTGAAATCATAAACTTACATTTTTGGGGTCTAACATAAAATCCTATCTTGTCATCATCAAAACATCTAACATGAAATTCCTAACACTTTCCATACATGACATCTCAGGTCAAAGGATTAATCTCACACTACGAAATCGAAGGACTCCAAGTTTGACACAGAACCAACAGGTGTCCTTGCGAGGTCGTTCCATTCCACACTTCTCCAAAGTATGAATCTCCATATATGCACTAACCCAGCGGGTCATTGTCTAAGGAACAAGACATTCTCCCATTTAAGAATGACATATACGGACAAGTCTTGGCGAGACTATGATACCCTTTATCTCATTGTCTTTATGACTTGGAACGGGGTTTTAGGATTACAGCCCTTGAGAGTGTTCCATAGTCACACACTACTCTCTGAGCTCTATGTAATCCAAGGAATCTTTATCTAAACTATATAAGCAATTATGATAAATAAAATACCAAATGATTATATATTCATAAAACAAGACTGTCATAGTGTTTACATATTTTTAAGCAAGCCGAACATTAGCTCGTCGGGCACCTAACATGTCAGTTTGGACGGGTGACTTTTGACTTTGAAAATCAACAAGTCACTATGGTTAAGGAGGGAAGGATTGTATCCTTACAAGGGGTCCAGAATGGAGCACAACTCAGGATGATAACTAGAGAAAAATTACAAAAACTTATCAATAAGGATGCTTATGAATCTATCTGCCAGCTATTTGTAGTCTCTCGAGAAGACAAGATAGTACAAGTAGTATCCAAACTATATGAGAGAGCGGAGGCACTACTACTGACATTTGGAAAGGTGTTTCTTAAGCCCACAGAATTACCCCCTAAGAGAGCACAGGATCACTGTATCACATTGAAAGCTGATTCACAGCCAATTAAGCAACAACCCTACAGGTACTCTTATGCTCAGAGGATTGAGATTGAAAGAATGGTGGAGAAAATGTTAAATTCAGGGATTATTCAACATAGTCATAGTCCCTTTGCATCTCTAGTTTTACTAGTAAAGATAAAGGACCACTATTGGAGGTTCTGTGTGGATTATAGAAAGCTTAATACCATTCCTCTAAAAGATAGCTTTCCTATTCCTTTAATTGATGATCTCTTAGATGAATTAAAGGAGTTATTATGTTCTCAAAGATAGATCTTATATCTGGATATCACCAAATAAGGGTTAAAAAGGGAGATATACTCAAGACAACATTTGTGAAAGTATCTGGATTTATATGAGTTTAAGGTTATGACCTTTGGTTTAACAAATGTTCCAGCCACTTTTCAGTCACCTAAGTATTTAATTTTCAAGGAATACTTGATGACTTTTGTGTTAGTGTTCTGTGATGACATACTTATATACAGCTCAGATTTTGACACACACCTTGGTCACTTACAACTAGTGTTTGTCAAATTAGAGGAACACCAATTATTTGCTAAAAGATCTAAATGCGCCTTTGCATAATCACGCATTGATTACTTGGGGCATGTAATATCTGCAGAAGGAGTGGCTGCAGATAAAGAGAAGAACATATGCATATTAGAGTGGCTAGCGCCTAAGACTGTGAAGGGGTTAAGAGGATTTTTGGGTTTGACTGGGTATTACAGGAATTTTGTAAGGAATTACAGGATGTTGGCGAAGAAAAGTCAGTTTAAATGGGATTAGGAAGCAGAAAAAGCTTTAGAATTGTTAAAGAGTCCATGCCCAGTACACCAGTCTTGGCTTTACCAGATTATACTCAAAGTTTTATAGTGGAAATTGATGCGTGTTATGGTAGAGTGGGAGTCGTTCTAATGAAAGGGGACCATCCAATAGCTTATTTAAGCAAAGCCTTAAGTCCTAGAAATATGGGACTAACAATCTATGAGAAGGAATTTATGGCCATAATATTGGCAGTGGGGACATGGAAACATTATTTGTTAAGAAATTTCATGTTAGATGTTTTGATGATAACAAGATAGGACTTTATGTTAGACCCCAAATATAATGTAAGTTTATGTTTTCATAGATCAATTGTATAAGCGTTTGAAAGTATGTAAGTTTGATTGGGCTTGCAATTTTTTATCTTTGTAGATTTTAGACTAAGTATTAGATACCGAATCGCTAATAGAATTCTTGGTGAGTCTATTAAAGAAGAAGTTGAAGATCAGCGTCTGAAGCGTTTGAAAGTATGTAAGTTTGATTAGGCTTGTAATTTTTTATCTTTGTAGATTTTAGACTAAGTATTAGATACCGAATCGCTAATAGAATTTTTGGTGAGTCTATTAGAGAAGAAGTTAAAGATCAGCGTCTGAAGTCAAATGAAGATAAAGATTTGTTCTTAGCGTATGTCAAACGCTAAAGGACTATTTCAGGATTTATGGATCAAGCACTCAAAACTCTCCAGCGATCAATATCAGATTCACCTGAAATAAATCCTCAAGTCATGAAGGACTTAAATACAATCATTCAACAGACATTTATTTCCAACAGGAAATAAATTCAAATGCATTAAATGCCTGATAAGAGCATTAAATGTGATAAGCTATTATGACTTGTGGACAAGCCACCTTTTTTACTAGACTGTCAGAATTTCAGAGTTTATAGCTGCTCCCGTCCAATCGGAACGAGAAGGATTTCAGGACTGTCAGAGAAAAAGCAGATTCATGCGCTACGTAAAAAGCACGCGCTCATATGTGAATTTCCAAGAATAGCCTATAAATACCTCATTCCAGCAAACCCTAAACAGAGAGAGACATACTTACATACACAAGAAAACTTTGCTGAAATATTATCTCAAGAAAAGCTTAGAAACTCCATAACCAAAAATCTTTCAAGCTTTTTACATAATTTCCAGACAGTCACAAATATCTCAAACTTTTTCCAAAGAAGAAACCTAAATTCTAACTGAGATATTCCAAGTTGTTTGATCTTTCCAAAAACAAACAAAACCTATGTGACAAAACCTTCAAACTTTCATCTGAGTGAGAAAGTTGTTGAAACCCCTTACAGGCAGTATTTCTGAGTGAGAGAAGCTTGTAGAAGAAAATCTTCATTGGTAGTGAAATCTGTGTGATCAAGGAGCCCGAGATCATTTTTCATCTCTTTACTGTCTTGTAGAAGATTCTATGTGATTCTTTGATAATCAACCTAGTAAATTCCCTCCAAGTAAAAAAGGAGAAGAAGGACGTAGCTGAGATTACATCACCCAGTGAACCTTACAATTTCTTGTGTCATTTACTTTTATTATTTTCTTGTTTTATATTATCTTATTTATTCAGAAAAAGATAAGCTAAACTGCCAAGCGACTATTTAACCAAAACGAACGCTAAAGCTTTAAAATCATTTCCACTGTGCTAACCCTGATTAAGCGATCTAAGCGATTACCCTACTTTGGTAAATTTCTAAAATTACTAAGTCTAAGTTATCTTTACTGAAGCGTCTGACCCAAGCGCTCAGCTTCCTAAGCATTTTAATCCTTAAAAGTGATACGAAATTTTTGAAATCGAAAAAGACTTCAGGATCTATTCAACCCCCCCCTTTTCTAGATCCTTTCGTATGCCACTTGGGACCACCAAGTGGTATCAGAGCGGTTGAAGTAGAAACCTAAGCGTTTCCGATTGTAACTGCTTGTTTAGATCCATTTTTCTAAACTTAGTCGCTTTAAATTTTCTCTTAAACATCTCATTATGGCTTTTAACAAAATGCCTAAGTTGGTAGAGTCAAACTATGATTCTTGGAAACTTAGAGCATTCGCATATCTATGTTCTTCCGATAATGAAATGTGTGATGTAATTTCAGATGGCCCCATTAAGATCATGACAGTGATAACTCGAGCACCTGGAGCTGATGAAGCAACTCCAGATGGGAATGTCAAAAAACCCAAATTAGAATGGATGCCAGATGATAGAAAAAGAGCGAATCTAGATGATGTTGGAAGAAGTGCACTTTACTCAGCATTAGGAGATAATGATGTATTGTTCAACAAGATCAAGCAATGTAAGACTTCCAAAGAAATATTGGATAAGTTGGCTATCGTGTGTGAAGGTTCAACACATATGAAGGAAAATAAACTTTCCATAGCCATGCAAAGATTTGAGCATTTCAAGATGCAGCCCAATGAGACACTAGAACAGTGGGACGCAAGGTTTACTTTGCTCATTACAGAGTTAGCGTCATTAGACAAGGAGTTGACTAACAAGGAAATGGTCAATAAGATTTTCAGAAGTCTTCCAAGCAAGTATTTAATAAAGACTGTTTCTATGAGAGAATCACATACATTAGAAACTCTTACTCCAGAACATGTGATTTCAGAGTTAAAGGCATTTGAGTTTGAATTGGGTGAATTAAGTATTGGGTTGACTCATTACCTCGGGTGGCTCGTGGCAGCGGAAATTAAAATTTCACAAAAGTAAATGTACAACCACCCGAAAACAGGAATATGGAATTGGTTCGATCGAATTTGATGAGGAGGTAAACAAAATTATACCTTTCAAAAATTTCATTTCACCTCGTACTTTAGATCTCAACAACCCTGTGGTGCAAATCCACACAATTTCCCTTGGGTGAAAAATTATCCGTCGTCTTTTCGTATCTCCCGATTTAGAGTGCTCCAAGCGTCGCACCTCTAAGATGTATCCACACCTCGTTCAAGTCACCAATCGTCTTGCCTTGCGTGCTAGACAACAAAACGATTCTAAGCTTTAACTTAGGCTTGATTATGTGAATGGTAGAAATATTTTCTAAGTCGTTTTATTCAACACATGAATAGAACAAAGTCTTGTTGGAAAGAGGAGAGAGGTGGCCGATTTTTAGGTTTAGTGTGGGGGGCGGATTTTTCAGCTATGTTTCATTATTCTTTTAGTCTTCTTCATCTCTTATTTATAGGTAACGATTATCTAGAGTCCAATTAGGAAAATGAAACTTCCTTTCTTCCAAACTCTCTAGTAATCCTTATCCTATGAAGACTTGGAGGAGGGGAAAACTCTTTTCCTCCTCCACCACATAAAAAACCGCCCCCTCCCTTATTTTTTCTCATAAAAATCGGTCAACACAAGTCAATTGGATTCTAGGATTTAATTTTGACTTCTCAATTTAATTATAGGTTCAACCCATTCATTAAATTCAAGTCAAATTAAATCCAACCAACTAATTCCAACATTTATTTATTTAACTTGGGCTCTACCCAATTAAATAAAATATTTGGACTCTACTAGGTCCATTAATTTAATTAATTCTACAAGATTAATTAAAAGAATAAAATTAATTGAATCCTTCAATTAATTTATATTCCATATTAGGAAAGTACTATACTTTCCTAATGTCAGAGATAGATTCCTCTCGATTCTCACTTGCCTTACTAGATGTGCATGTCTGAGTTTGCCCATATTCGATCATCTAAAGTGATCATGTAACAAATCAAGAACATGTGCGGTTACGCATAAGACATCCAATGGAATCTTAGGTCCATAAGGATTACTCTTATACTACAAGACCACTGGAAGTTCCACATTCGACTGGGAATCCATTTTAGGAACTTCCATGGGGTTGTTCAGTTTGCCCATTACCACAATGGCAACCCTCATATATGCATGGGCTTTCACCGTGCCAGTATCTATGGAACGAGATACACTTCTCCCAGAGTATGCAACATATCAGCAAGTCTTTTGGGTTGCATCGATATCCCTTTATCTCGATGAACCCTTTCACGACTTGGAACAATGTTTAAAGATCACAGCCTTCGAGACATATTCCATCATTGCCACACCCAATGTGCAATGATGTCCCATAGCTATGTGTCATCCTTCGGGACTTTATTCTAAGCCAAAGTAAAAACTAATTTAAGAATAAAGACATTCCACACATATAAAAAGAGATTGACTTTATTTATAAGAAAACGATTGTTCAACTCTAGAGTTACTATTACAAAGAATAGCGCCCAATAATTGGTGCGCCGGGCACTAACTCTAACAATCTCCCACTTGCCCTAGCGCCAATTGCCCATGTACTTAAGGCCCATTCTTCCCAGATGTCCTTCAAATACTTTTTGGCTAAGGGGTTTGGTGAGTGGGTCCGCTATTTTGTCTGCTGTGTCCACGCGCTCCATTCGCACGTCACCTCCTCCAATGATTTCTCGTATCAATCGGAATTTCCTCAGAACATGTTTGGATTTCTGATGAGACCTCGGCTCTTTTGCTTACGCAATAGCCCCGTTGTTATCACAGTAGACCGTTACTAGATCCCCAACGGATGGAACGACACCCAATTCTTGGATGAAGTTCCTCATCCAAACATCTTCTTTTGCAGCCTCATTTGCTGCAATGAATTCTGCTTCAGTGGTGGAGTAGGCTATAGTTGTTTGCTTAGAACTCTTCCAGCTAACCGCCCCGCCGTTAAGCAGAAATACAAACCCAGAGATCGACTTCGAGTCATCCTTGTCGGATTGGAAACTCGAATTAGTGAACCCCTCTAATTCCAATTCTCCTTGTCCGTATAGTAAGAACAACTCCTTAGTTCTCCTTAGATACTTAAGGACTGTTTTCACCGAACTCCACTGTGCCAAGCCTGGATTCGCTTGATATCGACTGCACACACTCAATGTATATGCTACATCGGGTCTTGTGCATATCATCGCGTACATAATACTACCTATCGCTGAAGCATAGGGAGTTTTGGACATTTTCACTATTTCCTCCTCAGTCTTTGGGCACATTGACTTGGAAAGTGTGATGCCATGTCCCATTGGCAAGAATCCCTTCTTGGACTCTTCCATTTCAAATCTTTTGAGTACGCGATCGATATATGCAGATTGGGAGAGACCTAGCATCCTACTCGATCTATCCCTATAGATCTTCATACCAAGTATGTAGGACGCCTCTCCCATATCTTTCATGGAGAATTTATTATAGAGCCATACTTTAGTCGACTGCATCATCCCTACATCATTTCCAATTAGTAGGATGTCATCGACATAAAGTATGATGAACGTGACTACGCTCCCACTGTCTTTCTCATACACACATGCCTCTTCAACGTTTTGAACGTATCCATACTCTTGTATGACAGTGTCAATACATTTGTTCCAACTTCTAGAAGCTTGCTTAAGTACATAGATGGACCTTTGGAGTTTACACACTTTGTGTTCGCTCCCTTTGGATGTAAAGCCCTCTGGCTTTTGCATGTAAATCTCTTCCTCAATTTCTCCATTGAGGAATGCAGTCTTTACATCCATCTTCCATATTTCATAATCGAAATATGCAGATATAGCAAGCATAATCCTAATGGATTTCAGCATGGCCACTGGCAAGAAAGTTTCCTCATAGTCAATCCCTTGTCTTTGAGTAAATTCTTTTGCCACGAGGCGAGCCTTATAGGTAACTACCTCTCCATCGACTCCAAGCTTTCGCTTGTAGAGCCACTTACAGCCAATGGGCTTGATGCCCTCAGGTGGGTCAACCACGGTCCATACCTTGTTGGAGTACATGGAGTCCATTTCGGATGTCATGGCCTCTAGCTATTTTCTCGAATCAATGTCAGACATTGCACTCTTAAAACTCTTCGGATCAGAGTCTAGAAGAGGTTCTTGAGTACCCTCCTCTTGCAATAGGCCTAGCCATCTTTCAGGCTCCTTTAGGATCCTCTTTGATCTCCTCAAGGTTGTGTGTTTTCGGTGGGTGCCTCTGATGTAGCCTCGTTGGTGTGGCTAATTTGTATTTCTTGACTTGATCCATTCTCATGGACCTTATCAAGTTCTACAGCCTCGTCTTTTCTATCTAGAAGGTGACCCCTCTCCAAGAAATTGGCATTTCTCGAAACAAAAGCCTTTTGCTCCGTTGGGCTGTTAATATCCAACAGTTTCCTTTGGATATCCTACAAAATAGCACAAAGAGGACTTTGTTAGGAATCCCGTACAAGAAAATAGAGAATTACAGCGGAAGATTCGAGGATTCCTACCGGTAGATCACAAAAATAGATCTGATGATTTTTCATGGGTTTCGCAAAAATTTGAACGAATAAACATACCCTTTTGATTCGTTTTTTTATTCTGCAGAACAGCAATCCTCCAAGGGCTCCTGTCTCTAAAGCTTCACGCGAAACGAGCCTTCCAAAGACCCCGAGACTCCTCCTTCTTTTCAGTAGTGGACGGCTAGAGAGGAGAGAGGAGAGAGGGGAGAGAGTTCTTTTCTTTTTATGTTGTGTAATGTTAATTTGTCACTTAGGGTTTGTTCCACTATAGGAGTCCTTGTAAATCCAACTAACTTGTGGAACAAGTTGGAGGCTACTCCAAAACGCCCGAAGTGGCCGCTCCTCCTAGGGTTGCCTTGGATTGGGTGGGCTTTTAATTTGCTTGTCTAATTTCTAGCCCATCTGTATATATTTAAATTTAAATCCAATTTAAATATAATATATACTATTAATTAATTCCGATTAATTAATGTACTAATCAAATAATTTAATTTAATCCAATTAAATTAAATATTTAATTAATTGATTTAATCTAATTAAATCAATCAGGCCATTTTATTCTCTCTAAAAGATTTACACAAAAAGATACATCCCGCTCGTTTCTTATAGCGCGACTCTTTAGGTTCGTCTCAATTGGCAAAGGGAGGAATTACCTAAGGATGTGAGTGTCACCTAGCCAGTCCAATGGACTCACATCTTAACCCAATTGAGTACGAAATGAACGAATCATTTTACGAACCTCTTGATCATAAATGCCGTATGAGTATAAGCCCTTCACTAACGTATCCCGATCAAGTGAGAGTCATCAAAAATGTCAAACTCACTAAACTTGATACTGTGCATTAGATTATAGCATAATGAAATTACCAAACTACCCTCAATGTCCCACATGAGTTAGTTGTTATGCTTTCACCAAAGACTTATAATTTCATTAGCCTATAATCGCACAGGATACTTTCTCGTTTACTATCAAGACAGTGAATCCCATCTTAGCGATCACTGATCCACTGCTACTTGTCTCATTGATATTGCACTTCGAGGTCGACCCCACCGACAAGTGATATGGGCCTAACTACTCTAGTAACAGATCCAATAATACAAGCACATTGATCATGAACCCTTAGGTCTAAGGCTCACGCATACTATTACGATCAGCAATCCAATTATTGACAGTCACTGAGTAAATACCCATGTGATCGGATTACTACCAGCCGTGTTCGAATATGTCAATTCCATTTACATATCTATGATACTTGCTCCCACTATCCCTATAGTGTTCGACTGGCACTCATTACAAGTCGAATCTTAATGCCCAATTAAGATTCTTTGACCTGCGAACCCTTTCAAGTGATAAGGTGTAAGACTCTTCCCATGCCATGTCTTTATTCCATAAAGGGCAAAGAGTCAAACCTTTATTCACATGGACTATATGTTCAATACTTATTTAGATGCCATAAAGATTTATATGAACAAAATACAGATGCCTTTATTAATGTCATTTTAATAGTTTGTACAACATAATAAGATACCCTAATATAACTATTTGTCCTCAATGGCATCCAGGGCATATACCTAACAATCTCCCACTTGCACTTAATGCCAATCGCTTTGGTATCTTATACCCATCTTCTCAAGATGTTGCTTTAGCACCGCCTGCGCTAATGGCTTAGTGAGTGGGTCAGCTACGTTATCCGCTGAGGCTATTTTCTGCACGGTGATGTCGCCTCTTCCAATGATTTCTCGAATTATTTGATATCTCCTCTCTATGTGTTTGGATTTGTTGTGAGACCTTGGTTCCTTTGCTTGCGCGATGGCTCCGTTGTTGTCACACCATAGTGGCAATGGAAGCTCCATACTAGGAACAGCTTGAAGTTCAACAATGAACATCTTTATCCAAACAGCCTCCTTAGCTACCTCTGAAGCTGCCACATATTCAGCTTCGGTGGTCGAATCGGCAGTTGTGCTTTGCTTGGAACTTTTCCAAGACACTGCTCCACCGTTCAAAGTGAATATGAACCCAGAAGTGGATTTTCGATCATCGATGTCAGATTGGAAATCTGAATCAGTATAGCCATCCACTTTCATTTCTCCATTGCCATATGTGAGGATCATATCTTTAGTTCTTCTCAAGTACTTTAAGATTGATTTCACGGCCATCCAATGTTCTTCGCCTGGGTTAGCTTGAAACCTACTTACTACGCTCACAGCGTATGCAAGATCTGGTCTCATGCATAACATAGCGTACATGAGACTTCCCACTGCTGATGCATAGGGGATGGTATTCATTTCTCTTCGATCTTCCTCACTTTGAGGACTCATCTTTTTGGAGGGATGAATTCCATGTCTCATGGGCAAAAGACCTCTTTTAGAATTTTCCATCCCAAATCGCTTTAGGACCTTTTCTAAGTAGGGGCTTGGGAGAGACCTATTATGTTATTCGATCTATCCCTGTAGATTCGAATTCCTAGGACATAGGTGGCTTTTCCTAAGTCTTCCACGGAGAATGTGCTTGAAAGCCATGTCTTAACCGAAGTTAGCAAACCTGTATCATTCCCTATAAGTAGAATGTCATCCACGTATAGGACCAGGAATGATATCTTGCTCCCACTGACCTTTTTATAGACACATGGTTCATCCTCATTTTTGATAAAGCCGTTGTTTCGTACTTCTTCATCGAAACGAAGGTTCCAACTGCGAGAGGCCTACTTCAGTCCATAAATGGACCTATTTAACTTGCAGACCTTATGAGAATCGGTATTGGATATGAAACCTTTGGGCTGCTCCATATAGATATCCTCCTCAAGGAATTCATTCAGGAAGGCAGTTTTCACATCCATTTGCCAGATTTCATAATCCAGGTATGCAGCTATTGAAAGCAGAATTCTAATGGATTTGATCATAGCTACTGGTGAAAAGGTTTCCTCATAATCAATGCCCTCCTTCTGATTATACCCTTTCGCCACTAGCCTGGACTTATAGGTATTCACCTTGCCATCCGCACCTATCTTTCTCTTATAGATCCATTTGCATTCAACAGGTACAATACCTTTGGGAGGATCTGTTAGATTCCAGACTTTCATAGCTTCATTCCATTTTGCAGAATCCATATCCATCATAGCCTGGTCATAACTAGAGGGATCATCTCCATGGTTTTCTTCTACTACTGCATACAAGTTATGCTCTCCTTATAGCAGAGAACCATATCTCGCAGGCGGTTAAGATACTCTAGTAGACCTGCGCACTGATGGTTGTGTCATTTCTGGGTCGGGTTGGGTCTCTTGAACAGTATCTTCCACAAGGGATTCATTTTATTCTTGTAGAACAATACTTCTACCAGCTCCTCCTTCTCGAATGAATTCTTCTTTGAGAAAGATTGCCTGTAAGGCAACATTGATTCTCTGATCATCGGGAAGGTAGAAAAGGTATCCCATGGAATCCTCGGGATATCCAACGAATCGCCCTTTCATGGACCTAGCCTCCAATTTCTCTGCCTTGGTCTTTTTCACGTAAGCTGGGCAACCCCATATTCTTATGTGTTTGAAATTAGGCTTCCTTCCACGCCATATCTGATACGGTGTTCTAGGAACAGATTTGGAGGGACATCTATTCAGAATGTGAGTTGCTGTAAGCAGCGCATGTCCCCACAATGAAATGGGCAAATCTGTGTAGCTGAGCATGGATCGAACCATGTCCAACAGTGTTCGATTCCTTCGTTCTGCTACGCCATTTAATTGTGGAGTTGCTGGAGGAGTAAGCTGTAACAGTATGCCATGTTCCCGAAGGAACTGGTCAAACTCCGCATTCATATACTCGCCACTACGGTCAGACCGAAGTGTCTTGATATGATGCCCGATTTGGTTTTCGACTAAAGTCTTGAATTCAATAAATTTCTCCAATGATTCAGACTTGTACTTCATTAAATACACGTAGCCATACCTAGAATGGTCATCGGTAAATGTGATGAAGTACTGAAAACCACTGCGGGCGATATTTCCAAATGGTCCGCACACATCAGTATGAACTAGACCTAAGACTTCTGTGGCTCTTTCAAAATTCCCTGTGAAAGGGGACTTAGTCATTTTGCCTTGGATACAAGACTCACAAGTGGGACAGGGATCTGATCCCAATAAGTCTATGACTCCATCCTTTTCTAACTCGTGTAGTCTTTGGTCCCCGACATGACCTATTCTCAAGTGCCATAGCTGTCTAACGTTTGTATCATACATTCTGCGTTTTCTTGTTACAGCATTAACATTACAATCATTTTGGACATTAATATAATATAAACCATTTATTAATGACGCATTGCCAACACATTCATTTCTAAAATAAATGTCACAAGAATTGTTCATCAAGGAAAATAAATAACCTTTCCTGACTAAAACAGAAATTGAAACAATATTCTTAAGCCCGTTGGGCAAAACAAGGCAATTGTCTAAATATAATAAATGTCCAGATGATAAACTAAAGGAAGTGGTGCCAATGTGTGAGGCTGCTACACTATGACCGCTGCCAACATTGATCATCACTTCACCATGCTCCAGCTTCTTACTTCTTTCCAGCTCCTGATTCATAACACATATGTGAGCACTAGCCCAAGAGTCTAGAATCCATGAAGTTGAAAATATGGTAACAGAACAATTTGTTTCTAAAACATTAAGTTTTATACCTGAAGTAATTTCTGCATTCAGCATGGGACAGTCACATTTCCAGTGCCCCATCTCATAGAAGTGAAGACATGTGTCTGTCTTCTTTGGACCCTTTTTCTTAAACTTCTGAGTCTTTGTGATTTTGGGTTCTCTGATTTTGCCAGCTAGTTCAGTGTTACTTGAAATAACAGGAAACTTGAATGCACCCCAACTCTCTTTCATTCATTGTTGTGCAGTCACCAGCTTGCTCATAAGTGTCGAGAGTGATCCTTCAATGTCATCCATGTCACACTTGATGACGAAATCCAATAAGGATCTAGGTAATGATTGGAGAATAAGGTCTACCTGTAGGTGAAGGTCCATGTAGTAACCCAGAGACCTAAGCCTGTCTAGCATGGAGATCATCTTCAAAACATGATCTTTAACATCCTCATTCTCTTTCATTTTTATGTTGAAGAGCTCTTTAGATACATAGTATCTGACGGACTTTCCGTGTTCCCCGAACAGCTCCTCCAAGTGCAGCATGATGGATTTGGGACTGTCCATGTTTTCATGCGTGCGTTGTAACTCACCACACATGGAGCTCAACATATAATCTCTTACTTTACGAGCATCAGAGACCCAATCTGAGTATGCTAGTTTGACTGAATCATCCTCGTTGACCCCAGGCCTCGGTGGTCGATCTAGTTCCAGCATGTACTCGAGATTTTCATCATTTAGGACTATCATCAGACCTCTGTTCCAATCAGAGAAATTCTGGCCGTTCAAAACGTTCTTCTCAAGCAAAACTTTGAGTGGGTTTACCATTTCGAGAGAGATAAAATTACTGCAGAAAATGACCATGATTCAATTAGATAAAAAATTAGGACTTTAATTTTTGACTTGGCTCTCACTACATTTTTCGAACCATTGCACTCCCACCGCAATGAACGGAAATCTCATTGGAAAGATTTCATAGTGAGTGATTGAGTTCTTCAAAAATTTCAATGAGTTGCAATTTGTAACGATGTATGGCTCATTGGAACTTTTGAAGTGACATGCCATGTCAACCAGTCTTACTAATGATTCAATCTACCTTTGGCTCATTGATCACTCAACCTCAGCCTGTAACGAAATATTGGTGGTGATCCATCTAAGTACTTTCCCATCAACTCCTATCTATCTAACAGTTGAATCTTATCTTGCAACCTGTAACGGTGTATGGGATAAGATTTGCTTCGACCGATGGCATCAAATGCACTTGAAGAGATATGGATTATGAATTAATGCATAACCCCCATTAGTCGGGACGACGCCATGCATAACTCATAATCCCATCTTTTCCAAGTTTGATGGAGAGCCAGGATATCCAATATCCCCTACTAATTTAGTATTTATTGTGGGAGATTTTTTTATTTTTTTTTGTAAAACCTAGTTATTCTAACAACATGCATTTCCATGGACATTCTAGGTTCATCCAAGCCAATAGATCAATCGGGGTATAGGGGTCTATTACAAATCTAATTTCTAATAGATCTTCGGGCTCCAAGCTAGAAAAGGTCCTACCTCTAATATACACAACTCAGAAAGCACCCTATACATCATACTACCAAAATTAATAGTACAAACTGGGGGGCAATTGCCCAATACAACCCAGATAATACTAAAGCGGTAAAACCCTAAGTCCATGGAAGCATCCACCACAACATACATCAAAGCATGTAAGAAAACTATTTAAGTTTATGTTGGTTTTTGAGTTTAAAATCGACAAAAATTTCAAAACCGATTAAATCTAATTTAATTAGAAAAGATGAATTTTGATTTCAATTTTAAAAGGAAATAAATCCAATTTATTATTTTGTAAATAAGTCAAACTTATTCCTAATTTATTTTGAAAAAATATAATCAACCTAAAATAAATCCTATTTATTTAGTTGTCGCAAATCATAAATAAAAATCCAATTTAATTTATGATATTATTAAATCCAATTTAATATTAAAGTCAAATCCAATTTTAACTTAATTAAATCCAATTTATTATTAAGAAAAATATTTTAGGAAAAAGGGGTTTTGACAAATCACGGGTCGAATTTGTCTATTAGGGTCAAACCCTAATATTTATTAATTTATATATATATTTAAATATTAAAAATATAAAAATATATATATATATATATATGTTAATATATTGGGCCCGGCCCAGCGCCCGTTAGGGCGCACGGCTATGCGCTGGGCTAAGGCCCAGCACACGTTAGGGCGCACGGCTAGGGCGGCTTATGTCGCCCTAGTCTTGCGCCGTGGTGGCAGCGCAAATCAGCGCCACCACCCTACCCTTTTTCTTTTTTCTTTTTTTTTGTTTTTCTAATTAGACGAGTAACGGTGGTCATCACGTGTGCTTCAAAAACACATGGTGGTTCCACCAAGATTCGCCGTTATCGGCGGCGAAAAAACATGTAATCGTGCGACGATTTCAAAGCGATGAATATTTTCAAAATTTCAGATTTAACATCGAATATTAAACATATAAAATCAAACTTTAAAAATCCAATTTTAACCAACATAATCTTAAACACAAAAATCATCAGATCCGTTTAAGTCGGCTCTGATACCACTGTTAGGAATCCCGTACAGCAAAACAGAGAATTGCAGCAGAAGATTTGAAGATTCCTACCGATAGATCACAAAAATAGATCTGATGATTTTTCATGGGTTTCGCGAAAATTTGAATGAATAAACATACCCTTTTGATTTGTTTATTGATTCTGCAGAACAACAATCCTCCAAGGGCTCCTGTCTCTAAAGCTTCACGCGAAACGAGCCTTCCAAAGATCCCGAAACTCCTCCTTCTTTTCAGTACTGGACAGCTAGAGAGGAGAGAGGGGAGAGAGTTCTTTTCTTTTTGTGTTGTGTAATGTTATCTTGTCACATAGGGTTTGTTCCACTACAGGAGTCCTTTTAAACTCAACTAACTTGTGGAACAAGTTGGAGGCTACTCTAAAAAGCCCTAAGTGGCCTCCCCTCCTAGGGTTGCCTTGGACTGGGTGGACTTTTAATTTGCTTGTCTAATTTCTAGCCCATCTGTATATATTTAAATTTAAATCCAATTTAAATATAATATATACTATTAATTAATTCCAATTAATTAATGTACCAATCAAATAATTTAATTTAATCCAATTAAATTAAATATTTAATTAATTGATTTAATCTAATTAAATCAATCAGTCCATTTAATTCTTTCTAAAAGATTTACACAAAAAGATACATCCCGCTCGTTTCTTATAACGCGACTCTTTAGGTTCATCTCAATTGGCAAAGGGAGGAATTACCTAAGGATGTGAGTGTCACCTAGCCAGTCCCGTGGACTCACATCGTAACCCAATTGAGTACTAAATGAACGAATCATTTTACGAACCTCTTGATCTTAAATGCCGTATGAGTATAAGCCCTTCACTAACGTATCCCGATCAAGTGAGAGTCATGGAAAATGTCAAACTCACTAAACTTGATACTGTGCATTAGATTATAGCATAATGAAATTACCTAACTACCCTCAATGTCCCACATGAGTTAGTTGTTATGCTTTGGCCAAAGACTTATAATTTCATTAGCCTATAATCGCACAGGATACTTTCTCGTTTACTATCGAGACAGCGAATCCCATCTTAGCGATCACTGATCAACTGCTACTTGTCTCATTGATATCACACTTCGAGGTCGACCCCACCGACGGGTGATATGGGCCTAACTACTCTGGTAACAGATCCAATAATACAAGCACATTGATCATGAACCCTCAGGTCTAAGGCTTATGCATACTATTACGATCAGTAATCCAATCATTGACAGTCACTGAGTAAATACCCATGTGATCGGATTACTACGAGCCATGTTCAAATATATCAATTCCATTGACATATCTATGATACTTGCTCCCACTATCCCTATAGTGTTCGACTGACACTCAATGTCAGAGCATGTGTCATACAAGTCGAATCTTAATGCCCAATTAAGATTCTTTGACTTGCGAACCCTTTTAAGTGATAAGGTGCAAGCCTCTTCCCATGCCACGTTTTTATTCCATAAAGGGAAAAGAGTTATATGAACAAAATACAGATGCCTTTATTAATATCATTTTAAAAGTTTGTACAACATAATAAGATACCCTAATCGAACTATTTGTCCTCATTGACATCTAGGGCATATACCTAATAGACTTGGGGTCCAATTTGTCTCCCACTAAATGCTTTACATAAGCTGGACACCCCCATATTCTCAAATGATTATATGAGGGTGTCTTTCCACACCAACTTTCGTATAGGGTATTGGGCACCATCTGGCTAGGCGATCTATTCAACAGATAGACAGTCGTTTCAAGAGCATAGCCCCACATGGACTTAGGAACTTTAGTGAAACTCATCATGGATCGAACCATATCTAACAATGTTCGATTCCTACGCTCGGCTACCCCGTTATGTTGAGGCGTGTCGGGCAGTGTCCACTGTGAGAGAATTCCATTCTCTCTAAGATAATCAAGAAACTCGGTAGACAAGTATTCTCCTCCTTGATCCAATCGAAGATCCTTAATATTTCTACCAAGTTATTTCTCTACTTCATCTTTGAACTCCTTAAACTTCTCAAAGGATTCAGATTTATATCTCATAAGATATAAATAACCATACCGTGAATAATCATTTGTAAAAGTTATGAAGTAGCTTTGGCCACCATGAGTGCTCACACTCAATGGTCCACACACGTCTGTATGGACCAAGTCCAATGGTTTTGTGGCTCGTTCCGCATTCCCCGAAAACGGTAACATGGTCATTTTTCCTTTAAGACATGATTCGCAACTTGACAATTCATCTAAGTCATTTACACCTAAATGTTTTGCCAATGTTCCAATTCTTTCTTTGGAAATATGTCCAAGTATTTCGTGCCACATTTGTGCGTTTACTTGATTATCTTGTTTACGTTTGTTACTTTGTTGAATATTGAGATTGAAATTTATTGGGGATATAGTATACATTCCATCCTTCATTTTCGATTCCATAATAAGAGACGATTCATAAAACAAAAGTAAACTTTTCTTACGAATCTCAAAATAATATCCTTCTCTATCCAAAACCGGAATCGAGATAATATTTCTTATTATTTCAGGAACAAAATAAACGGAATGTAAAACTAATTTCTTATCTCCTAACTCTAAGTAGATCGTCCCCACGGCTTTGGTAGCAACCAATCCTCCATTCCCCATCCGCAGGGTCATGTCTCCTCTACTTAGCTCCTTGGTTCTTTCAATCACCTGCAAATCCTTGCAGATATGAACACCGCATCCAGTGTCAAGAACCCAAGAAGTATTGTTAACAGTAAAGTTAACTTCAACAAAGAACATACCTTGAGCCAGAGGCTCTTTGCAGTTCCTTTGCCAGTACCCAACTTTCCCACATTTAGGGCACTTATCAAACTTCTCAGACTTTGGCTTTTTCAACTTCTTCACACCACCATTACCTTTCAGCTTCTTAGTCTTATTCTTCTTCTTGTTGCCCTTCTTGGCTTTTGAAGAGGAATTCATAAGAAGCACCGGTTTGTTCTTCTTGATGGTGCTTTCAGTAGTTATCAACATGTTCAACAATTCATTCAATGAAGCATTCACGTTGTTCATGTTGAAATTGATGACGAATTGATCATATAACTTTGGGAGAGATTGAAGCACAAGGTCGACACAAAGGTCTCCGTCGAGTAGCACATCCAAATCATTCATCTTATGAATTAATTGGATCATTTTAAGGACGTGCTCACTCACAAATGCCCCTTCATTCATCCTTGCTCCAAATAGTTGTTTTGATATAGCATATCGTTCTCTCCTAGTCCTAGTACCGTAAAGCTCTTATAAGTGGTCAATGACTTCCTTCGCCATCATCATATTTTCATGTTGCTTTTGCAACTCATTTGACATAGGAGTTATGATGATGCATCTAGCTTGGATGTTATCATCCGACCACAGTTGTGCGTACTCTCTATCCTCATCACTGCTTTCATCGTTAATCTCCGGCTATTTAGCCGTCAGGATATAATCCTTCCTTTCATATTGAAGAACGATTTTTAGGTTTCTAAGCCAGTCCGAAAAGTTTGGTCCGTTCAGTTTGTTGGTTTAAAGAATTGTATATAGAGGATTTTTAGCCATTTTCGTTTATCTACAAAAGTGCTTAACAGATAATTAATAACGGATTTTCAAATAAAGTCCTTATACAATTTGGTTTTTAATTGTACAAGTTTCCCACTATTTTTCTCAAATCACACCACCCTCTTGACATGATTCGAAGAAATGTTAGTTTCTTTAGTGGGCTTGAGATCTATTCTCACTTCATCATATGCCCCATTTTCTGAGCTAACATACAATGATTTTGAATAGTAGCCTTACCGGACCTTCTATCTTTTTAGATAGTTCTCAAGATGGTTTTCCTCATCTCCCACATGTGCCCCATTTTCTGATCTAACACATGAGGGACAATGTTTGGCTCGACCCATCAAATATCGCCAAAAACTTGACACGCTAATACCTAACGTGCTTGAATAGCAAGTGTACTAGTCGTGGTAGTAATAAAACTGGACAAAATAAGTCCGGGTTGTCGAACCACGGAGACTTGGATTTTAGCTTTAGATTTTCAATAAGAGTAAAGACAATTAAACTAAAGTAAGAGCAAAACAATTAAGTAAACAAAGAACAAAAGTAAGAACAAGCAATGGATTGAAACTCAAGTGTGAAAATAGACTAAGGCACATGCAAGACTTGATTTGATCTTTATTCGCACAAAGACTCTCGTTGAATTATTAGACCTAGTTGCTATGGTGAAAACTCCTAAGGTAAAGAATAACCGATGTCTCGTGATAGACTCCTATACTTAAATGGCGGTTTCCTAAGAATGTCTACCCGGAAATCTAACCTCTAAGTATGCATTAAAGAGCTAGAGCTTACTCGATTAGAATAGAACGACTTCACCCGGGAGTCTTTACCTATGTCTAGGCCAACTCCTATTTGATCGGTGATGTTATGAATCCTTTGCAACCTAGTTTAAGTCTTTCTCAAAACGCTAAACTAGGCAATCAATCATACACATGGTGATCAATCACATGTAAGAAGTATAAACACAAATTCATAACACATAGCAACATAGGAATTAATTCAACGATTATCAATTATACGAATAAGTCACAAATCAATTCTTCCAAGTCCCTAGTCATATGAATTTAACCCATAACCATCAACATAGAAGAATCAAACATATCCATATACATAAGTGTAAACACAAAATGCAATGAAGAACGATTAAAACTCCCAAAACGGTTTAATGGTGAGGAATCCTTGCTTGGAGCTTCAATCCTTAGCTCTTATCTTCTTTTTGCCCTTCAAGTTAGGTGGGAGGATGGCTCAAATCCCAAAAAATGCTCCCAAAACCCCCAGAATTTGAACCCCTTCTAATTGCTGAAATCTGGGTTTTATAGTTTTCAAAAAACTGTTGCATCGGCGCCCAAGCGTGAGCAAATCGGCGCCCAGGCGCGGTCCAGGTGACGTAATTGACTTGGGAAGGAAGTTGAAGGGCGCCCAGGCATGCATAACGGAGCCCAGGCGTGGTTGGGGTGGTGCCTAGGCGCCGTATGAGGGGCGCTCAGGCGCCACAGTGCGAACTCAACCATTTTCTTATGTTTCAGCGCAGCAATCTTGTTTCCTTTATAACTTTCTCCAAGGACCTCGGATTTGAGTGATTCAAGTTGTCCCGTAAATAGAAGACATAGAACTACAACTTTCTAGAAGGAAATGTTCTCAAATTCGGTCTCTAAACATACAAAAATGGCGCTCAAACGTGGAAGATGTGGCAGATATCGCGCCCAGGCGTGATTATGGCTGCGCTTGGGCATGGAGGTGCGAACATAAATTGTTTTATATGTCATTTTTCCGCCCTTTCTTCGTTTGGATCATTTACAACCTGAAATCACTTCATACATGGATTAAACGCAATCACTTCATACATGGATTAAACGCAAATGTGGCAAGAATCAAGGGATAAATGAACCTAAAACATAAACACAACGGGCTTGAAAACAAGTAAAAATGATTCTTATCAATATCCCATATATAACCATCAATTTCATTGCCCCCATTTTCTGAGCAAAGCAATGAAATCAACCGATTTCCACGGGGCACCGTAGTGCTTAGTAAACACTCACAGCCTACCTCGGATCCAATCCACCCCATTTTCTGAGCAAAAGGATTGAACCTTTAGCGGTGTTTCACATGGTGAATACTTATGATGGAAGGCATGATAATAGAATTCCATTCTAACTATCACTCATTCCCTCGGGTGGCTCGTGGCAGCAGAAATTAAAATTTTACAAAAGTAAACGTACAACCACCCAAAAACAGGAATATGGAATTGGTTTGATCGAATTTGATGAGGAGGTAAACAAAATTATACCTTTCGAAAATTTCGTTTCACCTCGTACTTTGGATCTCAGCAACCCTGTGGTGCACTTATGATGGAAGGCATGATAATAGAATTCCATTCTAACTATCACTCATTCCCTCGGGTGGCTCGTGGCAGCAGAAATTAAAATTTTACAAAAGTAAACGTACAACCACCCAAAAACAGGAATATGGAATTGGTTTGATCGAATTTGATGAGGAGGTAAACAAAATTATACCTTTCGAAAATTTCGTTTCACCTCGTACTTTGGATCTCAGCAACCCTGTGGTGCAAATCCACACAATTTCCCTTGGGTGAGAAATTGTCCATCATCTTTTCGTATCTCCCAGTTTAGAGTGCTCCAAGCGTCGCACCTCTAAGATGTATCCACACCTCGTTCAAGTCACCAATCGTCTTGCTTGCATGGTAGACAACAAAACGATTCTAAGCTTTAACTCAGGCTGATTATGTGAATGGTAAGAATATTTTCTAAGTCGTTTAATTCAACACATGAATAGAACGACGTCTTGTTGGAAAGAGGAGAGAGGTGTCCGATTTTTAGGTTTAGTGAGGGGGGCGGATTTTTCAGCTATGTTTCATTATTCTTTTAGTCTTCTTCATCTCTTATTTATAGGTGAAGATTACCTACAGTCCAATTAGGAAAAGGAAACTTCCTTTCTCCCAAACTCTCTAGTAATCTTTATCCTATGAAGACTTGGAGGAGGGGAAAACTCTTTTCCTCCTCCACCACATAAAAAACCGCCCCCTCCCTTATTTTTTCTCATAAAAATAGGTCAACACAAGTCAATTGGATTCTAGGATTTAATTTTGACTTCTCAATTTAATTATAGGTTCAACCCATCAATTAAATACAAGTCAAATTAAATCCAACCAACTAATTCCAAAATTTATTTATTTAACTTGGGCTCTACCTAATTAAATAAAATACTTGGACTCTACTAGGTCCATTAATTTAATTAATTCTATAAGATTAATTAAAAGAGTAAAATTAATTGAATCCTTCAATTAATTTATATTCCATATTAGGAAAGTACTACACTTTCCTAATTCCCTCAATTTCCTCGAAATTGATTAATCACATCTATTCAAGCAGTGACTCTCTGGAGTTACTGTGTGACCCCTTAGGCTCGTGTCTATCTAGTAGTAAGTACACCTTCCCACAGTGCTAGTGTACTTTCCTAAAATGAAAAGTACTAGATTAAATCAATCTTTCAATTTAATCAAGCCTCGAATCAGTCACCAAGCTAATTCTCGGCACTTACAAATCGCGGTTGCCCACCTAGCATAGGGTCCCGAAGACCTAGATAAAACAAAAGTAAAGATACGCCTTTCGCGATCTTGATCCTCGCATAAGTAAGATCCCTCTATCTAATTTCCTGATTGAATCTAAAGTAGTGGCTAAGGTTGAAGCTCTATTAATTCAATACTATGTTTCCCACGTTATGTGAAATCGACTTCGACTATCTAAACGAGGAAACCCTACGCCTCTTTAGATATCATACTTCGGCCGAAGATTCCTTAAGTCGATTCACTATGTAATCATAGGAGATTAACCGACTTCCTAATGTCAGAGATAGATTCCTCTCGATTCTCATGTGCCTTACTATGTAAGACGTGCATGTCTGAGTCTGCCCATATTCGATCATCTAAAGTGATCATGTAACAAATCAAGAACATGCACGGTTACGCATAAGACATCCAATGGAATCTTAGGTCCATAAGGATTACTCTTATACTACATGACCATTGGAAGTTCCACATTCAACTGGGAATCCATATCAGGAACTTCCATGGGGTTGTTCAGTTCGCCCATTATCACAATGGCAACCCTCATATATGCATTGGCTTTCACCGTACCAGTATCTATGGAACGAGATACACTTCTCCCAGAGTATGCATCATATGAGCAAGTCTTTTGGGTTGCATCGATATCCATTTATCTCGATGAACCCTTTCACGACTTGGAACAATGTTTAAAGATCACAGCCTTCGAGACATATTCCATCATTGCCACACCCAATATGCAATGATGTCTCATAGCTATGTGTGATCCTTCGGGACTTCATTCTAAGCCAAAGTAAAAACTAATTTAAGAATAAAGACATGCCACACATATAAAAAGAGATTGACTTTATTTATAAGAAAACGATTGTTCAACTCTAGAGTTACTATTACAAAGAATGGCACCCAATAATTGGTGCACCGGGCACTAACTCTAACAGTCAACGACACATCGACTTCAGCAATTGAATCAGAGGCTTTAATCGCTACCACCAAAAGTAAGGGTAAAGCGAATAGTGAGGTGAAATCAACGAAATCCAATGAAGAAAAAGAGATGGCTTTATTTGTCAAGAAATTCAAGAAATTTCTAAGATATGAAAAGAGAAATCCTATTGGATAAACCTCATCTCAAACCCCTCCCCCTGCTCCAGCGCCTCAGTATCAAGCGTCAATATATTCTGCACCTCAACCAGTAGCGCCAGTTCCTTATCAAGTGCCTACAACTCCTACTCAAAATCTCAGCGCCAGTTATTTCAAAGCAATTAACCACTGAACAGAAAATGAAAACTAATTTGTGTTATAATTGCAGGAAACCAGAACACTACTAGGTAAATTGCCCTTATCCAAATGTGTCTAAGCCCACAAGGCAAGACTATGCGAGTAGAAACCAATTCAGGAGCAACCTTTGTCAACAAGGTTTGCTAGCGGAATCTGAACCATTTTCCGCACCTGAAGAGGATTTGGAATCATCAGATGAAAGTAGTGATGATGAGCCAACAAGCGACTCAGTGTTGATTTGTCTCATGGCAAGAGATGATGAAGTGTCTGACGATTCGCTACCTGAGGTAACCGCTGAATTATCTCATCCTCTTTCTTATGATGAATTACTTGACAAAGTTAATGAATATTATAAAGATTGTCAAGATGCCGCCAAAATATATCAAAATCACTTCGCTATTATCTCATCACTCACAAGTGATAAAGTAACGCTCAAAGCAGAGTTGCAAGTTCAGTAACAATACATTGAGAAGAACCAATGGCTTGAGAGTGAGATTACTCAATTGAAAAGCGATCTTGATATAATAGTCAAGAGAGAAGCTGATCTGATCGCTAGACTTGCCAAATCGGAGCAGCTCGTCTCATCATTATCAAAAGCTTCAAGAAAGTTGGATAATGTGACTGAGGTAATAAGAATGTTTGGTGAAAAGACCGGTTTAGGATGCAATAAATTCGGTAAACAACCAAATAAATCTAACATTACGGTGAACAACGAAGGAAAGGGTGTTTTCTTTGTTGAGAAAGGTTCACAAAGTCAAACGCTAAATGAACCAAGTGACAATGGTATGAGGTCAAATGAAAAAGGCAAAGCTAACTCAGGCAAGGGTTTGGCGAAAGCAAATGATCCACAAAGACAGGTTCATCCAAACACTCAAAAGGCTAAGGATAAATCTGACCACTGTGAATCAAGTGCTAAGCGTCCAGCACCAAAAGTGCAACCCAAGCCAGAGCCAAGGAAATACAAGCGTCAATATCCAAGGCAATCAAGACCATATTATCGATACTATAATAATTATGATTATGACTATGATTATGATTACTATTATAATCAAGGATATTATTATACACCCAAAAAACACACACAACACAATGTGAAACCCAAGAAGACCAGTATTCCTACAATGAAGAGTATGCAAATATGGGTTCCTAATGTTTTAATTCAAACCAAAGTCACTAACAATGAAGGACCCAAGACAACATGGGTCCCAAAAAAAAAATCAGAACTGTCCTTTAAATGCAAGTACCTAGAGCCAACACCGATACCTCAGTTTTATACTTTGATAGTGGATCGTCAAGACACATGATGGGTTCTAAAGATCTTCTAGTTAACTATTGAGCTACCAACGGTCCTCAAGTTATATTCGGTGATAACTCCAAAGGTAAAACCAAAGGTATAGGTATTATGCATAGGGGGAACATCATGATTACTGATGTATATTATGTTGAGGGTCTTAAGCATAATTTGTTAAGCATTAGTCAATTTTGTGATAAAGGCTTTGAAGTAAAATTTTCAAGTGATTACTGCTATGTTAGAGACGCTAAGACTAAGTCTACTAAATTAAGAGAAAAAAGAACAAACAATGTGTATTTAGTAGATTGGGATTCTACAATTGATAACCCCACATGCTTTGTTGCTAAGATTCTAAATGAATTGGGTTGGTTATGGCATAGAAAAATGAATCAATCACCTCAACTTTAAGGCAATCTCTAAGTTAATATCACTAAATCTAGTAGAGGGATTACCTAAGGGTTCCCTTTTAGAAAAATCGCTTATGTGATGCATGTCAAATGGGTAAACAAGTTAAATCATCTTTTAAGAAGAAACCATGCCTATCTATTGCATCTAGATTTGTTTGGTCCTATTCAAATCATGAGTGTTAGTGGTAAAAAGTACTCGCTAGTAATAGTTGATGATTTCTTTCGCTATACATGGATAGAATTCCTAGCGATCAAAGATGAAACTAGTGTCAAGCTCACATCGCTAATTCGTTAATTGCAAACATATAAAGATCTCAAGGTGATAAGAATTAGAAGCGATAGAGGAACTGAATTTACTAACCAATTTGTTGAGAAGTTTTGTATAGATTTTGGAATACTTCATGAGTATTCTGTCCCTAGAACACCTCAACAGAATGGAGTTGCCGAGAGACAGAACAGAACGCTTAAAGAAGCTGCTTGGATGATGCTTGCAGAATCTAAGTTGCCTCAAAGGTTTTGCGCCGAAGCTATCAATACCGCTTGCTACACTAAGAACCGGTGTATGATCAACAAGCAACATGAGAAGACTCCATATGAATTGTGGAAGGGACGTAAGCCTAACTTTTCATATTTTCATGTATTTGGTTCAAAATATTTCATTCATAATAATGGATCCCACAGCCTAATGACATTTGATCCAAAAACGGATGAGGGAATCTTTCTAGGCTATGCCAAGAATGGAAAGAGTTTTCGCATCCTAAATAAGATCAAATCGTAGGTTGAAGAATCCATTCATGTTGTGTTTGATGATACTAACCAAGAACCGAGAAAGGTTAATCCTGATGATGTAGGAATTGAAGATCTTATCCAACAAGCGTCACAAATCAATCTTGGTGATGATAGTGATGATGATGAGGATGATGAGATCTTTGTGCCTATTCCTAAGATTACTCGTGAGGTTACTAATAATGATATTGTCAGAATCGCTGATGATCATGAAGAGAATGGTCATCAAGAGCAAATTAGAGTTGTGAATGATGCAGCGAATGCGCAAGAGACAAATGAGGGTCAAGCGATTGACAATCAAGAGTCTCTCAACTCGTTCCAACCAGACTGTAAATGGCTTAGAGACCATCCACCAGAGCTAGTTATTGGAGATATTGAAGCACCTGTTAGAACTAGGTCCGCAACAATCAATGAGGCCATGTTCGCAAGTTTCCTATCTCAAATGGAACTAAAGAAAATGGATGAAGCACTCAATGATTCAAGTTGGGTAGAAACGATGCAAGAAGAGCTTAACCAATTTGAGAGAATCAAGGTTTGGACTCTAGTACCAAGACCAACTCACCAAGGAGTTATTGGAACTAGATGGGTTTTTAGGAACAAGATGGATGAAGATGCCATTGTTATAAGAAATAAAGCCAGATTAGTTGCTCAGGGTTATTGTCAAGAAGAGGGTATTGATTTTGATGAGATGTATACCCCAGTAGCCCGTCTTGAAGCAATTAGGATGTTCCTAGCATTTGCCGCATTCAACAAATTTACAGTATACCAAATGGACGTGAAGAGTGCTTTCCTGAATGGTAAACTCCAAGAAGAAGTCTATGTGGAGCAACCTCCAGGATTCATCAACAACCATGGCAAGTGTATGGTCTACAAATTGGATAAGGCACTCTATGGCCTTAAACAAGCACCAAGAGCATGGTATGACACTCTCTCTATCTTCCTTATCGGTAAAGGTTTTTCAAAAAGCAGCGTTGATACAACGTTATTTAAAATTACCCATAATGAAGATATTCTCTTAATCCAAATATATGTTGATGATATTATATTTGGATTTACTAATAAGCGATTGTGTGAGAAATTTTCAAAAATGATGCAAGATCAATTTGAAATGAGCATGATGGGTGAATTAACTTTTTTCCTAGGATTACAAGTTAAACAACTCCCTAATGGCATATTTATAAACCAAGCTAAATATACAAGAGATATGATTAAGAAATTAGGTATGGAAAACGCATCATCTTCCAAAATTCCAATGAGCCAAACGCTTAAGCTAGATAAAGATGAAAGTGGGAAGAAAATTGATATCACTAACTATAGAGGTATCATTGGATCACTTCTTTATCTTACCGCTAGTAGACCTGACATTATGTTTTTGGTATGCATGTGTGCACGCTTTCAAGCTGATCCTAGAGAATCACACTTAAATGCTGCCAAGAAAATCCTTAAATACCTAAAAGGCACACAAAATGTGGGCTTATGGAATCCAAGGGACTCTCCTTTTGAACTAATTGGTTATTCAGACGCAGATTTTGCAGGATGCAAAATAGATAGAAAGAGTACTAGTGGTACATGTCAATTTCTAGGTGATAGATTGATTTCATGGCATAGTAAGAAACAACAATCCATAGCGACTTCTACCGCGAAAGCAGAGTATGTAGCCGCTGGGAGCTGTTGTGCACAAATCCTTTGGATAAGGCAACAACTTAGAGATTATGGAACAATCTTAGGTCCTACCCCAATTTATTGTGATAATCAAAGCGCTTTAGCTATGACCCAAAATCCTGTCCTTCATTCTAGAACAAAACACATTGACATTCGATACCATTTCTTGCGTGACCATGTCCAAAAGAAAGATATCTCCATGCACTTCATTGGAACTGACAAGCAATTGGCAGATATCTTCACCAAAGCGCTCAACGAACAACGCTCTCTCACTTTGAGAAGTGAATTAGGTATGATCGATTTAAACGCTTAAACCATAAAGTATCATATTTTATATTTGCATATAATTTAGGGGGAATCTACTTTAAATTTATGACCAAATGTTTTTTTGAAATAAGTTATCAATTTTACGAGGAACTTTAAAATTGTACTTGTCTTAATCTGTGAGCGATTGTGATAAAAAATGTCTTTGAAAATTTATTCATTCATCACTAGCGCTTATTTATTATGCATGACAAAATCAATCTCTAAAAGAATTAAATGAAAATATTCTTAAAAATCCAAGCGATTGATTTGTATCAAAAATCTTCACTCTTACGAAATTTCACTTTATTAAAAAGACTTCAGCGTTTAAGAATATTCCCACTTAAACACTAAGTAATCTTTTTCTAAAACTCATGCATAGTTTTCATCGCTCAATAGTAGCGTGTGGATAAGTCTAAAAGATTAGATTTGATAACTGCCTACACGTGCTTATCACATCAAACTGATCGTTAATGATTCCTATCTAAAAACTAGGCGGTTCAGCAACTACACATGTCTGAGTACGTGTCAGTGTACTATCAGGTGCGTGTGCCTCATGCTGAAAATTTCAAAATTATTCACATGTTTTCAAAAAGTAACTGCCGATTTCAAACCTTTATAATTCACAGTTGTTACCAAATTTTACCGCACTTTTTGACATTCGTATTTATGAGTAAAACGGCTCAGATTTAATTTTTGTTATTTCCAAAATTAATTTTTGTACACGTGTCATTCATCTAATAATCGAGGAGTTATTTTTGCCTCCTATTTAAACCCTTCAGAACCTTTACAGTAAAACTTTATCACTTCCAAAATTCTTCTAATGTAAAAGTTCTTTCTCTCTAAGGCAAAAAGAATATCTTTCCTCACCTCAATCGAAGCTTCAAAAGTTCTTCAATGGCACCCAAATCTTCAAAATCTGCTGCCGAGAAATCCTCCAAATCTGAGAAACCAGTCACTGTTAATGCCAGTTTTCTCGTTAACTGGGACTATCTTTTTGATAACCAGAACTTCCCTCTATGGACTGTTCTTCCACTCGTCCAGGAATCTGGTTTGCGCGACATGATTAGTTCCGTTTTCAATATCTTTGAGGAAGAAACCCTATTCTTCTTCATGAATGCAAAAATCTCCGATGATGGAAATTCCATTTCCTGTGTCTTTCCCTTTGCTCGTGAGACCTTTGTTCTCACTCCTTCTCTTATATCATCTTTCCTCAATCTTCCGAACGATGGTTGTGAAGTCAAAAATGTCACTCTTGGAGATGCTACCAAAGTATGGGCGTTGATCAAGAAGGATGAAGTTGAAGCTGCCTACGAACCCAACTTCAAGAAGAATGACATGAAGGGCGAATATGTCATTGTGCCTGACATATGCGCAAAGATGATCGAATGCAGAAAGGGAAGTTTTGATAAGATTTCAAATATTCAGTACAAGATGATGGTGGCCATTCTGACCAAAAAAAGATTAATTGGTCGCTTTATGTTTTTAATCACTTTAAGGCACCGATGGCCAAGTCGGTAAATCCCAAGCCTTATGGGATTGTTTTAAGTCGTATTCTTAGCACTAGCAGTTTCGTCAACACCGCTGGAAAGAAAATCCCAGTGCTAAAGTTCTATGGAAAGAAGATGATCAGCGAGTTGCTCAAACCAAGGAGACGTGGCGGTGCAGCGGTTCCCAAAGAAGAGTGTGAGCGAATTCTTGCCGAAGGAGTTGTTCGCAGTGATGATGAAGAGCAAGCGACCTCGTCTTCATCATTCATCATCTTCCTCAGAAGAAGAGGTGGTGGTTAAGCGACCAAAATGAAAGATCGCTATTAAGGTTGTTGAGCCAACCAAGACAGCAGAGAAGTAGAAGAAGCCGGAGCCCAAAAAGAAACAGAAGTCTCCTTCTCCTTCTCCTAAATCACCCTCTCCCCCACCTGTCTTCATCATCTCGCCATAAGAGGACGAAGAGGTAAAAGAAGTACCACTAGCCCGAAGGCGTACTCCTTCATCCACTCTAACTGCATCAACAAGCGCTCCAGCAGAGCCAGCGCTTGAAGAACCAATGAGTGTTCTTCCACCTCCGTCTAACGCTGTTCCTAAAATCAACTCCGAACCCAAAGCCTGTACTCCATCTGAGTGGCTTTCCCGTGTTCGGGGTAAGTTCTTGTGCTAAGCAAAGTATTATATCCTTTCCTCGTTAGTTTCTAAATCTCTAACACTAGGATACAATTTTTTCAGCCGAGTGTGAAGCAAATATTCAGACTGTTCTTAACACTCTTGAAGACTTGCATATTCCCATTCGTGCTGATCCCATTACTACTTTTCTCGATTTAGATCCAGAAGAAGTTGTCCCTGAGCCTGAGGAAACTGTGCCAAATGCAGAAATAGATCAAGCGACTGCACCAGTCGATGATAATCCTCAGGATAAGCATTGTAGTCTCTTACTTATTATTTCTACTTAGTAGAAATTTTGCTTGCTTTTCTCAAACGCTTGCATGTATTAGCTCAAAGTGCACAAGCTGCTGATGCACCTCACCCTCCCGAGGAATATATAGAGTTGGATGTTGATTTATCAACAGTGGTGGAAATTGCTAAAGAAGTTAGTTCGGTCATTCCAGACGCTGAAATATCACCATCTCAGGAAGCGACTAAGGATGCTGAGCAGTCGACAGAAGTTGCTGTTCCTTTTGTCCACACTCCAACTGGTCCTCCTCCTCCAGCGGTTGATTTCTTTCCAAGAGGCTATAATGAAGATTTGGAATATTATTATGCCTGGAGAAAAACGATGCTTAGACAAATGATTGATATGGAGCTCAACTTCCAATCTGCGCTCCACAATCCTGATCTCTCTGATGCTCAAAAGACAGCAATTTTTGAGTCGCTTGCCAATGGTGATTTAATTTCAATGAAAGATATTATCTCTCGTTTGGAGTATCTGGAAATTCCTCAAAAAGATTTTGCAGAGTTCGAAAGCAAACGCTTTCAAGAACTTGGAAAAAGACTTGAACGAAGCTATCCATTCCGTCGAACTCATATCCAAATAAAGAATCCTCATATTGGCGACTGGGGAAAGGATCCCGATGAGGATCTGCTAAACAAAATAGGTTATTTATCAATTCCAAAGGTTGTCTAATCAGAAGCCAATCTGTCCTCAGCTAAAACCTTATGCTTATGGAAGGGAAAGGGTGTAGCAACTCACGAACACCCTAACCCTATTAATTAGTGGATTGAAGATGAAGCCAGAGTCTAGGCAGATAACTATTTGCAAGAAAAATCGCATTTTAAGAAACTGCTAAACGCTCAGACTGATTCAGAATTGGATTCAACTCTCAGCAATCGATGGAAAAAGGACACTAGAAGATGGGTAGAGAAATTTGTTTTGCATTATCATACAATTGATGAGATGCTCAGGTATCCATCTCTATTCAATTTTGGAATAGAACACAAGCGTAGAGGATATGCTTTGTTTTTGTTGCAATGGCGTAACTCACTTGTAGGTCCAATCAGACAGCTACCCCACTTTCGAAGAGGCATTGAAGGCTACATGCGGGAACAACTCAGACAAATCAGCCAAGGGGGTTATGAGTTAAATTTTTCTCAGTGACTCCAGTTTCATTTAAATGAAGACACTTCCTCAAGCAAGCGACAAGCGCTTCAAGGACCTAGCCATCAAGTAGTCTTGAATGATGATTTTGTAGAACTTCACAGAGACAGGAGATCGATTGTAGAAAATGCGCAATCATTGGACATCTCATTCGCTGAATATTTTAGCCTAAATCCTTTCAGAGGCTATAATCTTCACCCTGTTCTCTTCTGCGAGCAGAATATCCAAGTGGCCAAGATGATATCGCTTATTCGGCCAGTAGATCAAGAAGCTGCCAGAGTGCTGATGCCATTTATTTTGGACTTCTATAACTCTTACATTTTAGGAGTTAATCTGCCGGAGGATGTGCAATTTGCACTCAGCACTGAAGAACATGAAGACGCTACATTTTATATCCGGCAGACCAACCTGATCAGTCCAAGGCATATTATAGAAGTGATTGGCCCACTCTGAGTCATTGCCATGAAAGCCTCTTCTCCAATCCAAACTATTGAATTAGAAGATTCTCCTACTGTGGAAGTCACTCAAATACCCGAGGCTTCTTTGCCAGATCATTCAAGTGCCCCAATAGTCGAGCCCCCTTCAACGCTTGCAGATCCATCTATGGATCAAGCGATTGAAGAAGTTCAGGGAGTCCTTGATGAGCCTGAAGAGCCTTTTGTAAGAGACAAATCTAAGGGCAATGCTGTTAGGAATTTCATGTTAGATGTTTTGATGATGACAAATAGGACTTCCTGTTAGACCCCGAAAACTGTAAGTATAAAAGCTTTCATAGAATATTGTGTATAAGTACCTGAAAGCTTATTTATCTTAGGCTTATAGTTTTTATCTTTGTAGAATTTTAGACTAAGAATGTGATACTAAATCACTAAGGAGAATTCTGGGTGAGTCTACCAAGTGATAAAGTTGAAGATCAAGCGTCTGAAGCTACAGAAGATAAAGATCTCTTGAAGCGTCCGTCAAACGTTTTAGAGACTATTCCAGGTTACAACTCCAGCGCTCAAAATACGAATGGATAACTCAGGCCGAATACTCAACACTAAGTCAATGATGGAATTCTGAGTGAGCCTATCAAAGACAAGATTGAAGAGTAAGCGTCTGAAATAAAGAGAAGAGACTCAGGATCAGTCCAAGCATCTGTCCAATGCACGAGAAAAACTGTCCTCTTCAGCAAGCGTCCAAAAGGCTAAACCAACACGACCTACAAAGAACGTAACCTGAAGATTCAAACACAAAGCTATCCAAAGACTTAAAGAATGCATGAATCAAACGGACAAATTATTTCCAACGGAAATAAGACAAGATGCATTAAAAGTCGGATAAGTGCTATTAAAATATAAGCACTATAACGTATGGGTAAGCCATTCATTTGACCAAGACTGTCAGAAGTTATGAAACCAAGAACATGCCTAACTAATTAAGTATACCCAAAGTTAGAAATGTCAGAACTCAAGGAATGTTTGGGGAAACGAGATTCCAACCGTGTCAAACGGACAAAAACCACCAAAAACTTATAAATAGCCCTTTCAACAAATAAGTCAAATACATATAGAGCAAAAACCGTGACATATACAAGAGATATACCTGAATATCCTAGTGTGAATAACAGTCACAACCTCTTGTATATAGAAAATTATACAAAACGACACAAGAAAAGAATACCTACTTTGTTGAAAGAAAAGCTTACAAAAATCCATAGCCAAATATCCGTATAAGATTTTCACAAATATTCCAGAGACAGTCAACTATATCTCAAACCCCTTTTTGAAGACCCTACATTACTATTGAGATATCCTCAAGTTGTTTGAACTTTCCAAAACCAAACAAAGCCATTACAAAACCTTTCAACATCTTTCGTCTGAGTGAGAAAGTGTGTTGACTTACAAGCGCCATTTTTGTGTAAAAGAAGCTTGTGGAAGAAGATCTCTATTGGAGCTGAAATCTGTGTGACCAAGGAGTTCAGGGATCAAGTGTAACTTGCATTATTTCTGGGTGAAAGAAGCAAGGGGATAGAAGGTCTTTAGTGGAGCTGAAATCTGTGTGACCAAGGAGTTCCAAGATCATATCCAACCTCTCTCTATTTTGTAGAAGTCTCTGTGTGACTCTTCGATAATCATCATAGTGGAAAACCTCTCTGATAAAGGGAGAAGAAGGACATAGCTGGGATTACATCACCCAGTGAACCTTACAAATATCTTGTGTCATTTACTATTTTGTTGTCTTACATTATACTGTCATATTATATCTTGAAAAGGCATTTAAACTAATAAGCGACTAATTGGTTAAAACGAACGCTAAGCTATAAAAACATTTCCGCTGTGCTAACCCTGATTTAGTGACTAAACTCTGCCCTACTTTGGTAAGTGTTGAAATCACCGAATCTAAGTTAACTTTTCTCAAGCGCCTGAAACTAGCGCTTAAGTCATCATCCCTCAAGCGCCGCACCCAGCGCTTAAAGCTTTCCGAGCGTTCAAATACCTCACAGTAATACGAAAGTTTTTAGAAGTCGAAAAAGACTTCAGGGTCTATTCAACCCCCCCCCCCCCTTCTAGACCCTTTCGTATACCACTTGGGACCAACAAGTGGTATCAGAGCGGTTGAAGTTGAAACCTAAGCGTTTCCAAGCGTAACTGCTTGTTCAGATCCTTATGTTTTTTAGTCGCTTTAAAAAAAATTTCATGGCATTTTCCAAAGTTCCTAAGTTGACCGAATCAAACTATGATTCATGGAAGGTCAAAGCGTTCACCTATTTGTGTTCATGTGATGATGAAATGTGTGATATTATTTCAGATGGGCCAATCAAAATATACAAGATCATCACCAGAGCGCCCGAAGCCACAGAAGAGACACCCGATGGCTATGTGGAGAAGCCCAAACAAGAATGGTCTACCGATGAGCGTCGACGAGCAAATCTAGACAAAGTTAGTAGAAACGCTCTATACACAGCCATTGGAGATAATGACAACTTATTCAACAAGGTCAAATCATGCAACACTACTAAAGAAATTTGGGATAAGTTGGCTACCATTTGTGGTGGCTCAGCACAAATCAAGGAGAACAAACTATCAATTGCCAAAGAAAAATTCAATAGCTTCAAGATGCTACCTAATGAGACGCTAGAGCAATTAGACATGAGATTTACAGCTCTTGTCACTGAACTAACATCTCTGGGTATGGAGCTACAAAATCGAGAAACAGTGGTCAAAATCTTTAGAAGTCTCCCAAGCAGATTCCTAATGAAAACAACTGCAATGAGAGAATCAAACAATCTGGACAGCCTAACTCCAGAAGATGCTTTTTCAGAACTCAAAGCATTTGAGTTTGAGCTGAATTCGGCCAGTGATGCAGTAAGTAATCCAGTGATCGAATCTGGAGCGCTAATGGCATCAATCAAAGGAAAATCTATCAAAGAAAAAATCTCGGATATAAGTGAGGAAGAAGAACTGGCGCTTCTAAATAGATTCAGGAAATTCCTGAAATATGAAAAGAAGGGAAACAGTCCTAAGCACCCAGGACAAAGTTCATATCAAGCGTCTCCCCAAATACAACCACAATATCAAGCGCCTCACTATCCTGCGTCTCCCTCCCTAGCGCCAATTCAATATCAAACTCCCTCTCAGCAAGATCTCTCAGTGCCTGCAGCGTTAAACCAGCGATCCACAAGATTAACAAACGAACAAAAGATGAAGACCAATCTTTGTTACAACTGCAGGAGACCAGGGCATTTCCAAGTTAATTGCCCATATCCAAATGTGTCTAAACCTACAAAGCAAGATCACGCGGATAGAAACCAATTCAGGAGCAATCTGAGACAACAAGGCTTGCTAGCAGAATCAGAACCTCTCTATACTCCTGAAGAGGACTTGGAATCATCAGATGAAAGCAGCGATGATGAACCATCAAAGGATTCAGCATTCATTTGTCTCATGGCAAGAGATAATGAAGCATCTAACGACTTACCATCTGAGGTAACCACTGATTTGTATCATCCTCTTTCTTATGATGAATTACTTGACAAAGTAAAGGAATATTATACAGATTGTCAAGATGCCGCCAAATTATTTCAAAATCACTATCATATTATTTCAGCACTCAGAAGTGATAACGTAACGCTCAAAGCAGAGTTGCAAGTTCAGCAACAGTGCATTGAGAAAAACCAATCACTCGAGAGTGAAATTACTCAGCTAAAAAGTGATCTTGATATAATAGTCAAAAGAGAAGCTGAAGTGGTTGCTAAACTTGCTAAATCAGAGCAGCTTATCTCTTCATTATCAAAAGCGTATAGAACGCTAGATAATATGACTAAAGTAACCAGGGCATTTGGTGAAAAGACCGGTCTAGGTTGTGATAAATTTAGTCATAAAGCCAAAGCGTCCAATGTTACAACAATCAACAAAGGAAAAGGTGTAATCTTTGTTGGAGAAAGTTCAATCAGACAAACGCTGAATGAACCAACAGATATTGGTACAAAAGCTAATGGTAAAGTCAACACTGACTCAGGCAAAGGAAAGACCAAAGCGAATGTCTCACAAAAGAAAATATATCTAAACGCTCAAAAGGCTAAGGAAATACCTTCTACAAGTGAATCAAACGTTAAGCGTCCCGCACCAAAAGTGCATCCTAAGCCAGTACCAAACAAGATCAAACGTCTATATCCAAAACAATCCAGTTCATATTATCAACACTATGATAATTATGATTACGATTATGATTATTACTATAATCAAGGATATTTCTATACACCTAAAAAACACACACAACACAAAACGAAACCCAAGAAGGCCAATCTCTCTCCCATAATGAAGATAAGGCAAATATGGGTTCCGAAAAATCTAATTCAAATTAACGTTACTAACAAAGAAGGACCCAAAACAAAATGGGTACCTAAAAAGAATTAGAACTGCCCTTTTGAATGCAGGTACCTAGAGCTAACACCGACACTTCAATATGGTACATAGATAGTGGGTCATCAAGACATATGACTGGCTCAAAGGATCTACTGATCAACTATCGTGCAACCAATGGTCCTCAAGTTATATTCGGTGATAATTCCAAAGGTAAAACTAAAGGTATAGGTATCATGCGCAGGGGGAACATCATGATAAATGATGTATATTATGTTGAGGGTCTTAAGCATAATCTCTTAAGCATAAGTCAATTTTGTGATAAAGGTTTTGAAATTAAGTTCTATAGTGACTTCTGCGAAATAATAGATGTTAAGACAAGATCTACGAAGTTAAAAGGAAAAAGAACAAACAATGTATACTTAGTAGATTGGGATTCAACATTAGATAACAACCCTACATGTTTCGTAGCTAAGAATCAAAACGAATTGGGTTGGTTATGGCACAGAAAAATGAATCACCTCAACTTCAAGGCAATCTCTCAATTAATATCTCTAAATCTCGTAGAGGGATTACCTAAAGGTTCCTTTAATAAAGATCGCTTATGTGATGCTTGTCAAATGGGTAAGCAAGTCAAATCATCCTTTAAGAAGAAATCTCATCTATCTACATCGCGAGTACTTGAATTATTACACTTAGATTTATTTGGTCCTATTCAAATCATGAGCATTAGTGGTAAAAAGTATTCACTAGTAATAGTTGATGATTTCTCACGCTATACATGGGTAGAATTTTTAGCGTCTAAAGATGAAACTAGCGCTAAGCTCACATCACTAATTCGTCAGCTACAAAACTCAAAAGACCTAAAAGTAACCAGAATTAGAAGCGATAGAGGAACTGAATTTACTAACCATATTGTTGAGAAATATTGTAAAGACCTTGGGATACTTCATGAGTATTCAGCGCCTAGAACCCCTCAACAAAATGGAGTTGCTGAGCGACGGAACAGAACGCTCAAGGAAGCTGCCCGTACCATGTTAGCCGAATCCAAGCTACCTCAAAGGTTTTGGGCCGAAGCTATCAATACCGCTTGCTACACACAGAATCGGTGTATGATCAACAAGCAACATGAAAAGACTCCATATGAGCTATGGAAGGGACGTAAGCCAAATGTTTCATATTTTCATGTATTTGGTTCAAAATGCTTCATTCATAACAATGGATCCCAAAACTTAAAGACATTTGATCCTAAAGCAGATGAAGGAATCTTTCTAGGCTATGCCAAAAATGGAAAGAGCTTTCGTATCCTAAATAAGATCAAATCAAAGGTAGAGGAATCCATTCATGTTGTGTTTGATGATGCTAACCAAGAACCGAGTAAGGTTAATATTGATGATGTAGGAACTGAGGAACTCTCTCAACAAACATCACAAATCAATCTATGTGATGATAGCGATCTTGATGAAGAGGATGAGATTATCGTGCCTAATCCTACACTTACTCACGAGGCTGTCAATGACCAAAGAAACGCTGATGACCATGAAGAAAGTGATCATCAAGAGCAAGTTAGAACTATAAACACTGAAGCGCCTACGCAAAGAGCTGGTCAAGCGCCTGTGCAACGTAGTCAAGCGTCTGATCAAGCTCTAAACCCTTCTCAACCAGATAGAAAATGGCTCAGAGACCATCCACCAGAATTAATTATTGGAGATATGGGAGCACCTGTAAAGACTAGAGCCGCTACAATAAACGAGGCCATGTTCGCAAGCTTCCTATCTCAAATGGAACCTAAGAAAGTGGATGAAGCGCTAAGCGATCCAAGCTGGATAGAAGCCATGCAAGAAGAGCTAAACCAATTTGAAAGAAATGAGGTATGGACGCTAGTACCAAGACCAACCCACCAAGGGGTCATTGGAACTAGATGGGTCTATAGAAACAAAATGGATGAGAATGGGATTGTGATTAGAAACAAAGCCAGACTCGTAGCTCAGGGATACTGTCAAGAAGAGGGCATCGACTTTGATGAAACATACGCTCCAGTTGCCCGTCTTGAAGCAATCCGCATGTTTCTAGCATTCGCAGCATTCAACAAGTTTACAGTATATCAAATGGACGTAAAGAGTGCATTTCTGAATGGTAAGCTCCAAGAAGAAGTATATGTGGAGCAACCACCAGGATTCATCAATAACCATGGGAAAGGTATGGTCTACAAATTGGACAAGGCACTCTATGGCCTTAAACAAGCACCAAGAGCATGGTATGACACTCTTTCTATTTTCCTTATTGGTAAAGGTTTTTCAAAAGGAAGCGTTGATACAACGCTATTTAAGATTACCCATAATGAAGATATTCTCTTAGTTCAAATTTATGTTGATGATATTATATTTGGATCTACTAATAAGTGTTTATGTGAGAAATTTTCAAAAATGATGCAAGACCAATTTGAAATGAGCATGATGGGCGAGTTAACTTTTTCTTAGGATTACAAGTTAAACAACTCCCTAATGGTATATTTATAAACCAAACTAAATATACTAGAGATATGATTAAGAAATTCGGTATGGAAAATGCATCATCTTCCAAAATTCCAATGAGCCAAACGACTAAGCTAGATAAAGATGAAAGTGGAAGGAAAGTCGATGCTACAAATTATAGAGGCATCATTGGATCACTTCTTTATCTAACAGCTAGTAGACCTGATATTATGTTCTCAGTATGCATGTGTGCACGCTTTCAAGCTGATCCTAAAGAATCACACTTAATTGCTACCAAGAGAATCCTTAGGTACCTCAAAGGCACACAACATGTGGGCTTATGGTACCCCAGGGATTCTCCTTTTGAACTAATCGGTTACTCAGATGCAGATTTTGCAGGATGCAAAATAGATAGAAAAAGTACTAGTGGTACATGTCAATTCCTAGGTGATAGACTAATTTCATGGCACAGTAAGAAACAACAATCCATTGCGACTTCTACTGCTGAAGCTGAGTACGTAGCCGCTGGAAGCTGTTGTGCACAAATTCTCTGGATGAGGCAACAACTTAGAGACTATGGAGTAGTCTTAGGTCCAACCCCAATCCATTGTGACAACCAAAGTGCCTTGGCAATGACACAAAATCCAGTTCTTCACTCTAGAACCAAACACATTGACATACGGTATCATTTTCTGCGTGACCATGTTCAAAAGAAGGATATCTCCATGCAATTCATTGGTACAGAAAAACAATTGGCAGATATCTTCACCAAAACTCTCAACGAACAACGCTTTCTCACTTTAAGAAGTGAACTAGGTATGATTGATCTAAATGCCTAATCATTTGAAACATCATACTTTCATTAAGCATAAATTTAGGGGGAATAAAATTCTTTTTACACATAAAATCGTTCAATAAGTTAACAATATTAAGGAGAACCTACATAGGGGGAACCTTAAAAGGCATAACTGAACTTCAGTGAGAATGACCAAAACCATTTTTTTTGTTTTATTATTACATTGGTCATAAGCACTTAGCGTTATACGCTAAACTCTTTCAGACGCATATCAAACGTTTTCTTTAGCGTCTGTGCCCTCTCAAAATAAACTGAACGCTTAGCTTTATTCCCAGCTAAAGCGCTTAGTAAAAAGATCCTTTAAAAGCAAGCGTACATTACCCTACGCTAAACAAGAAATTGGATTAGTCAATCAATGCAATTAATGCTGACTTGACATTCCTCACCTTTCACTCAAGAAAACCCATGGGTACTCATCACGTTTTTCAAAGATGGTTCAGCACATGTACACGCGTAAGTACAATTACCATGTATCTTAGGCGAATACAACCAGCGCTGAATATTTTAAACCAAAAGTAAAACACTACCACCAAGACATAATGATAAGTACTGGGAAACTGTGTCCTCATACATACCCTGAAAAGAATAATTCTATATGTTACGATGACCGCTAAAGCACAAAATGTTACTTGAAAGAGAACCTCAAGATTCTCAAGCGTCAAAATCACACTGAATTATTTCAAGCGTCATTTTCTTCTGAATAGGTCCAGACGCTCCCACAAACTTTTGGCGGGTATTTGAATAGTTGTTCAAAATTTCGGTTCCCGAACGGTTTTCATAAAATACGTGTCCGCTGTTAATGGGCACACGTATCACTTTCAGTATATCAAAAGTCTCTGTTTCAAACTTTTAATCGGACGTCAAAATAGTATATGTGGTTGTTACTAAAAGTAACCGTGCTTATTAAATCTAAATTCACGTCCACAGTCGTATTTTAATGGCTGAGATTTATACTCCTCCACGTGTCAACATCTCAACCTTCAAACACAAAAAACATTCAAATTGTAGTATTTCAAAACACACTTTCTGCAGAACATAAACTCTCTTACACTCTCTTTCATTCGTGCAAGAAAAATCTCTCTCTCTCAAAAACAAAATTTTCATTCTTAATCTCTGTCTACTTCTCACTAATGGCACCTAAGAAAGCTACTGCTGGAACCACTGAAGTTATTGTTAAGGTCACTGAAGGCCTTATAATCGATTGGAAGTTTCTCTATGAAAACCCCCAAATTGATTTAACGGAAATGATGGACTCTGTAGCAGAGGCTGGGCTTCAGAAATTTCTTACCAAACACTCGTACATGTTTCCTGAAGAACTAGAATTTTTCTGGAGAAATGCTAGATTGTCTGACGATGAGACTTCCATCACCTGTTTGTTTCCTGCCCCAAGACGGAATCAAAGACGTTCACTCTCTCTGCGGCCTCTATTGCCCAGAATTTCTCTCTACCTAACGACGGAGCGACTTTAGACACTATCACTGAGGAACAAATTCAAGAAGTCTGGACTCAGATTAGCGCCTACGATGGTGTTCCATACAAACCGTACTTTGAGAAGAAAGATATAGTGAACAGGTATCGAGTCTTAGCTGATTTCTGCAGTAAAAACATTGAATGCAGAGTGGGAACCTTTGACAAAATCAACCCAACCCAGTTCCAGATGATGACTGCTATCTTGCTCAAGATAAAAATCAACTGGAGCGCCTATATATTCAGCAGATTCAGAGACAGTCTACGCACTTCAAACAGACCTTATGGCCTAGTTTTAAGTGATCTAATTTTCCGAGCAAAGTGCACCTCTTCAGCAGGAGTCACCGTGGCCAAGCATAAGTTCTATGGGCCAAGAATCATCAACAATCTCTTCAATCCACCCAAAGTTGGAGGTGCTGCTAGACCTCTCTCTGAGCGCCAAGTTGTACGTGCAGCATCAAATGAGGAGGCTGAGCGCCCAGATCAGGAGAAGGCTAAACGTAATGTGAAGCGTCCCACTGTCACAAAGAAACGGGCTCCTCGAAAGCCCAAGGCTCAACCTATCAAAAGTGATGAAGAAGACGAGGACTCTATACCCCTCATTAGTCGGAAGGATCTGGAAAAGGTCCTCAAAAATATCGACTTTGGAGAACCAGCAGTTCCACAGACTCAAGCGTCCCCAGCCGAAGGGGTAAATGTGAAGCGTATCTTCAAGAGACGTAAGCGTCCAACTGCTGCCATTTCTTCTGAGGCTACACACACGACACTAAGCGACCAAGCCATAGCTGCTATTCCGATATCATCCTTTGAACCACCAGTTGATGTCCATCTGGATGTTGATATGGCCAACATTGTGGCCATCGCACATGAAGCTGCCATCGAATCTGCAAATCTCGAGCCTGATGAACCTGAAATCCCAGGGGTTCAACCATTACTTGCATTACCAAGTACAACAGAGGCACGCTCAGAAGGTCAGAGCGATGCTAACGACGTTGTGATTCATCGACATTTCTTCAAGCTGGATCCCTTAAAGACCATCGATCACTCCGTCGATTATTTCCCTCCAGCGCCCGCAGAAACCTTCATACCTACAGGATATAATGAAGAAAGTCTTATCAATGCTGAGAATGATATCGCCAAGCTCATAAAATTTGATCTGGCTATACGCAACACTCTATTTAACACAGCACTGACCCCAGCTGATAAAGCTTACACAGCTCTTGAACTCAGGAAGACTCCAAATCCCGGCTTCAGTGACTCTCCAGCACAGAGGCAAGGCAAGACTCCCAGAGCTGATGTTGATTTAGCTTATTATCTGGACTGTGGGACAAGCAAACCCACTGGCTTCGCTCTCAGAGACTTCAACATCAGAGTCTATGAGCGTCAGGATAAGCTTGTGAACCCAACGGAAAAGCTACTAAACAGAGAAGGCTATTCTCACTCCCCAACACTGGTAAATAGCAAGGAAAAGAAGCGCTCAGCTAATCCTCTCCTCTTGTGGAAGAATAAAGGAGTACATGCCGGTGAGCGTCCAGCTTCACTGACCGAGATGATTCAAATTGAAGCCGATGCATATTTTGACTGCGTCTGGAACGCTAACTACCAACCAGACAGGTATCGTTTTGAGTCCATCTGTGATATTCATCACCAAGGATTTCGTGTTATACTTAATGCAGGAACTGAGTACTGCATGACTGAGGTAAAATGGGCTGAAGCTTATTAGGGTGACAAGTATAAATTTGAAGAATTGGTTAGCGCTCCCCATCTGTTCAGAATAGGGATCCATGATAAAAAGAGCAAATTTGCACGATACATGCTAAAGCAGCGTCAACATAGACTTGGACCAGTTCTGAAGCTGCCTCTGATCCGCCACCAACCTGAACACCTTTTAAGGCAAGCGTTGTACAAACTGGCTAACTCTTCTCTACGCTTTGCTGATCAAGCGTCCACCAGCGGTTCTTCTCCCCTGTCCTGTCTGAACTTCACCCCTAGCCACTGTGAAGACAACTTTTCTCTCATGATGACAATTATGCCTCCAGTCTCCCTATTCGACAAAATCTTCACAGAAAATCTGCGACAGTGGAATGGCTCTCGGATCAATCCTTTCAGAGGATATCCACTTCTTCCGTCTATCAGACAAGAAGTCTTAAGTCACTATAATTTTGTTTTGTCGCTGCTGGAAAGAACTCAAGCGCTTGCTTCAGCCATCTACCCATACTTGGAAGAGTATTACAGGCTCTATGTTCCCGACTCTCGGAAACCGAAGACTCTCCCAACAGATAGGCTAATTGGCTTCTCACAACACTATTGCCCAGATGCCTTGTTCTCCATCTGCCAAGCGCCTTCCAAAATCTTTCCCACCCATGTGCTGGATATCCTCGGGCCAATGTACATCAGGGCCATGGATAGTCCTATCAGCACGTTCATTCAAGGTACTTATCTCCCCACTCTACATTTGAATGAACTTCTACAGACTGCTACATATCCATATGCAGATGAGCCGCTTGCCAGCTTGGACTTTCAGTTTACGGACTTTAGCCGTATAGAGTCAGCATCTACTGCAGCACCAGCTGAAACGTTACCTGCTACTGAGCGCTCACCAGAATCCCCTCAAGCGCCTAATTTCCCCAGTCCAACTGAATCCGACTCTACTGCATCCACCGAGTCCAACAGTGCCCCAGAGCCTCGAGGAACAGTATTTAATCCTAATTATCAAGTACCTATTGAATCTCTCAAACACACATCCCGTTGCCTCGACGAATGACTGAATGCCTCAACTCAAATACAGCAACTATCTACAGCTACTCAGGCAAGTCATGTGGCTTTAACAAATGATCTAAACCACCGTTTCACGGCTCTTGAGACCTCTCTTACAGACGCTAATCACGCTCAACTACTGGTCATGAAAGAACACTTCGACCAGCGTCTGACCACTCTTGAGGCCTCTGTCGCTCAGATTGCTACTCAAGTCAGTCTTCTTACTCAGCATTTCATACAGACTGATGATGGCAATAAGGGGGAAAAGAAGGGAGAAAAGAGGAAATCTTCAACATCTAAAGATCAAGATCCTCCTCCACCATCCAAGCGTCAACATATTGATACTCCCCTCACACTAAGTACAGAGCCAAGGTATCCCTATCCTTCTTGGGTAACTACCTCGGTGGGAGCGTCTAATAAAAAAGAAACCCCAAGAGTGCTCTATCCAAATCTTCCATTACCTTCAAGAGCACTGCTTGAACAATTTGATATTCCTCTTCTCAGAGCGTCAATTCCAGAACCATCTGATCCAGCAGTCTTAGCCTTAGAGAGAAAAATGTCTGACTTTGACCAAACCTTCAGAATTTGCCTACGATACATAGGCATCAGTCCAGAGGAATGGGATAAGCAGCTCATTACTTTCAAGGCACGACAAGTAAAAGAAAACAAACATATAATCAGTAAAGATCATGCTGCGATGATGACGCTAGAAGATCAGATAACTGAAGCAATCCGTGCTGAAATGACTAAGAGATACAAGATCAAATCACGATCTTGATTTTTACTTATGATTCTTTCATTTCAGTTGTAAAATGCTTGTACTATGAAAGATATATATAAAATGCATTTTACAGCTGAAACATCTCGTTGAAGCTCAAACTAACTTACTAACCTACGCTAACTCGTACTTTAGGTATCTAACGCTTGAACTAAATAGGTATTGCCATCATCAAAAAGGGGGAAATTGTTAGGAATTTCATGTTAGATGTTTTGATGATGACAAATAGGACTTCCTGTTAGACCCCGAAAACTGTAAGTATAAAAGCTTTCATAGAATATTGTGTATAAGTACCTGAAAGCTTATTTATCTTAGGCTTATAGTTTTATCTTTGTAGAATTTTAGACTAAGAATGTGATACTAAATCACTAAGGAAAATTCTGGGTGAGTCTACCAAGTGATAAAGTTGAAGATCAAGCGTCTGAAGCTACAGAAGATAAAGATCTCTTGAAGCGTCCGTCAAACGTTTTAGAGACTATTCCAGGTTACAACTCCAGCGCTCAAAATACGAATGGATAACTCAGGTCGAATACTCAACACTAAGTCAATGATGGAATTCTGAGTGAGCCTATCAAAGACAAGATTGAAGAGTAAGCGTCTGAAATAAAGAGAAGAGACTCAGGATCAGTCCAAGCGTCTGTCCAATGCACGAGAAAAACTGTCCTCTTCAGCAAGCGTCCAAAAGGCTAAACCAACACGACCTACAAAGAACGTAACCTGAAGATTCAAACACAAAGCTATCCAAAGACTTAAAGAATGCATGAATCAAACGGACAAATTATTTCCAACGGAAATAAAACAAGATGCATTAAAAGTCGGATAAGTGCTATTAAAATATAAGCACTATAACGTATGGGTAAGCCATTCATTTGACCAAGACTGTCAGAAGTTATGAAACCAAGAACATGCCTAACTAATTAAGTATACCCAAAGTTAGAAATGTCAGAACTCAAGGAATGTTTGGGAAACGAGATTCCAACCGTGTCAAACGGACAAAAACCACCACATACCTTATAAATAGCCCTTTCAACAAATAAGTCAAATACATAGAGCAAAAACCGTGACATATACAAGAGATATACCTGAATATCCTAGTGTGAATAACAGTCACAACCTCTTGTATATAGAAAATTATACAAAAAGACACAAGAAAAGAATACCTACTTTGTTGAAAGAAAAGCTTACAAAAATCCATAGCCAAATATCCGTATAAGCTTTTCACAAATATTCCAGAGACAGTCAACTATATCTCAAAACCCTTTTTGAAGACCCTACATTACTATTGAGATATCCTCAAGTTGTTTGAACTTTCCAAAACCAAACAAAGCCATTACAAAACCTTTCAACATCTTTCGTCTGAGTGAGAAAGTGTGTTGACTTACAAGCGCCATTTGTGTAAAAGAAGTGTGGAAGAAGATCTCTACTGGAGCTGAAATCTGTGTGACCAAGGAGTTCCGGGATCAAGTGTAACTTGCATTATTTCTGGGTGAAAGAAGCAAGGGGATAGAAGATCTTTAGTGGAGCTGAAATCTGTGTGACCAAGGAGTTCCAAGATCATATCCAACCTCTCTCTATTTTGTAGAAGTCTCTGTGTGACTCTTCGATAATCATCATAGTGGAAAACCTCTCTGATAAAGGGAGAAGAAGGACGTAGCTGGGATTACATCACCCAGTGAACCTTACAAATATCTTGTGTCATTTACTGTTTTGTTGTCTTACATTATACTGTCATATTATATCTTGAAAAGGCATTTAAACTAATAAGCGACTAATTGGTTAAAACGAACGCTAAGCTATAAAAACATTTCCGCTGTGCTAACCCTGATTTAGTGACTAAACTCTGCCCTACTTTGGTAAGTGTTGAAATCACCGAATCTAAGTTAACTTTTCTCAAGCGCCTGAAACTAGCGCTTAAGTCATCATCCCTCAAGCGCCGCACCCAGCGCTTAAAGCTTTCCGAGCGTTCAAATACCTCACAGTAATACGAAAGTTTTTAGAAGTCGAAAAAGACTTCAGGGTCTATTCAAACCCCCCCCCTTCTAGACCCTTTCGTATACCACTT